>BLKR01002137.1:0-219723 GCA_011170035.1 Teleogryllus occipitalis | reverse complement strand
AAACACTTAAGTAGGGAATCTGCACCTCTTACGCGCCAGGAGAAGCGCGACGCGGGAAGAGCGGGGAGGGTGGGGGGAGGGAGGCGTCGACTTTGCGGAGACGCTGACGGGCGCTGGCGGCGGCGGCGCCGGAGGGGGCGGGGCTGGGGTCGGTTGCGGTAAAGAAGCGGTTGCGTCGACGGACTCAGCGACCGCAACACTCACTACAATGGGCGTATTAACGCGTAGGAACGATTGTTTGTGTGACGTTGACCGAGGTGATGGCTGTAGTAGTTTGCGGTGGAAATGCTTACTCTATGGCTGACGTTATCGCCGCGTGATTGACATGTTAATGAAATGTTGAATTAACTTTAACATTGTTAAAATTGTTACGTTGAATCTGTATGGTTTAATGAGCCTATGGAACTCTTATACTGTGATTAAGCTCATCACCATCTAAATTGTATGTTCTTGAAATATGAAAACTAAAAATGAATTGAAACATTTATAAATTCAAGGCAAATTGAAAATATCACATTGTCGAACGTGTGAATTGTATGAATATTAGCGTTGATAGTAAAACTTTGTCACGAGTATCAAAAAAGCAATTATAATAATAAATATAAAAATATTAGCCAGAACTAACTAAACTATTTAAAATGTATATTTTTTATGACATAGGTTCATTGTAGTTTATTGTAGTCATACATTCGCAGCGTATGGATATTATCATTTAATTTATTGTAGATTTTTACGGAAAAAGTAATTTTTGAAACTGAATATTTGAAAAGAGGGAAGCGCGAATAATATTAATACTTATCGTTGCGGTTTGAGCATCCTCTCTTTTAAATCTTTTTCTATATTGTGCATTCAGTTCAGTAAAAGCCATTGTTGATTTCTGCCCCCTATGGATTAAGATTTATTCAACGTCAGGAAACACTAAAACAAACCGTATGCGACGTATTGAGGAGAAACGCAATCTGCCCACGTTTGCTTGTGCTCCAGAATCCCTATCACCTCTCTGTGGTAGTTAAAGTATGAATAAATAGCAAGAAGCGTGTTTCACACCATTTGAGAAGGATAAATATTCGTGCGCGTGCAATGAAAATTATTTGCATCCATAAAGAGCTAGATATTGAATTTTATAGCACTGCTAGTGCTAACGAAGTAACGAAACCTCCCACTCCACCCTTACCCAGCAAAAACAGATCTTAGGGAAACTTGAGCAAATAGTGAAGCTACATTTACTTTCTAGAAGCAAAGCAAAAGGTTTATTGAATCGAGGGAAACAATTGTAGGAATTTCTTTAAATACTACATTTCTCCAAGCAGCAAACGTTATTCAGCATACATGTAAAGTCATATATCATTTCTAATGGAAAACCTTAAGTTTCTTGTTGGAAAGGCAATGGCGAAAGAGACAAAGTCTACGATAACAATGACGAGACAACAGCAAGGAAGGTCTTCGTTAATGAGAAGCAGCGAACAGACGCTATCTCTGACGTCTATTCCTCCACCCGTACAATTACCCCCGGCATCACCGTCATAACCATCAAGGGAATAGAGGCCCTACTTCCCCCTTTGGCGTCATTTCAATTTTTTCCGTTCGCAGATTTTATTCGTGCTCTAGTCTGGCTAAGAAGCAGTACATTTTTATTTGGAGTGTGGTTTTGATTCTTCCAAACAACAAAGATAACGTTTAATAATTACCAACAAGATAAAAACCTAGTAACTTCATCAAAGAAGGGAAAATTTACCCAGAGGACTCTTGAAATCTTAAAGTTATTTAGTTCAGTTATCTTAACCCTTTTTGAAAATAATGAGCACACTATCAAAACAACTACGGAAACAATTTGTAACTGGTTTATGACACATGGAAGAATGGAATCGCTTCTGCACCGTAAATCCTTAATGTTTAAAATAAAAGATGCACTTATGTACATTTTCACTGGTAGTTGTGAAAGTCAATCCTAAAGCAGTAAATATATCACAGGAATAAATTGTGTAGACAGTCAATAGACAAAAGAGTTGATATATATCAGTTTTTTCTTTTAAAAAGTATGATCACATAGTTTTTATAGGCCCAAATTTACTACCAACGTTCAATATCACGACCTCAATTAAACCGAACAAATATTTAAACACCTAATCTAAATATTTTTCAATAAAAATGTCACTATTAACTTCAATGATTTTTCTAAGCGCCCATATGAACAACCGAGTTGCCTGTTGTGACGAATCCTCATAAGTTTTAATCTTCGTTTTAATCTTCGTTATTCCTCTAGGAGCCACAATACTCCTCTGTGAATTCACTGCGTGAACGACTATGTAGGGTGATTACTATAAGATGGGACCGCTTTGACTGCTCCTGCTTGGCGACTGCTGGCAACACAACTACAGGTTATGTCCACGCACTCATTTTGTCAGTGCGTTCCTTTACAGTTAGTTCTTTTGCAAATGGCTTCATTACTATCTCTTGCAATGTCATCGCCGTGCATGACGTTTATTTGTTTCCCGACCTGACAAAGTGGTCCCTTCTTAGAGTAACTCTTCTATATAAGATCTCCGACGTTTATCTAAGATACTCTAAGGGTGGCAGTGAAGATAGGTTTGGGCCATAGAAGAATAGGTGGTCGGCTCATCACTCTGTCCCAAGGATGGAAAATATGGACACGTTACGAAAGGAAGAATCGGTGCATGGTTCGACTGTAGGTACTCATCCGCCATTCGCGCGGAAGCGATCAAGGAAACCGCGAAAACCACTGATCAGGGCAGTCGACTACGAATTTGATCCCGGCAGGCGCCACGTACTCGCCGATGTTAAACCCATCATGCAAATCCCCGTCACTTGCCCGGGATCAAACTCGCGATGTAGCAAGGATCGAACCCGGCAACCTCCCAACCAACGGTACTCTCGAACTGTAAATCGCCTGAACTTTCGCCGCTACCAGCGGTGATCACGAGTTTTAAGAGTAAAGTAAATTTAGCTGTCTATTTATCTATTTCTAAAGAAATAAATACCAGCTGCATCATGTTGGAACCCCTGCCACACCTTATGGCTGAAATAATGTAGACCAATTCTTCCTTTTCTGAGTACTGATACCAATATGATTAGACGCCGAAGGGAGGAAAAGACTCTCGATACTGAAGCATATTTCGATGAACGGGAGTATTCAACTGCTCTTGTCATTAGACACGTAAGTGTATTGCTTGCTATATCCCAGGAGGATGCGGAGTTCCTTGCCCCTTGAAATATGAGATCCGTCGCCGACGTACTGTCTGCGAGGGTTTCCTCTATCCAGATATATCTTCCAGTGGGGCAGCGCCTTAGGCGGGACAATTTCTAAGCTCTCGTTATATATGGTAGAGTGGTGCATGTGAGTGTGTGTCTGTGAGGGGTAGGAGAGGCGACAAAGATGAGGAAGGCAAGATCGCGCGTGGCCCGTGGGCCGTTTGTTAGGGTACTGAGTCGACAATTATCTAGTATCGATAAGAAAAACTACGGAAAACGATCGATCAGGGTAATCGGCTGCTAAAACAGTTCTCCAGACTGTGGTTTAATTGGACTTAGCAAATATAGCTAGTGTCGAAAATTGACCACCGTGGGCACTCAAACCCTACGACCTGCCGATCAACGGTCTTTCATGGTGTTGCCGCTTACCCATTGGAGTCCGTCCACTGAACGTAATTTGTACTACTCACAAATAACTAAATAAAAAGGCGCTAAATTCAACGTTGTATTATTCGATAATTTACACTCTCCCGGTATTTCATAACGTTTGGCTACTTTGAACATCAAATCTCTTTAGTTATCAAATACATCATTCGCTTGTTGAATATTTTTACTAGTTCTTTATTTGTTCGTAATTTTCATAAATATAAGTATCGGACCACTGGAACTGTACGAGACGAACTTATATGAGTTTGTCTATTGAACAAAACAAGAGAACTGAAGGTGTAAGAGAGAGAAATAGTTTTGAATGTATACTTATCAGAAATTGTGAAATATTTCACTTTCGATGGTACGATAATGAGTGCTTTATCATTGGCACGAGTTTTGATGTCTTTGAAAAACTGGATTCTTTTTCCGTGATGGAAAAGACAGTGGAGTTGGAGTTAAAAGTTTGAGTATCACTGTCTGTCATTAAATATTGAATACTATGATTGGCTGGCAAGAAATACGCAAATGTAAAAGCTAAAAAAGATTCTAGATTTTTCCCCATTGATCAAACACACTCTTTCTCAGTTCAAAATGAAGTGTTTATCAATTTTGCTTTCCATCGTGCCTTCTCTCTCTTCCATTCGGTTCTACTATACTTTTGTCTGAGCTTTCTATTTATAGGACGTGTATTCTCTTATTTTTGAAATAGTATGCAGAGACATATTCAAAATTACTGCAACATGTGTAATTTTTTATGTGATGCTTTATAAGCAATATTTTTGTAAAATTTTTAACCAAATGAATTTTTAATTTAAAGTCATCTCCTACCTTCTAGCAATTTCAATGATTAATTTATTTGTATTTACAAGACGCACAATTTTTAATAGATTCTTAATGATAGCTAAGACGAGCGCTAACATAGCCCTTGAACCAACATTCATTTTAGGCGTTCCTTTCAAAAGTTACACACAGTGAACACTGTTTCTCAAATAAATGTATAATAAAAATAATTGCAATAATAATTTGGTGAAGTTGACAATAAAAATAAATAAGTTGTGCATTACATAAAAGTAAGGAAGCTATTCACGCGCCTAAGGAATAGGCAACTTGCAATACCCAGGCGTTTAATGTATTGCTTGGACAGGCGTTGAGAGCTCTACGAGTATTCTTCGGTAGGGTACTGATCACTTCTAAATTCATTGACGATTTTGTTTGTAAGTGCGTCATCTACTAAGTTAATTAGTCTGATAAGTGTAGCACATATTTTATCAATGAATGTGTCAGTGTTCTGCCCCGCTTCATAGTGAGAGCTGCGCCGACCTACACGTCGGTTGCTCCTGTTTCCCTCATCTAGGTATCTCCCACCAGCGAGGCACCGCCCCAGGTCGGACAAGCTCTATGCTCTCGACTGGTCTCCCGACGTGTGTGGTAATATAGTGCGTGTACGTTTAAGGGAGTGTAAGGGTGAGGAGAAGACAAGGAAGCGGAAGAAAAGGTAAAGCACAGTCCGTGCCCTGTTTGTTCGGATAGTGCTCCGTCATTCGCCGGATGTTGCTAGGAGAAACCACAGAAAACAACCGATCAGAACAGCCGCCAACTAGAATTCTCTTCCAAGCAGTGGATGAATTTGACCAAGCAATGTACTAGGTAGAGTCGAAAATCCTGCCACTGTCGGGACTCGAACTCTAGGAACTTCCAGACTAGGTGGCATCAGCTTCGTGCTCTTCGGTAGGATTGCGCATTTTGAGACATGATCTCGAGATTTCTGGTCACCAGTTCCATGTCTCTGACAGTAATACCTCTCGATAACTCTCGAGGGCTAGCTTGATGAGCAACGAGCACGGAGACTGCGCTACATGCGTACGGGTCCGACAATTTGCATATGACACCTGAGCTGTCGTGATTTCCACACAATATTTTTATTTTAAAAAAATAATTATTTGTCGGCCCGGTGGCCTTGTTCGCTAAGGCAATAGTGTCGTAGTGATCTCGGACCGGAGGGTCGCGGGTTCGAGTCCCGCCTCGGGCGTGGTTGTATTTGTGTTCGACCTTTCACCCCTTATCATCACCATTTCGTTTCACCTTCATAGTTACCATTACGTTAACTCCAATAGTGGTCGCTAATGACCAAGATGATGATGCGACCTTAAATAACCAAAAAAAAATTGTAAAGAAAACATTAGTCCATGGAGAGTTTAATAGAAAATATATTGAGGAAGATGCTTCTAGACCCTTTAAAGGGTTGCTACAAGCAACTGGCTTCTGCTAAAGGTTTTGCATTCGAATTCACACGTTTGATTTTACTTCTCCTTACTTCGTAAAATGATGAAATATTTGTAATCGTGTCCCGGGATTCGGCGATTTTGCGATGAAAAACTCTTATTGCCGTAGCCCGATAACAAACTAGTGGTCACAACGGCACATTTTCTGGCATTATTTGTAAAGGCTGAACATTTTAAAAATAGTTCAAAATTTTTAATTAAACTTATCGTAAAGATATCGTAAAGAACTATCACATTACTTTCAATAAGCAACGCATCTTGAAAATAAATGCATATTTTAAACACAATTTTGACGCAGTTTATGGACTAGACGTAGAATGCCTTGACTTTCTTCTGTATCACGATAGTTGGTAGATCCACCGCATCATTGGCTTACGTCGTTTTCTTCCTTTTTGCACCATTTTATAATCACACGTCGCCACGTACAGAAAAATCCGAGGGACAAATTGAATTGTTAGTATGTTGCTTTTTGGGGAATTTGGCCTCCTTTTGCAATACATAAAAATGATGTCATTTATATTTTAGCATTTTTTTATTAAATGAAAAATATCACTTCTTCACAACATCCCTCATAATTCTTCATTTTAAGGATGTTCAGAAACGTTTTTTAGTTGTGAAAATAAAAAAAAAATATACAAGACGATACAGAGATGAATCTTCTACGAGATAAAGGTATTGCCTCAGACCAGCCAACGTATGAGTAGGCTCCGAGTCTCATATCCCAGCGTTCTTCCATCTCCCGGGGCATAATATGCACTAGATTTGCATAACTAATGATCACAGTAGTTGATGCGTCCGAAAACATTAAATAATCTCTCTTAAATAATAAACTTAGAACACTTTCGCTTTCCTTCGCCTCAAATCTCCACACTTCTCCACCCAAAAGGTGTGGACTCAATCGAGAATGGCCGTCCGCCGCTGTCTGTTTATTTAAATTTCAAAAACAATTTACTAGTATCCGTGACGATATATGAGAGAGACGTGCAATCTATGTGTATGCAACTTTTCTTGAACTCTGAGATTCCTACCCAAAGACATGAAGTACATATAATTGAATTACAAATATAGGTATCAACAAACATTTTTGGCAAGAATTGATGAGAAATTATTCGCTCCCATGCAATAAAAACTGTTTGCAAAGGCAAATCAGTTACAAATTTTGGCTATTATCGGTCCTTCTGCCCCCGGCCTATATTGGCTATCGTGCCCTTCGTGAAGGAATCGCCTTACAGCCGCAAGAACAAGGAGGACGATTATTTGAATAACTGTATATTACTTGAATAACAGAACTTTAGAGAACGCGCACGAATTGTGAGGCTTTCTCTGCTTTCTGGCGCTCCTCGCGGGCGTGGGCGTGGGCGCGGGCGCGAGTACGTGCGAGGGCGCCCGGCGTGTCTCCGGATGGCGTGTCCTCGCGATCGAACTCTTTGTTTGGACGCTGTATGTTTGACAACGGACGTCCCTATGTTTGTCAGATACTATCTTCCACGGAGAGGTTACAGAGGCGAAGAATAAACAGGACACTTATGATCGACTTACGGCGATAAGGGACTGAGCTTTGTTATTAAGATGCTGTTTAGTTTTTCGATTTGAAACAGACATTAGATATTACTAAAAATAGAAAAAAAAACACAGAATGTTACGTAGTGTCATCCTTCCTTCTTGTAGTCGTGTAAGCTGTGTTAATTTTTCTTCTATACCAGCAATATAAACAACCGTTTCCGTGGCAAGAAATTGTTCATAAAAGAGTATTTATGGCACACATGCTATTTTATGGCACAGCCCAATCTATCCACCCGACTTCTCTCTCGTTCTTCCTGCACGCCATCTTTACTCGTCCTTCCTGGGCACATTCCCACTCGCACTCAGCGTCCGTCTCCACTACCGTCATCACTGCTCGTCCTTACTGCCCGTCGTCACCGCCTGTCCTCCCTCCCTGTCCGTCCTTTTGTGTCCGTCCTTTTGTGTCCGTCCTCTCAGTGATCCCTGGGTGACGTCATATTACCAATATCTTAGGTTTCCACCTGCAAATTTGCATTTTAAATTTGTTTATAAACTTAATTTTGGTTGTTTTATAAATTTAGAACGCTGTTATCCAAAAAACTAGCTCATGCAACACGTTGAAAATATTACTTTCTTGCATTCTTACAAATTCGAATATACTTATGGAATAAAGCATAACATTATAAACTAGTTGAATATTTTACTAAAACCTTTTATTTTTGCCTCGGTGGTACGATTTAGAGCACCCGGCACCTCCGCGGACTCACAGGCTGCAGATTCGAACTGCGCAGAACGATTTGAAATTTTCACCTCGTGGTTAGGATGTGGCTGGCATTTTCTTGCCACAGCGCATTCCATTTAAACGTAATACTATCCAATATCATTCGCCTATCATCATTTACCCTGTCCATATCCCCCATGCATATTGATTCAGCAGAAGAAAAGAACTATTTACTGCG
Organism: Teleogryllus occipitalis; assembly: GCA_011170035.1. Lineage (NCBI taxonomy): Eukaryota > Metazoa > Arthropoda > Insecta > Orthoptera > Gryllidae > Teleogryllus > Teleogryllus occipitalis. Next base: position 211,340 of record BLKR01002137.1, on the reverse strand, counting down.
GTGGTCATCTGATCTTAAAGGAGGAGATTCTAAAAGGGGCAGACTCGTCCATTTCCTGCGGTTTGTAATGGGATGGTTCTCATTAGCACTGTTCAAGTGCGTACCTCGAAGGAATGTTACGTTTACCTACCAACGTAGGTGACTCAGGACATCAACTGATACCACTGACCGGATGCCCTTCCGGTTTCAGTCCCCACGGAGGCAGAATTTTCGACGCTACCTACATAACTGGATCTAATTCAGTAATTGTCTGGAGGGAGCATTCTAACGCCCGGCTGCTCTGATCAATAGTGTTCTGTGGTTTCTCCGAGCGACACCAGGCGAATGTCGGAGTAGTACCAAAAAAAGGAGGCCTTAGACCGTATGCGATCTTTCCTTCCTCTTATTGTCTTATCCTCACCCCTTACTTACACACTTACACTTAATTCACTAAACTACCATACATGCCAGGAGACCGGTCGGGAGCTTAGAGCTTGTTCCGGCTGGAGCGATGCCTGATAGGTTGGAGATACCTGGATGAGGAAAATCCCACAATCCGACGTGTAGGACGGCGTCGGAACTCACTATCCAGCGGGGAAAGATCACCGCCAACTCTTGATAAAAGCATGGACCACATTTACGGAACTAATGACCATAGCTGTTCACGTGCTGACATGCATGAAATTATCAATCAAATTTACCTAGTATTACTGAAGAGCCGTTTCAAGGTGGTTTGTCTTATGAATGATGAATGTCATATGATGATGTCTTATGAAACTAGGTTACTTTTACTGCTTCTTACTTTGTTATTGTCTTTTATACATAATTCACAATATATTCATAAAGAGCAATGCAATTTGAATAAGTCTATGTAATATTACATTATAGCAAAAAAATAGACAATTACCTCCCATTTTCCTAAAATTATCTAAGTACCTTACCAACCTTTATACAATGAAAGGAAATGGCAAACCATTTATGTGATTACCTGTTGAAGAAAGAGGAGAATGCACGTGTGAAAGTTTCCTGCCTCACCTACGCTCTGATGGATATGATGAAGAGGCGATCATCCTCCTTAACCCTCACCCTAATTCATCACCCTCATTATTCCTAATCTTCTGTAATTAATATTTTTGTAGTACATACTTGTGGACACTTCTGCTTTCAATAGCCGTCCAATGGTCGTAAAATAAAATGATTTGGTTCATGAATTAGTACAAAATATTAATGAATGTAGTATCATATATATTCTCTTTATTACAGGAAAGGTTGGATTTTAATTACTGTTGTTATCACTTATAAATTCTGTCACTACATAGTGACTTTATTGTAATTTTTAATTTGTAATATAGTTTTTATTTTATTTTTAATCTGTGATGAAGTTATATTCTTTATTACACAACTTGAAAACCAATAAGAACTGGATCAAACACTTCACTAACTTCAGTATGTGCCAAGAACATAACTCCCGCACAATCTTCTCTTTGAATGTTTTAATTCTTTCACTCTTGTGTACGAGTAATCCTAGCACAAGCAAAACACTTTCAAACGGAATATTTGAATTTTCCCCAAATTTTTCATGTACTTCCACATAAAATTATCATCGTTACAGGGCGTTTCGGAGCTAGCGTGTAGAGAGAATGCCTAACAGAAAACTAGGAGTAAATCTGAATCGGCAGCTTACAAACAGCCTGCTAACGAACGGATGGGTTACGAGAAAAGCATTCTTCCATTTCAGGCACAACATGTGTAAATAAAAAAGTCATAGAAGAGGCGAAGTGTAGGATCAGAATGAATTACGCTCTTACATAGAGACAGACTTTTTCCGTTACATCTGCTTTAACAGATATAGAAGAACAACCATTTTATTCTTCTGAAAGTATTTATTAATATACTTAAGATCTGTTAATTTGAAAGAATTTGCAGTTGCTTTACAAATTATCAATTTTCAATCAAAATACATACGAAATTATTATTGTCATAATTTTTTCGTTATTCTTTTTAGACATTGAATGATGAACAAATACAGGTGATTGACAAACGAAAGAGAATCTTCCGCTTCCATCCAGCAAATTGTTCATTACCAGCGTGACGCGTGACATGTCGACCAGTTTTGCAACCGAATAACAAAATATACCCAATAAACCTCCAAAAGTAATTAATTCCAAAGCACGTTGACTCTGACTCTTGGAATGCAAGTACCTGGACTCGCGTGCTTTACTTCTGAAAATTTACTTTCATCCATGTGATCATCGACGAGTATTTTTATAAAAATGTTGTGTATTGTATCTTTACTCAACGTGATGCTTACTTACGTACTGCGTAGTGCATTCTGTTTCTGTAAAAAGAACTCGAAAATAAAATCATCAATTAATACTCGAGATGAGAGTAAAATGCAACACCTGACATTTGTGGTCTTAGGCAAACATTATAACGAGAATAAAGAGTACATTTATTTGACTCGATTTGTTTAAAGCGGTTAACTTATTGCTGATATTCGCAATATGTGAAGAATAAAGATTTAATTCGTAATCCTATCAAGCAGACATTCTTTCAATATTAACTTGAAAAACAAAATTGACTACATAGACTAGTTGGTGACATCGTACTGCTTCTTTTAATTCTGTACTTACATTCTATATACGATATTTTCCCTCTCTAGGTACCTCTCCCAGCTGGGTGCCGTCCCAGCCCGAACATGCCCTAAGCTCTTGACTTGTCTCCCGACATGTGTAGCACTGTAGTGCACGAAAGTGTGTGTGTGTGTGTGTGTGTAAGTGGAGAGGATATGTCAAGAGATGCTCGATGTGGGTGTTGTCGAAAATTCGCCACCGTCGGGACTGGAACCCTAGGGCCTCCCAATCAGAGTCGCTACAACGACAGCGGCAATGCTGGTTGCACCTAGGAAATCACCTAGGAAATCAGAAAAAAACCAAAAAGCAATGAAGGAATTTTGATTTTGACTGAAAAATGCAAATATTTGATTGTGTTATTTCTGATATTCTCTTAATGCAAGGACCGACTGAATTATCACATTAATGCATAATTTCTTAAGACCCATCTGATATCATGTGACATCAAGGCTCCAAGGAAGAGGTCACCCGTCAATAATAATTGCTATATGCTTGGTTGCGTTTTGATATTCTTGGTATGTAAATATTTATTGTACTGGGTATCCCTCGACACTATACCATGTTATTGCAATATTTGTGAAGACTGATGTTATAAAAGTATTTCATTATTTGTATTTTTATACGAAAATATTTTGTTTATTGTTCTTGAGCAGTCTTAGGAAAACCATTTTGACCATTTTGTGTGGTTTTGTTCAGCAGAATTTTTGCTGCACGCCACTACTTTACACTATACACCAAAGTTTGAATTTACATACGCAATATTGCAACTAAAGTGCAGGAAGATACAAGCTGGTACAAGTTTAGTATGACGGCAACGTATGACGGAAACAAAAGTGTGTTTGACTTGCTTTTGTTAAACCTGTTTCTACTTTTAATTAAAACTAAAACCTCATATTAAAGCGTAACTAGAAGGCTTAAATAAAAACTTAACAATGTGTTGTACGTACGCCATTATCACTAATGATTATATCTCTATTAGTTCCTTGTTATCTGCAGCGGAGAAAGAGTAAATGTTAATAATCAACAATGAAAAATAGACGTCTTGGGGAATACAATAAACAAAACCCTCCCGCTAATTTCTATTTAGTTTTTTCTTATGCTCATTCTCTATTCATAAACGTCTCCCTTGTTGCGACCAGCACGTTGCAGTTTCTCTACTTGAAGGAAGAACGGCTCGGACCGACGGGTTAGGGGAACGCGCAAGGCCGCGCCCGGGCAATTGACGGCTCGATCGCCCGGGAGAAAAGTGCCCGAACTCCGCACAGTTTTCAGTTGGCGCACTGTACTTCTAGATAGATGTAAGTGTATACGTCAGTGATGTCAAGATCTCCTACTGGTGGCATGCCTCCAGCTTCTCAGCGCAACTAGCGTCGGGAAACTATCTGTAGTAACCCCACCGTTTCCCAATAGTGGTGGCTTGTTGAAACTTACAACTGAATGTACCAAAAATGTAAAATATTTTGATCCAGATTGGAAGGAAGCGTTCCTCTATAAAAATATTGGTACTCATTCAAAAAGTGCATGAAATGAATATGCATACAAAAACGGTGTTTGTGAAGAAAGATCGAATTTACTACAGCGTTTGAGGTAACAGTATACAAATGTAAGTAAAAATATAAATAAAAATAACTACAAACGTTTTTAAATTTACTTGTCTAAATCCCACCTAATCGTATTCGAAGTGTAATGCGTAAAAGCGTTCAGGGCAACTTTGACTACTCACTGCTCTCTTGTGGCGATGTGATCAACTGCGTGGAGGGGTGATTTTGTCGTGCTACCAGTGCCACAGTGTCCCGCTGGTGGCATCGACCTTGACATCACTGGTATACATCGTTCCCAATATCCTGGTTTTGCTGAATACAATTTGTAAATGTTCCTAAAAACACACCATAGACAGTATTATTTTAGAGCTGAGGACAAGATCTTGTGCATACTCTTTAACAAGCTAGTTGCTTCGCCCTCCTGTGAATTTCTATTTAGTTTTTTCTCATGCTCATTCTCTATTCATAAACGTCTCCCTTGTTGCGACCAGCGCGTTGCAGTTTCTCTACTTGACTTCGGAGAGCTTTAAAGGTGGTTAAGAGATGAAAGCGAAAGAAAATGTTATGTTTAAAATGCTATGTGCATCCCTGAAACAAGTCAAACTCCGCGCAGTTTTGTTACAAAAATGTACGAGTAGAGCATTTTAAAGAACATTGATTCAACGTAAGGTAATTATATTCTTTATTAATATTCTGAACGGTGATTAACACTGTAAATTAACTGGAGGAATCTAAAAGGACGCTGGTTACGTGACTTGGCTTCAACAGAGTCTGTATTCCACCGGCCGTATTAGCTGGATCCAACTTTTCTCTGTCACGGTGTGTTACTTTTGCTGCGTGACTTTAGAAATTAGTCTAGTTTTCGGTGTGAAACTTCAAGTCCACATTCGCTTGCGGAACATCAAAGTTAGCGCCCGCAAACGGCTATCATTGGGAATTCTCGTTTTGGTTTTACGAGAGAAAGGAGATAGAATTTAGAAGAAAAGGGAATATGTAATGTTGAAGGGAATCACAAATGTGTACTGCAAAATTTATTTGATGTTAACAAACATCTGTTGGCTTACATGAGACGCCTAAATTGGTAAATAACGTCAATTTTAAAGAGGAAATGTAAAGAAATTAATATTTAATTATACTTAATTGGAATGTAGTGCCCTAATTGTCTAATTACACAAAGAAATAAGCACAGTTATTGGTTTCGACAATATTTACTTAGTTTTTATCATATTCTTTTAGATAAATTATTACATACAAAATTAGTAGAGTATATCTATTGAAATCATTTACACTGTCTCTGAATATTATACGCATGGGTTATTTTATTCCAGAGAGAGTCTCAGTGCCAAATATTTGCTTTTTTCTTACATCCTATGAAGTAAAGAAACATATCAGTTGCAATATTTTGAAGGAGTTGAATGACATAATATGTTATGAATGCAAAATACGTTAAAAGAGGACCTTTTGTAGCAAACTCTAAACTCTGCTATTCTGTTACTATCCAGAGTACATTTGTGGTAAGTGTCTTCCATTGGAATTAAAGATTATTTTAAGCCGAATTCTTTTATTTTCAAATATTATCAAAATCTGATAATACTTTTGTTCTCTTTAGAAGCAGACAATCCGCTTAAAGGTTTAATTTTGCCTGCCAGTCAGATTGCTTCTATTGCTGGACCATGTGATTCGGTCGTCACTGGCATATCCTGTGCTACAAATAGAATACTAAATACATGCTGCAATACGTTGATGGTTCATATCCTCTCCACAATTGAAATATCTATGTATGATATCCAAAATGATTTTCATTTCGTAGATTTTCTAATTATCCTTAGAGTTAACGTAATGTGTACATTTCAATAATTAATATATTGATTTAGGAGGGATATGTTGATCTGTAGCTGATATATGAGTTGATGTTGGCCCAATTAAGGTTAACAATTGTAATATCTCCAAAAATCGTTCTGGAACTAATTCTACTGGGAATAAAACACATTTAATTCTTAGGGTCAACAAACTCAAGACATTCCGTTTTCGTTGTTGAAAATTCATCGTATACTTCATGGATTTTCATTAACGAAAACGCAACGTCATGAGTAAATACAATAAAAATAATAATACAAGATTGTTCTAGAGACCGAAAAACAAGAGTCGAAAAAGGGCACATCATTTTGAAATTAAAAATAGAACATAGATGAAATTTGCCACTCTCACTACAGATGTAGCCTTAGTGCACAAAAGAAATATTATTGGTATTGCAAATATTAACCATTTGACCCGTGAACATTTTACATTAGGAAATCATAAATATTGAATTAAAAATAAGTGAGTGACCCACAAACCGTGTAAAGAAATCATTCGTACAATACTTATCCAAATTGATGGAATATCTACGAAGAAGTTTAGATACGAGTAACATTTTCAAAATATGAGGTTTTCTTAACGCATAACGAGAAGGTACCAATATATTTGAAAACCTTCGATACTGTTCGCAAATTCCCGGTTTAAATGTGATGATTTATCACTGATAGCAGCACATGACTGCCAGAAGGAAGTTTCTCCATGTTCGAAACACCTTCGCGTTTGGGTTATAAGAGTTATTTTCATGAATACTGCTTAAAATAGAAATTATATAAAGAAAATAATATTTTTTGTATTAGATTAACTCGGTTTCCCGAATAATCCCAAAGGAGCATGACCTTTTAAAAAACTCTCAGCTATAGGGCTAGCAAAAAACCATGGTATCTGTGACCCAGCAGATGTAAGGGCAAAAAACTAATATTCACGTCTACGACAGGACATTATTTTTGGAAATGCGAAACTAAAACACTACACGGACCTGCCATTCCGACACCGACTGAGGTTTCTCAGAAGATCAAACTGATGTTACTGCAAAGCTTCTGACCGGGAGCTCCTAGGGTTCGAGTCCCGACGGTGGCACGATTTTCGACACTAGCTAGAAAACTGTCAAATTATACCGCCCGCCTGCACTGACTCGGTAGTTCCCCCTATCCATATCAGGCGAATTCCGGAGCAATGTCCTAATAAACAAGCTATGAATCATGCAAGATCTTTCCTTCCTCTTCCTTGTTCTACCCTCACCCCATACTTACACACACTTACACTTATACGCACTACATTACATCGTCAGTAGACCATTCGGGAGCTTGAAGCTTGTGTAGTCGGGGGCGGAATCCTGCCGGTGGGAAATACCTAGTTAGGGAAACCCTCACAAGCCGAAGTATATGTCGGCGTCGTATCTCACCATCCAGCTGGGGAATAACACCGCTCCTCCCGTGATGAAAGAAGAAATACATTACCCTTTCAGGGCTAATGACCATAGCAGTTGACGCGCCCGGAGAAAAGGAATAATCAATCAATATCCTACCGTTCCGACTAGGGGACCGCACAATAAAATAAAATTTAATAATAATTTCAAGAAAAAGGAAATGACGACTATAGTAAAATCATATGAAGGCCGAACTATTTCCGAACTTAGTGTGATGTGGGAACAGATAATGGGTAGGAGGATTTTACACTGATGACCATAATATCCACTCGGGTAAGCGGCGAACGTGAAGGCCTTGCGGTCAAGCAAAGTTGGGTGCCGGGATTTTGATTTGTCATCAGGAAGTTTGCGGTGCCTACTAAAATCGAATTCGTAGGCCTGCTGTTCTAATTTCCAAGGGTTTTCTGGCGTATGACTAACGAGCCACGGACAGACCACGGACCGTGCACTATATTATCTTCCCATTTCCTTCCATTCCTATTCACGGACACGAATGAAGATAACAGTTGAAGCGGTTGTAAACCTACACCATTCAAATGACTATGATAGCAATTATAACGAAAACGATCACGGAATACAACGCAAAAAACATTTCACGTAATTGATTTTTTTAATTGTATTATATTCTAGATATTGGAAACCCAGTGTTCTGGGATTTAATTCTTCTTTGCTTTCTTGTTCTCTTTTGTTTTCTCTTCTCCTTCATCGTCTTCTCCGGAGAATCTCAGCACATTAATATCACAAGAAATTCTGTCGCTTCAACACGAAGGCGGGTATAGAGAGATTACTATAAGAAGGGACCGCTTTGACAGCTACTGCCTGGACACTACTGGCAACACAACTACAGGTTATGTCCATGCACTCATTTTTTTCATTGCGTTCGTTTACAGTTGGCTCATTTGTAAATAGCTTTATCGCTATCTCTTGCAATGTCATGATCTTGCATGACGTTCATTTGTTTCCTGACTTGTCAATGTTGTCCCTTATTACTGTAACGCCTCTATACCACATGAAAGTCAAACGATTTGTCTAATTGACAGTTTCGAAACGACAGCAACGCCGTGTTCCACCTAATATTAACTGATTAGTAGGATTGTCCCTGTGTACTCGTATATCAAGTTTTCCTTCCGCTCGATCCTGCAGCACATAGGAGAATTCTAGTAGCCGGCTGTTCTGATCGGTAGTTTTTTGTGGTTTCTCCGATCAATAGCAGACAAATGCCGGAGCAGTACCCTAAAAAACGGGTCACAGACAGCGCGCGATCATTCCTTTCCGTTCCTTGTCCTATCCTCACCTCTTACACGCACTTACACGTACATGCGCTACACTACCACATATACTGAGAGACCAGTCGGGACCTTAGAGCTTGTCCCGGCTGGGGCGGTGCACCGCTGGTGAGAGATGGAGTTGAGGAATAACCAGCTAGCCGACGGAAGGTCGGCGGCGAATCGCGCCATCCAGGGGAGGGCAAGATCACCGTCACCACCCGGGTAAAAAAAGCATGGACTACACGTACGGAACTAATGACCTTAGCAGTTGACGCGCCCCAATCAATGAAACACGTCGCTCAGCCTCTCGCTCAGCGCCGACGCCCCGCTTCCCTTTCGTAGTTCCGCCTTCCGCAAGGCGATGCGTTGCAGGGCGCCACGCGACGCCTCGCAGGGAGCGGTGACGGAGGGGGAGAGGGAACGGGGCGGGCGCGATGCGGTTTGCGTGGGTGCGCGACACGCCCTGAATGCGCGCCACTGCATCGCCCAGGCCCCCGCCCCCGCCCCCGCCCCCGCACGGCGATTTTTCCTCTTAGAAAACGACGACGACGGCGGCGGCGGTGGTGGCAGCGGCTACTCTGCTTTCCACCGCGACTTTCCTTCGTCGCGGCCACTCCCCCCCCCCCCGCCGTCATGAGAGGACGCTCTGCCCGCCCCCGCTCCGTCCCCTGTCTCTGCTGCCCGGCGCACGCGTCGCACGCACGTGGCGCGACGTATGTGAATGAAGCGTCGCGGACGGAGGAAAGTTAAGCCGTTCTTGTGGCTGCGGCGCTATTGAGAAACCACGTTGCGTAGCACGGCTAGACGTTTTGTCGCCTCGGTCGAGTTCCGGGCTTAAATTGCAGAGCGCTGCGTCCGGAATCACGCCGCCAGAGAGGGCCGCGCCGCTGGGATTTGCAGGGCGCTACTGTTTCCTCTGTTACTTTTTGCTGCGAGTTGGACTGTCGCTTGTTGCTGCTGCTGCTGCCGCGTTGTTGCCGCAATATTCGTCACTCTCGTACTGGTGAAACTCACTTATTCATATTTGATGACTGGTGACACCCGCACCTCATTAACACGAAAACATGTGAATGTTAAGGGTAAAGATCGAAATATGACCAACATTAGGAGTAGTCGGTTAATTCGCGCATTAGCCAGACTATAGGAATAAATCTTTAAAAATTACATTGAACGGATGATTTGGGACTCAATCCGATGAATGTTGGTTGGTATTAGCTACAGGGGGCTCGCAAAATTAATGTGTGAAAATAGTGTGAGGTTTTTGTGTGCTCGCAAGATGTATTTTGTCATAAAACATGTTCGAAATTGTGCGTTGCACAGTCTCGAAGTTGTTTATGTAAATCTCGAAAGCCGATGGGCAGTACATCGTCAACCCTGAAATGCGTGGAGAGGCATCAACCGAAATGTGATGAGGTTAGGTTAGGCAAAGTGATATCTTGTAAATATGCATTTTCGTGTGGCATATGGAACTCGAAACTACACACCCTGTCTCTCACTTGTTTTAAAAACTTCCCACAGCGGTCTGATATATATTTATCACAAAGTATCTGCTATTCCCCGCTACCGTAACGTACTTCACTTATCCTAGCCACTGCGTGTTGACTAATGTAAACTTTGTACGTGTGGCTAAAATCCGAAATTTATTTCGAAGCTGTTCTTACTTCGGACTTCATCCATCCATTTGGAAAATGTGAACATTAACGGCTAATTCGCGAAGTATCCATATTAATTAAAATCATAACATACATTTTTTCTTTTGAATTCATAGCTTTTCATTTGATGTAGAACTCTCAATCCTGACATAGCATTATTAATGTTTTATTTATTTAAAGAGGAAAAGTTAAAAGCTGTGTGCGACGAATGAGAGAGAAAGAACGGTCATTATTTGAGAAGTGTTTTGCTCTGGAATTCAAATCGCGCTTCCATAATCCTATTCTTCCAGCACAAACATGTTCATCGCCAGCCACTCTTTAACATTACATACAATAACTAGATATCGTACGTCCACTAAAAAACCGCCACAACACAGAAAAAGCAGTTTGAGAAATAGGAGAATGATAAATATGAGAATAATGAGAATTTTTTCTCCTGTATTCAAAATTTAAGTAGTATATGGTTTAGTGTAGGGATCACAGAATTTTGAAAACGTGCTCAGAATTCACTTCTCCCCATAGCACGTCATACACAGTTTTTAACTCTTTTTGACGTAAACTAAATAAATAAATAAATAAAATAAGTAAATAAGTAAATAAGTAGGCGTTTGAAGCTTTTCCTATACAAACTGACGCTATATTAACAGGAACAGCCACGTGCTTCATCTAGCAACATTTTCCGCATTAGAGTGGCGTTTTTTCCCTTCAGATTATAAAGCATTAAAAGCAGAAGCTGCTGGTGTTCTGTTGTAAAATCTTACTTTTTCGGGTAACGTCAGTTTTTTTAGAGGGTGTGTGATATGTGTGAGTTTTAGTGCATTTTCTACTGTTAATGCATTGAAATTTTGCTCTGAAACAAGGAGGAACATGTGACAATTTGAATACAACTAATAATTTTCTGTGGAATTTCTGTGGTATTGGTACTACATAAAAAAATAGCTTCAGAAAATCTATAGAAAATATGTGGCTTACAAACTAACCATTCGTTATTTAAATAATTTTATTAACATAGGAAAGATAATTTTTATGTAAATCAAAATGACCATTAATTGTTTTTGAACAGTATTTTTTGAAACATCGTTAGGTCACCTTTAAAATGCACTATTCACTTACAGTCCACTTGAAGGATTCACCGTGATCTACTGTAATGTGAGTAGTAAACGCTCATGTCTTTCTAGAGGGCGCTGCCGTCCTGCAGGAATAATTTTAACTCATAGTACTAAACTCTTGGAGCTACATTAGCACATACTTTTCCGCATATTTGTTACTTTTGCAATTTTCAAAATATTCAGATAATTCAACGAAAATTAGACATACGCCATTTTATAAGCGTTCTTCGGGTTTATTTCAAAAAAATATTAAAAAATTGGAGCCACTTTTAGAATTTTTTTGAAATTGTCTTCTATTTAAGCAAAAATTACGTTAAAACTGTACTATTGTGAAAAATTGTACAGTTTCATATTCAAAGATCTAATTTTTTACCATGTATGTATGTATGTATGTATGTATTTGACATTTTGAGTTGATTGCCCGACTTAGCCTTCTAGCTAACGGTGTCCCTCATGCCTGGGCCTAGTCTAATTCCCACGGCTGGGGGGAAGAGGGACGTGTGGTGAACATGACGCATTCCCTTCGCCGCAACTAGCGAACTCCGCTTGCCTGAGCTTTTCTCCGTCACACAAATCCAGTCGATCTTGAAGACTCTATTTTTGCTCTGACGGGGAATCGACTTCATCACTGGAAGCTAGAACGCTGCCCATGAGACTCCTTAGGGTTTTAATTTTTTAGAACATATGTCATTAATGAAAAGTCTCTAACATCAGGTAGTAGTTTTGTAATCTTAATTTTTGCAATTTTCAAAACTATAGCAATTTTACCGATAATGTAACCTTCACCATTTTTGTAGTGTCCTTCGTGTCCGAGGAGGGGGCAATATAAAAAAATGGAGCAACATCTGTGAAAAATTTCGAAAGGCTTCATGTGACGTACCCTCAAAACAATTATGTTTCACTTTTACAGGTCCTTGAGTCTGGCCAGATCGGGGAAAATTAATTTTAAATCTTCTGAACTGCATAGGCGCTAGCGTTGACCACAGACGGACGGACTGACAGATGTTTTGCTGTTAACGAATTTTTCGCCTACGCACAAAACGTAATTTTTGACTTTACAATTATCTAAACGCTACATTAAAGTACCATACACTTCCCACTTAAAGTCGTGATAACTAGGTATATTCTAGGCATTTTAGGATCCCCTGGGCTCCCTACACTTCCCCACGGGACCGAAAAGTTCATTTTCTGCATTTACTACCAGCAATTCTAAATTGCTCCATCGTAATTTATAAATTGTGTAGAGCTTAATTGAGCTTCTGAAAGCAATTAACGAGATAGTCAGAAGATCGCCTCGAGTCATGACCCCTAACGTCTTGAGAGCACAGACTGTGGATCGTGGCTTAGTCCCAGAGGTTCCAACTATCACTGGCAGGATTCTGTCGTTGGGCACTCCATAAAGTTGGGCTGCCAGGAGAATGATTGGTTGGTACTTTACCACTTTTTCCTCCCCTGCGTTTAGAAGGCTAGACTCATCCTCGTGGCAAGCAGTCACATCGACCACGTGGACCCCTTCTCGGCTTTTTATTACTAGGTCAGGTTTGAGTCTAACCCCTTCAGCAATGGAGAAAGTGGTTTTCGTGGACACCACAATGTCTGATTTCTGGAGCATCTTCCCCTGAAGAGTAAGTAATTTACGACAAATGGGGAAAAGATCTACTTTTATCTACTTCTTTGATACCATGGATCCAAAATTCTAGTTTTTCTTACGAAAAATCGTAAATTTTTGCCGCAGCATTACACTTTCTCTATACTGCCTGGGTACGTAGTAGACGAGGAAGAAAAAACTGAACTTTTCTCAATTTTCTCCGTGAGATGTAGGAATGGCTTGGCAACCGACCGTTCGACCTATATTCTATAGTAATTCAGAAGGTAATTTTAATTCACAAAATGAAAAATGCATTTGAAATCTACGAAGATCATTTTTTTGTGATGCAATTTGAAACTGGCATGGAAATAAATATTGACCATACCCTAATATTGATATAGATATAAATATTGATCATCCGTAAATATTTATCATCGCTGTTGACGAACATATCTTATTGCAATAGATCCGACAACACATTACAAATATTACTACAATATTTTAGCAGTAAAAAAATGCACGACTTCGACATGCAATGAAACTCCTGGGAAGGACGCTAAAATATAAATTACACTCAACAACACCTCTCCAAATTGAAATCACATCATGCACCAAGTCTGAAATGCAAGTTTGCACCAAATGTTTCTTGAATGCGTTGCATTGTGACTTTCATCTTTGCAGAATTTTATTGTTTTTTTATAGGCCCTATTATTGTGTGTTATGACGTTTTCCTTCCTACAAAACTCCAGCAATGATTTATTGGTGATGGTCATCAAGGAAGCGGTGGTGGTGATGGTGACGATTATAGTGTCAGTGGCGATGCACTTGTGGTAATGGTGGTGATGATTCTTCTTTTAATAATAGACCACACCAGGTCTCCTTCAGAATACAATCTAATTCAACTGCAAGCTTTACTCATTGTATGTAGAAAACTCTTTTTTACATGCTTTCAAATTGACGTTACCACAACATGTCATGGCCTCATAGAATGAGAGTTTAAATCTCAATTCCTAATGGGTGTTATTCTGATAAGCGTCGTCTCAATAAGCTTTGCTTCTTATTTCTGTGAATATCCAAGTCCATGTCCCAGAAAGGTTGAAATTCAGAGGCAACATTACCGATCCCTTAACCTAGAATAGCGAATTTGAAATCCAGAAAAGTACATACAAACGTGTCTTAGATCCAGACTTGTCAATAGTTTCGCAAAAAATGTATTGTTCCCTTAACATTTCTCCAAACTCTTCGTTTTTCTCAAAATTACACAATAATTTATTATTCATCCTTTTCACATAACCATTAGTAATATGTTACAAATGTCACGATGTGTCCATATCATCGCACATCTAATATATGAAAATTAATGTTTGTTTTTTCGTGTATTTTGTTCTGCTGTACCGTTCATCTAATTGCGATAAAACTTTGTCAACTTATTGCTTGCACTTGAGCGAAGAATACAGGCATAGTACAATGGGAATATGCTGTGTGTCTGTCGCACATAGACGCGCGTTGATGATGATTTTATGCGTTTATGCTGACTCAGGCGCTCCTGAACAGAAGCTCTATGCGGCCACACTTTCAAATACTAAGCGCGTATTCGCTACATATTCTGCCCCTACGATTGTGACAAATCGGCCAGAATTATTACTTGAACTTTATTTCGGACAAGTATATCAAATTTTTCCAAGACAGTGTCATAGCAAATGCATGCTCAAACTCGAGGAAGAACGCTTTAACAACAGGATATTTGAAAACCATGTCCAAACCAGGACATAGAACAAACCCATACTCGCGAGAAAGTCTTCCATCTGTTGAATTTTTTGCAGAGCGTAGAGTGATTAACAATCACATGACCAGTAGCGTGTGAAGGGTAATACATTGCAATAGCGATACTTTGCCGAGTCCTCTAGTTAATAATAAATTACAACCACGCCTTTCAAGTGATTCTACATCTGCTATTCACGAGCAAATGTAACGCTTTGTTGTGGCGGGTCATAATTCTTGTTTATTTAGATATGTCAACAATCATAGTAAAAACATAGTTCTATTTATTGTTACTTTCAAAAAATTAAATCAATATCTCAGTAAATAAGACAGTAAATCAATTCATGTATTAGAGTCCATTAAGATAACGAAATACAGATCTAATTTGATTTTCAATAAAGAAAATCTTTTGTTTTGAATCAATGGTACCTTTTCCATTTTTTCGGTACTCGCGAGCTTATTCAGATATTGAAGAGATCCGAATTCACTTATGTTTCTGAAAATTTGCCTACCGCATATTATCAATAGTTCAAAATTTATTTCGAATTCAATTCGATAAAGTAGCAGGTCCAAGTTCCCTTCTTAATAATTGGCTATTCTTTATCTCCTGATTGAGACATCATGTTATTTGATTTGTCTCTGCCTTTCAACAATACTAATTCCCGAATACATCGCAAGCCATTCTGTCAGGAAGATGTATTTTTTCACTAGTGCAGAGGTATTTAACCAACATGACATTTCATGTTGGATCCCGAAATTTTTTACAATCAATTTACAGAAAGTTGGAGAAATTGTGAGGAAATCAAGCATCAACAAAAGAGATATCTTATGAATCGGATCATATTCGTAATTTTTTAAGGGATTTTTCCTCTGAAAAATTGATCATGAAGAGCCTCAATAATTTAGGGATTTGCCACGACCTAATAAAAAATACAATAATAATTTTAAATAATAATATATTTATTCCATCATAAGTAATAATGTGTGCTTTTTTGTGAATAATCATTAGGCTATGTTATACGTAAGCTATATTTCTGTAGAAACGATGTATATTTTCGATAGTATCTAATGGCAAAATCGATTACTTTCTTTCTGTAATTTCTTTCGCAGCGATTTATCTTTTTATATTTAGTCCAAAAGCAATTTCATTTCTTATCTCTTGACTTGGATCTCTCGTCAAAGATCAATATCAAACTTTCGTGAACTTTTATAATTATTTATTTCCCTAAGAAATATACGTCACTCTTTTTTACCCAGAAGAAGAAAAATATTCACCGTAAGAATGATTATGCTGCATACCTCTGACAATGATATCTACAGTTTTACTGCTTTTACCTTTGTACAAATTTTAAATACCTTATTCGCTCAAGAAAGTCAAACATTCAGACGGTAATGTACTTCGTTTTATATCATTCCCTTCTAAAACGAATTTTCTTATAAATAAACTAAAGAAGGAAGGTTGATTTTCATACATAAGACATTTTATTTTCCTAAATACTACGGACGTAATAAAGATCTGTATGTATTGTAATGGTGCGGCAAAATAACTGTGAATTTTCGAGACAAAAATGAGTAGTGTGGAACCGAAAAATTAGATAATATGTAGCAACAATTTTCCACGTATACTGACTTATTGGTATCGTAAAATTTGTTTACAGCAAAATATCTGTCTGACATCTGTCCGTCCGTCCGTCTCTCTTCTTTTGTGAAGAACACTAGCAACTAAACCGTATGCAGAAGTTTCACCAAAATTGACATTTCTCTAACGATCTGGATCATGTCGCCGTCCTGTGAATTTCAAACCGATTTTTTTGTTTTGGGGAGTACTTTACATGAAGCTCCAACAAAACTCTCATTTTAAAAAAAATGGCTCCAAATATTGGAATTTTTTTGATAGAGCTAAGTAATCTTATAAAATAGGTTAGTTACTATTTTATACAATACTTTGAGTTTTTGAAAACTGCAAAAGTTTGCATTATTGACAGAGCTCCGAGGAAGGTCAAAACATCAGCCACTATAACAGGGACTTGTCTCGTCCCGGATAGCCTAGATAATACAAACTCCGACCGCGAAAACCTTCGCAATCATATGCAAAAGTTGACGCTTATCGGCGCCTTTCTAAAACTACAATATTGTAAATACAGATTTTTCTTTCAAATTAGATCCTTAAATAAGGTCGTGTACAATTTCTTCATAATATGAATAGTTTTCGCGCAATTTTGTGTGAAATAAATGCAATTTTATAAAGATTTTGTCAAAAAATAGCTCTATTTTTTCTCGGACTGTGCCAAGCACGCTCATAAAAAAGGCGCAGATCCGATTTTCGTTAAACTCTGAAATTCCAAAAGTCGCAAAAGTAACAAACACTGCAAAGAATTGTGTGCTATTATAGCATCACTAGTTTAAAGTTTCCTTCATTACAAGACTGTGTATTGGACAAATTACATTTTAAATTATGAAATTGCATGCGTCTCTCCATAGATCTTTTCATCTTAAGGATAGTAAAAGCAGTTCGTATAAATATTCAGATAAAAACACAGGAAGTTAAATTTTTTCTCATTCTAAGTTAATGACCAATTATAAAATATTGATTATTTTGTTGACAATTATATCTCGGGTGCTGACAATAGTGACAGATATTTTATGAAACCATATTTTATGAAATATGGATGACATCAAATAATTGGCATAATTATAAAATTGTACAACACTGCGATTTATTATATAACTTTGGCTTGAAGCAGAAAGGGCCAATGTAATTTTTTAATAATTTTCGGTTCGTATGGTCAATGTGTGCTTTAAAACCCCTTCTTTCAGTGCAAGAAAACCAAATTCAAAAGTCGATTCTATCTCCTAATTTCAATTTGATTTACATTGGCCTAGTATTGTTTTATCCTTTTAATGATATAAGGAAACAACCCATCCTATAAGACTTTGAATATTGACATTGGCCCTTCTTGCACCAAGCCACAGATATTTAGATTAAATGTTGCTAAATATGTGTACCAGATATTGAGATGTAATCTGAGTATGCTACGTTCTAACATAACAATTTATTTTATATTAAAGAAGATAAATGAGTTGAGTCAGTAATATATCACTCACTAGTTATGCTGACGTTTTACTTTCTCGCATACTACTTACATAGTATAGAGAACATAATTCTGTTGTAATACTATTGTAGTATTTCTGTAATACTGTAACAAAAAACAGAGAATATGTCAGCGGAAAAACTCGTCTTGTGGGACCCTGATATCGTAAAAGTGGATAAATCATCTTCTTATATGCAGTAAATTACTACATCTAACACGTTGTGTAGTCAGAATTCGCGCTCCTTGATACCAAAAAATCCGTTTACGGCAAAACAGCTATCTGTCCGTTCGTCCATTCCTCCGTCCGTCCGTCAAGAACGCTAGAGCCCAAACCGCTCAGACGATTTTCACTAATATCAATGTTCTTCGCTCGTTTTGTCCGAACGCGAGACCATGCAAGTTTCCCATACAACTACAATACTGAAAATAGAGATTTTTCCCTGAATGAAATCTGCTCGTCAAGGACTAATATTTAAAGAATATCGTTTACATTTTTTTCGAAAATTAGTAGTTTTGGCGTAATATGGCGTAAAATATAGAAAATTTTTAAAGAATTACTTTCTCAAAAGCTGCTCAATAATTTTTGGTATAATTTTTTCCTCTCGAATAAAGCTTATGAAATTGCTTCATTTTTGCTGAACTCTGAATTTTAAAAAATTGCAAAATAAAATGAACATTGTGAAACAACAGTATTAATGATAGAGATTTTTCCCTCAATGAAATCAGTTTTAAAAAGCCATATTTTTGAAAAATGTCATATACAGTTTTTCGATAATACGGATAGTTTAAATGTCATTTTTGCTGAAAGTTAAGTTATTAAAAAAAATATTTCCTCAAAAGGTTTCAATTTTTTCGAGAAGTTTTTTACAATAGAGCAAAGAAAATGACGCAGGTTTAATCTTTGTTAAACACTAAACTTCCGAAAATTCCTGAAGTTACAAATAATGCAAAATATGTGCAGTGGTAGCAACACAAGTTCATATATTTCTTCATTCTTAGTACTTTTGAATTATTTTGACATATATTACTATTCGCCATGTCGTTTCACATCCGTGATATTGCCCCAGTTATTATTAAAGGGATTATGGCATGGTTAGTGGCGGCCTCAGACATATTTATCGATTACTTGAGTCGTTCCCTGGCTGAGAGACTATGGGATGTGATTGTGGGAAAAATTATGTTTACTGGAATTTCCCAGAGTTCTTTACATACCACAAGCGTGACATTGTACACGGGGAGTTTTCCGCCCTTTGGATATTCTTCTCCGCCATTTGGGTTTGAACTCACGAATTTTCCTTTAAGAAACCAAGAAACCAGGCTGCTAATCGCAGTCCACTTTGTTATTGCATTTAAGATCATGGCAGTTTCCTCGACCCCCGCTACTTGCAAGGTTAATTCATTAATTTGTTTCAAATTCCCTGATCATTCATCTTAAATATTTATATGACAATATTTTTCCTTGGCAATTACTGTCAGCATTTAGTTATGTCAAAAGCATTCTCAAAAGTGATCGATAAATTGAAATCCCGGAAATTAAAAAGAAGGGTTCTCCTTAATTCGCACTAAATGGATTTAAAATTATTTAAATAATAAGTTCTGTGTAAAACCAAAAGTTCTTAAATTTTTCTGTGTAAAACCAAAAGTAGAGATACTGAATGAAAGATTCCAAATAACACGTAGAATAAATACAAATATATATTAGGGACTTAACGAAATAGGTTTTTTTTCTGAGTGAAGAACACATTTTATCGGCTTATTGGCTCTTGTAATTTTGCGACAATTTCCTTGTAGTTTCCAAAATCATGTTGCCATGATTGCTTGTGTGTGGCCACTTTCCCCCATACCCGCAGCTGCTGACAGTCGCTTTCGACTGCGCTTGACCTGTCACCCAAGCGGAATGATGGGACGTCTCGCCGCACCTGAAGCGAGCAATGCTGTATGATACGTTCTGTTAATGGATTGCCTCGCTCCTTGCGTCGCCGAAATTCAAGGCAAATGCCCATGCCTCGTTACGATCTCGCTATTTGGCCAAGTGCCATGAAATTCTAATCTCGCGAAACGCTCATTTTCGTGTTCACAATTCACTAAACGGGCTACCGAAGAAATAGTTTAGGATTTTTTTAAGCCTGAAATTATATTTTCAACAATATTTGCGTAATTGTTTCTTGCATTATTTGTAATTGTTAATTAACTTTTGTTCTATTATTATTTCAAATAAAAATATGAATATTTTAATTATTTTCAAATATTTATCTGGAATCTACTAGACCGGGTTCATTAAATTTACAAAGTTTAGAAAATGACAATTATATCGATACGTTTACTTACGGCAAACTACTTGCTCCAGAGGTAGATTACACCAGATATAAAGGTAGGAATAAAGCTAAAGAAAACGTAATTATACCAAAAAAAAATATAAATGTGGTCCAGCCTTAAGAAAATAAAAATATGTATAAAAATAGATTTGTCGCCAATGTCTTCCGATATTGGATGCTTTACTGAATAATTATTTTAACAAAAATGAACAGAACTTGAAATGAGTGAAGTTTTTCGGAAGGACTAGATTCATAATTAGATGGTGACTCATAGAATAAAAATATACAAACGAACAAATGCGTTTGCGAATTAATAGAAATGTGTTGGGTACTCGTGTTTTGAGAATTTGCATGCAATAAAAACACAATTGTGACTGTGGTATTGATGGTTTTATTCAGACAAGTTTTTTTCGAAATTACGTAATTGCATACTCATTGAAGCAGTGGTAAGTCAATTTCCAACTTTAGAGTTCCTCTAACACAAGATACAACATTCATGCCAAAGAGAACGTAAAAGATTGTGGATACGATAGAAACGCAAAACTCCATTTGTTTTTGGAACAATACCCTACAGACCATCCCTATGACATCAGCGATCTATAAACACCTAAATTATTCCTGTAAAGATTTCCATGTCTGATAGTGCTTCGTCTTATCGCATGCATGACGCACACATAAAAGTTCACCTAGCGCTCCTCTCTCAACGAAGGCGACACCATCTACCGGCGAAAAAGCGCATTGCGAACGTGCTGTTGCATTTCTCACTCCAAAGATAGCAGCACAAATACAAGCACAATCGGCGACGTTGGCAAGGAGCCAAATGAGAGAAGCAATTAGGCGCGAGTTTCGGCAACGCCGGAGGTAGCAGCTTAAGTGAATTACAATGTTAAATCGGAGCCTGTCGCACTGCAATGCGGAGGAGAGGGAGTTCAAGATTAAATTAATTGCTAGGTTTTGTAAAATAAAAATGGAAGGCGTTTTTTCTGTGGAACATTTGGAACAGGAGAGGGCAACTAAGGGACGTTAGAGCAAGAATAGCTAGACAAATACATTGCAAACAGACGCAGTTTCGAAATACAACGATTTTACTTTATCTCCTCCACAGGCTGTCAGAGTAACAGCAGAAAATGTGGCTTTTGTTTTGATTAATGAACTGTTGATTGCATTCATTTGAAATAAATCCTTAAGCGATTGCTCGAGAAATTTGAACATAAATGGTTACAGAGGGTGACTACACCCAAAATTTTAATTTCACCGCATCTAAAATATAGTGTCAGAATAACGAATTAGTTAGAAAGAAAAATAGGAGAAAAATGTTACCTCATTTTCGGGTAATTGAATTTATTTAAACGCCAAATCATAATATATTAAATATGAATTGAAGAGTATTTATTATGATAATTACATTGTTGAAGACACAATATTTTTTTATTATTTGGTGCCAGTAACATTCTTAAACCAGTCATAATACACTCTTCTCAAATTATTAAAGAGAATACATCTCCATAAAGACTGAATGTATGAGGAAGGAGCTGTTTGAGAACACCTGAATGTCATCGCTTGATAACTAATGTTGCAACAACAACACATACATTCTCGCATTATTTGTATCTTTCGCAATTTCCGAATATTCAGAGAGTTAAACGAAAATAATACCGTTTTTAAGCGTCCTTTGTCCTATATGAGGTAAAAATGTAACGAGAAAAGATGGAGCCGGTTTTGAGTTTTTCAATCAGCCTTTTTTCAAGCAAACATTACGTGAAAATTACTCTCAAAACATTTAACATTATCTTCTTTAAAATCTTTTTTAAAACAAATCTTTCAGAAAAATTACTTATCTTCTATTGTGTACTTTTGCATTAATTTTATTTTATTTTTTGCAATTTTCAGAAATATAAAAAAAATATATTATTTTATAAGCGTACATCGCGTTGTTCTAAAAAAATAAAGAAAATAATTTGAGCTATATTTCAGAAATATAAGCTTTTAAAAATTGCATATATTTCGTGCAAAGTTGAGCGATAACTACTCGTATTTTTGTAAAATTGTGACTTGGCCTTATTTAAAGACATGTTTCTGAACAATAGTTATCGTTAAGAAAAATATCTATATCTTCAATATTGAATTTGTAGGAAAACGAAAAAAAAAAAAAAATTTGCAATTCTCGAAAATGTAGAGTAATTGGATAAAGATAAAGGTTATTTTGATAATTGTGAGTTTGAGGCTCTCATATTACATATTCTATTGATCTTTGATTTTATATTTATTAAACCAAAGAAAAAATGTCGCAATCTTTTGCAAATGACAGTGAATCCTAGTATTTTATTTGGTAATGAAGTATGCTAACGCAGTTTATCTAATTTTGAATGTCACCTTCGTTATTATACTTTGTTTCCTTTTTATTTAATAGTTATTTTTAAATTAATTTCTTTATCAAATAATTAGTATTTTAAGAGTATTTAGTTTGTTGATAGTTATTTTTGGGGCTTTTACTTCTTACATTATATTTTAATTATTTGAGCGAAGTACTTTTAAAATACCAAAGAGGGTGGAGTGGGGAAATGTTTATTTGGGAGGAATGTGTACACATTAAAAAAAATGGGAATATGATAGTTTGCGATCCCGAGTGATTGAAAATTTTACTAACGTGAAGAAGAAACATTGGAAGAAATAAAATATCTTGACAGTCTTCCCCCCAAAAAAAAAGAAAATACAAAAGGAATCCTATAGGGTTTTTTTGTTCGTATTTGGAATAACAGTCCTAAATGATAAACATTTTAATTTTACTTAATGTAGACCCACTAGAAACCAACAAAGGTGAGTTTTGTTGAAAATAGTACACAATTACCTCACTCCACCCTATTTGGTAGATAAAAATAAAAAATAACTGTTAATATATAACTATCATTCACTATAACAAAGTTGACATCCAAAATTATATAAATGGCATTAGCATACTTAATTATTAAATGAAACAATTAAAACAAATGGTCATATATTTTGCCCAAATATATACATTATATAAATATAACATATATTTTACCCAATAATGACCTAATACCGTATACAAAAATATAAAACATATATGCAACCCACTGTACATTTATGCATTGCTGCTGTCCACAGCAACGACGATCGTTGCGAACATTGCAGGATAGGACGGGGTGTATTGAGGCGTGGTCAGGTCGAGGGGGAAGTTAAGGTATGACGTGAGCGGGAAAGGTAGGGGTCGGAGAGTCAGGACAGTGATGTACTGGGTGAGGCAGGGTGTGGTAGGGCGGACGGAGAAGGACAGAGCAGAACAGGATAGGGCGAGAATGTAGAGCGAAGCAAGGCGAAGCAGGGTGGTAGGGTGGGCTTGGGGAGTAGGGGGCAGCACGAGGGGCATGGCGGGGAGGGAGGCGAGGCAGGACGGGGCTGCTCGGGAAGGGGGTGGGGCTGGGCGAGAATATCAGAGCTGGGCGGCGATGGGCAGAGCTGGGCTGGGCGGAGCGGAGCTGAGGGAGGCTAGAGGAACAATGGAAGTGGGACTGTGAAGTGTGGTTGGGAGAGTAGGTGGGTGGAAAGGGGCGAGGTGGGTGGAGATTGCGGGGATGTAAATAAAATTACTTCCATAACGCTTCAGACAGAATAAATTCCTTTTCCTTTCTATTTGGTTGTGACAAATACCCTAGCAACGTAGGTTAATACGCTAGTTCTCATACCCATTCTAAAAACACGTGGCACAATGCATAAGATCAGGGGTTCCCAGCGGAATCAATATCGACCCCCCCCCCGGGTCGATGATATTTTAAAGTGGGTCAGTGATGATGAAAGGGTCGATTGAGAGTCGGCACCCAGCGACTGAGAGGTATTGTCAAGGTAATATTGATGATAAAAAATATTATTGAAGTTGATAATTATTTGTTTTCCTGTATATACTATGTTTCTATTTTATTCATCTATTAATACATTTGAAATATTGTTCTCTTTTAGAATTTCAGATCATTTATATGAATGATAATCGAACTTTTGTGCAGTGGTTGTGTTTCACAAATCTTAATCTTTTGTAAAATTAAAAATAACATTACTAGAAAAAAATAATAAAACCTAACTCTAATATTTTTTTTCAAAAACCTTGTTCAAATTTCTTGGATAATTATTATCTTCCAGTAATTTATTTGCCATTATTAGTGTTATGAATAATGTTGTGTGTGGTATGGTTTAGAGTACATAGTCACGCAACATCAGCACATACTTTTTCGCATTATTCGTAACTTACAATTTTCGAAAATTCAGAAAGTACAAAGAAAAGTTGATCTGTGCCATTTTTTAAACCTTTGTGATCTATCGCAGGGGAAAAGTTAAAGAAAATATTGGAATCTTCTGATAAAATATTTTTTACGCATATTTGCTTTCATTTCAAGTGAAAACTGCTCTTTACTCAAATAACTACAAATGACCTTACTTAAAGATCTAATTTTTTTAACCGATTATTAAAGACATTCTTTATATACGAGTATATATACATGTATATATATATATATATATATATATATATATATATATAATATATATACACATATACATATATATAAAGTATATTTTGTATATCTATGTATATACACACACATTTGGCGATATTTCTCGGAACCTCTTTTCCAGCCTTCCCCATCCACTACATCCTCCTCTGTCAAATGTCTGCCATCGCAGTCAGTATTCGTGATATCCATTCGTATACTTGTTTGGCCCACCTCTATTCTGGCATTCTCAGCGGACAGAATCGTACAATAGAATAATTTTCGTTCTACAGAATCTATTATTTCTTTTAGAATTTCCATTTTCTCCTTTATTTCTTCATTACGAATGTGTTGTAAACGAGATATTACATCTTCCACTTAAAAGTTTATTTGAATCGTCAATAATCTGTTTTTCTGGTTCGTTTCCGTACGTCTTAACCATATGTGACAATCCTTCTATTTGTTCTATATATTTTTTCTTTGTTTTCTTTGGTTACTGGGAGTACCATGGCATTGGATTTAACGTATTTATTGCTTGTTTCCCTTGATCCATCTTATTATTAATATCCTTATTACTTGTGCCCTCTTTTGAATCTGTGAAGCCCAAATATTTTAAATCATGGCATAATTGTATTTTATCCTATTCAATATACAGATCATTTCCATATACTCCTGTTATTGCCTTGTTTTGGACACATTTATTTTCAATCCCTAACTTAAAGTGTGTTTGTGTTGCAGGGGGCGCGCGGCGCGGCGACGGAGCGTGGGCGTGGGCGTTGGCGGCGCGTGGGCGGGGTGGGCGTGCGTGCGGAGCGCGTGGTGCGCACTCGCGCTGGCCGCGTGGGCGCTGAGCGCGGGGGCGGGCGGCGCGCTGGCGGCCAAGAACCCCGCGTGGAGCCGCTTCGACGAGGACCTCAACGGCACCTACGTCGACCTCGACGCGCCCTCAGCGCTCGCCACGTGAGTACAAGCCACTTCCACTTACTAGGCTCACCTTCACCTCTTCGCCCTGTATGGAAATGAGATACTTTGGAATATAATAAAAAAAATTATGATTGACTTGGTAAACAGGGTTCTCAGAACAGTTACTGTTAGCCAACGTGACGAAAGACTCCGTTGTTCCCGTTTGCGGGAGCATCAAAATTCTATAAATTTATACATAAAATGTCAATTAATATAGTAGATATAACTATAGGTAATTAGCTGTGTTGTTTCTGCTTTTGGTACAGTGAATTGTGTTTTGAATACTGTTGTTTTTCTTATGTAATGGTTAATTGTGTTAACTAGTTGCAATTAATATCTTGTACATGTATAGCCCCAAAACGGGCCAAATAATTGAGCGAAAGATTGGTACAGTAAAACTAAAGTTGCTAAAAAAATCAGGTATTTTCTCTCCCTATTTTCACGCAAAATTACGCGAAAAGTACTCAAATTTTCGAAAAATTGTACATGATCTTATTACAAAATCTATCTTTAAGGAACGGATTTTATTAAGGAAAAAGTTTCTATCTTCATAATTGTAGTTATAAGAAGTTGTTGAAGAAAGTGTTCTCCAAAATTAAAATATCGGATTCATTTTCAAGGAGCCGCGACATCAGCCAGATCAATTGCAGAATAGCAATTTCAGAGAAAATCGATTGAACGGTTTAAAGGTTTAACGGATTGGAGACAGATATTTTGGCATCATTCGATTTTTCGGTATCAATTTGAGTGACTTATTGCATTTAAACTGCTTGTATAACATCCCTTTTGTTATAGACAGTCATAATCTATTTCAACAGTTCTCAATTCATGAAAAAAATTATTTATCTTAAATATTAAAATTTTTGTGATAAAAGTTTGTTTTTTTATTTATTTCTATCTTCTCCACCAAGTGGTCCTACAGAGATGGGAATGCAAATAAATAATTCTTGGAAATTTTTCTGTTGATTCAGTGTCTTACTCGGATTCAAACCAACGAAAAAATTATGTTTTATGGTGAGGTGAAAAATGTAATGTAATTTTTGAATGATATTGTTAAGGTTCATCGGGACAATTAGATATGGATATTGTGTGATGACATAAAGGGAAAGTTGGAGAGTTATAAGTGGGTACATTTTAAAGGTTTTTCCTCTTGCTTTTTGTATGTTACATTTAATGCGATCTTTCCACGTTAGTCGTCTGTCTATTAATATTCCTAGGTATTTGGCAGGGGTGGAGTTATTTAACCAGGGTAGTTGACTGTTATTGATAGTTAGCGGATTATTAATCCCCATTTATGAAACCAAGTATTTAGAATATGAATTGATTGATATGATATGATTGGATGTGGTCATATGCTATGAGTATGTCTTCAAGGGATGAATAGATTACTGTATGGTCTTGCAAATAGGGCTATGTCGGCATCAGGCTGTGGTTAAAGTTGCGTTGTTGCGACGTTTCGTGTGTATAGTTGAGATCGATCTTCAGGCATATAGCAACTGAAATTGACAGGAAAACGGAAGGAAATATGATTTATTGGTGTTTCCGAGCTCGTCAACTCATTATGCTTATTAGTTCCGTTAGTGTAATGAATGTTTTATCTTTGAAAGCGGCGGTGTTACTGTCCAGCTGGATTTATTTGTGATTCCGGACGCGTCAACTGCTAAGGTCATTGGTATTGTGAGTGCAGTGTATGCTTTTATCGCAAGAGGTGGCGGTGATCTTCCACTACTGGATGGCAAGATCCAGTGCCGACCTACACTTCGACTAGCGGGGCTTTCCCCAACCAAGCAACTCCCACCACCGGGGCACCATCGCAGTCGGGACAAGCTCTAAGTTCCCGATTGGCCTCCCTCCGTTGGGACTCGTCGAACCTAGTACCTCCTGGGTAGAATTGCTGCGGAGACGAATAAAATACAATAGGTCCTATTCCATATTAAAATGGGAAGGTTTGTCTGTCAAGAAGAAACAATTCCATATAAACTTTAAAGTTTGCTGACGATTAGGCGCTCTTATCAACTGATGAAAATACACTGCAGATGGCACTCTAGAAATTGAATATAGTGGTAAAAGAATACAATCCCAGTATATCCCAGTAAAAATTGAAAGTTATGGTATTTTCAGGCAAATGGACAATAATATCTAAAACTTGTCTTGAAAATAAGCCAACTGAACGGGTATCAAATTTTGTATTCTTAGGATTCTATATAGCCTACACTGGAGAAGTAGATATAAATAAAAATCTTGAAAAATTCAACCACATGTGTGGTACTATAAAAAATACTCAAGAAACAAAACACAAATAGAAACTCAAATGAAATTCAATATATTCGTGGCTATTACAAGTGGGAGTATGGCAACATGACAGTGAAAATTGGACCATTACCAAAAAAGACAAAAACATAATTCAAGCCGCAGAAACGAGACTTTTTAGATCTACACTTGGGATACGCCGAACCGAGAGTACTCAATAATGACATTCGTAAAAGATTACATGACAGTAGCTTAAACACTATGATAATAGGATACAGAATAAAATGGTGGGGCCACATTCAACGAATGCCAACAACGAGACTTTTACATAAATTCCTGCAATATTCAGTTCCTAGGAAAAGAAGTCTGCGGCGCCAAAGAAAGATGTGAGTGCAACAACAACGGTGTTTCGGTGGAAATTCAAGGCCACTTTTGGAAGTCTATTCTGAGACATACGGTAAAGATGTTCTTTCCACTCTTTCAATTTTAAAACGTTTTCAGTCGGTGGTTGTGTGCGCATGGAACCGCAGACGCAGCCATTTTTTAAAATTTACTCAAGTATTTAAAATACTTACCTCAACACATATCGTTCGAAATTTACCATGAATGCACATTTTTTAATTGAAGCTGAATTTTTTATAATTAAAAATATGGGGAGGTTCAAACTTAAAATGCATCCCTCATGAAATACTTTTTGGGACTTCCACTTTGCTACCTGCGACGTGAAAATTCAGAGTAATAATAAACCAACTGCGTGTCGATGCGTATGCCATCATCATAACAAAAGAGAAAAATAGGTACGATATGGGTTGAAAGGTTGTTCTGGGACGTCTAGAACTTTCTGTGAGGAATGTTTTGTATCCCTGTGAGTACATTGCTTTGATGTTTATCGGAGAATCTAAAAACGTAAGTTACGGAGGTGTTTCATTCCCCTAATCACCTTCCACTCATATCTAATCATTGATGCCTCTAACGCACAAGGTCCTCATTTGGGGAGGAGCAATATTCCAGTGATAATAATATGATATCGTGTAATAATAATATATGATATATAGGCCTAATATTTAATAACATGCCACCATACCACTAAGATATACATTATAGTATTAATATACATTACTCCCCTCGAACATTTATTGCAAAATATCTAATACGGAAAAAATATTATATTAATAGTTTTGAACACTCTCTGGCACATTTCAACTTCATAAAACAAATTATTTTAAGCGCTAATGGTTTAATTTGCCAGTTCACAGTCAATGGCGCTTGTACTGGAGGAGGTAATTTTGAGCGATAATAAGTGGCATAAAGTAGATGGTAATAAACACTTTAAGCAAGAGCCGTGTTTTTAACCGTTAAACGCACGTGAACCTTACAATGTGTATTTCTGTCGACGTTGTTACTAATTTTTGTAATGCATATTTAGGCCTTCAAATAATTGTCATCCAAATAACATGAAAAACGTGGGCAAAGTAGATTTTATTAGTGTTTTATATGGTAAATTGTTGAACTTCATTCAAATTAATATACCGAAACAAAGACTGAAAAAGTAGATTTTCATCCTTGTAGATAATCAAATAGACCTCAAAACATCATTTATTTTAAAAAAATGTGATCGACAGAGTACACAAATAACACAGAGCCACAAAAAACTTATTTCGAAATAAAACTTCACGTTTCTTAATCATAATAATTTATTCAATGTCTCCATACCTGCTGTAAGTTTTGTCATTTTGTATAGGTTTTCCAGCCTGTCTTTCTATCAACAAAAAATCAATAAGCTACGTTAAGCAACTTTTCGATTTTGAGTTAATTTATTACATCTGAAGTGAATGCCGTTACATCTAATGCGCACTAATTTCCATCTAAAGTGTTCTCGCAGATACGAACGACGTAATATACAATTAGCTTTTATATTAGTTATGTATACGTAATGCTTCCTCAAGAAAACAGTGTTTCAATAGTTCAGATGTCTGTTGCTACATGTGGCAAGTACTATTTCCAGGAAAATAGAAAACATATTTCTGAGTTCATAAGCAGGGCATATTTGAATTATTTTGGTGTCGGGCTCTGAGATCAAGATGTGGGCTCCTCATATTGTATGAAAGATACGTACTGAATGTGTACTGCGTACTACTATGTGTACTGAAATACGTACTGCGAAAGTGAACAAATGGTACAAGAAGTCCAAAGGTCGGCGCACCGATGGTTTGGAGAGAGCCTAAAACCATATTAAAGATAGGTATTTTGCCTTGCCAACATTAATGGTATTAATCGAAACAATCGTAGCAGATGGACGTATTCTGACCTAGACTCAGCTAGGAGACCGGGTTTTATATTCGACGTATCTGTTCCATCATTCCATTACTTCGAAAAGCTCACTGAAGACAAATCTTCTATGTCAAGATTATGAAAATGGAAATAGTTATTGTGATTTTTTAAGTACTTACTCAAGACCTGCATTTTTCGACCAAAAAGAATTGATTGGCCTCGTCAGGGACCTAAATCTCTCCAAAACAGCCTCTGAATTGCTCGCCTCTCAATTAAAAGAAAAGAATTTGCTGGTACCTGTGACAAATATTACATTTTATCGCCAGCGAGAAAAGGATTTGCTGCTTTTCTTTACGAAAGAAGAAACCTTACTGTTCTGCAACGATATCGAAGTTCTTTTTAAAAAGTTGTGTTTACAGAATATAAGTCAGATGAATGGCGCCTTTTGACTGACAACACAAGGATAATTCTGAAGTGTACTCTTTCACGATAGCTACAAATACGATTCTTTTCCACATATTCTGCATGAAAGACGAGTATGAGATAATTTCTTTAGTTTAAATAGGATTAAGCATTATGAACATGAGTGAGGAATTTGTATGGATCTGAAGATGGTGAATTTTCTTCTCGGTCAACAAAGTGGCTACACAAATTATCCCTGATTTATATTTATGTGAGACAGCAGAACCAAAAGTGAGCATTGGTTGAGAAAAACGTGGCTTCTGAAAAAAGATATAGTTGTAGAGGAACCCTAAGCTTCTGAAAAAAGATATAGTTGTAGAGGAATGTTATCAATTTACCTTTAGGTGCTCAAGAGAAAATTATTCTCTCTTCTTTGTATATCGAGCTAGGCTTGATGAAGCACTTTGTACAGTCGTTGGGGATGGGATAGTCTGTGCTTCCAGTGTATATTACGTAGTACATCTCCGGGAGTCATCAACGAGGAACTGAAAGCAGGGATTTTCGATGGTTCCCAAATAAGAATGATCGTAAATTATTTAAATTTCGTGTAATCCATGAGCGAAAATGAATTGAGCGCCTGGTCTTCTTTTGTTCTAATTGTGAAAAACTTTCTAGGAAAGCATAAAGCAGAACAATTGTCACAATTAGTAGAAATAACGCTTTCCGATTTTCATGTGATTGGCTGCAATGAGTATTAAAGCCCATTACCTACAGAGCTACTTGGATTTCTTTCCTTCATTTGATGATCTAAGTGAAGAGTAAGGTGAAAGATTTCACCACGATATTCACTGATAGAAGAGATTCACACCAAGAGAAATGGGATACGCATATTACGGCAGACTACTGTTGGAACATGCAGGGATACTGCTGTGGCATTTCTCACTCCAAAAAATCTATTTAAAAAGTATTTTTGGTGTTGAATGAATGGTTGGTTTTGTGAATTTGTAAAACATTTTGATAAGAAATTGTGTGATTTACAGTTATCTAATTAATATTTTTCATTTACAAAAACAAATTTACTATATTTTTCAACAAATTAACACTAGTAATATAAATATTTTATGTACACATAACATTGATGCCCCATTCTAGCACAGCAGAGTGGAATTAGAGCATATGATGATAATTCTATATTTACAAAACTAGAGCTGATATGGCAAAACTAATGCATTTTTTGCAATCAGTGACATCGGAATACCCAGGAAAAAATTTCAAATCTGAAGCACCAAAATGTGTGTTGACCACTGTAATCCTTCAGACGATTTTTTTCTTATTTGAGACGAACGTGTCCGATTCTTTTCAGAACAGTATTTTGCTAACAATGCACTTTTAGATAATAAAATTAAGTGATAAAATCTGAAATTTTTACTTGTATCAATGTGACTTTATATAAATTCTAGGAACTGATCATCAAATTCTTATTTGCGTTTATTATCGAAATGATTTTGATATTTATAGCAGCTTCGAGTTTTCATATGCAGATACACTGGGGAGACACCTAATTAGTCTCCTGCACGAATTTCAGAACTTTTCAAATTTTCTAAGTTCTATCACAATTCCGGTCATTTTGTCGAAACATTGATTTTTTTAGGTAAAAAAATAAAGTTGATTAAAGTATTAGAAGTCCAGCATGCAGATGTGTAGTGCCCGTAGAAAATGAGGTGAAGCTAGTTTGGTGAATTAGTGCGTGCGAGCGCTCTGACAGTGAAAAGTCAAGGGTTAAGTGCCTGGCGTCGATGTTATACGCCGGTTGCTAATTACGACCTGGGTATAGTGACAGTAACGAGTAAACAGATACCGCATATCGGTCTCTACATCGTAAGCTCTAATTATCGTGCAAGTTTGAGTCGCCCTGATCCCACTCGACAACAAACACAACAAAAACAGTATTATACTACTTCTAATGTGACATTTGCGTTTGCAACCCTTTTGTAGCTATTAAAATGCAATAATTAGGGTCAGATTATGTTATATGTAAGTTTTTAAACATAGTAAAATGTGTCACTAGTTTCCAATGTATTATCTTATAAATTATGTAATAATTTGTTGAAGATCGGCCGTACCTAAAATTATTTTCACATGTCAATAATTTACACTTTTTTATCACAAATGAATAATCTTACCGTCTTTATGGAATTATAATCTATCATCTTATAAACGATTGCTCCAAACAATTTATTTACAGATTTTTAACATGTAAGGGGGAAAATATTACAAATTAGATGATTTCGTATTAAATGTGTTGTTTAAACACAGATTAAAAGTAATTTCCATACATGGTTGCTGACGTTCATTATATTCATCTGTTCTTAGATAGTAACATGTTAGGCTTATCCAATTTCCTATACTGAACGATCATCACTGAATAAATTCAGTAATTCGATGCGTTAATGATTTAAGTGTTCTAGATACCAATGACAGCTCATAAGTCAACATTTTGTTGTAATAAGTACGATAAGGCCAAAGTTTTGTGCTTATCAATTTATATCACACTACTGCACACACACTAGCCGAATTAAATTTACTTATAACTATTTTATTGCTTAACAAATATACATTAAAGTGTTCATTAAGGTAATTTGGATGAATTTTTGAATGAGAAATTTTACGCAACCTATAATGGAAGAGAATGATCAATGGACAAATTTTCTCTATTATTTATCACTAGTAAGATAATTACTGTCAGTTCGTCAAATGTATTATATACAGGTCAATTATTTTATATTTTGATGAGTTCTTGGTACACAAAGTCCACCATTTTCCTGTAGATTTGTTCTTTATACTTCCTTATATATACATAAAAACGAAAATGAAAGAAGAATTTATTTAATACTGCAAAAATTCTGCGTCAATTTGTGTGAAATTATGACAATTTTCTGAAAAAAGGACTTCCACAAGATTTGCTAAAAATTAGCTTCAATTTATTTTGATATAAATTATTTTTAATCGCATAAATATGGAAGAAATCTGATTTTAATTAAACATTCTTCAATTTTTATTTATTTATTTATTTATTTACGTCAAAAAAACAGTTAAAAACTGCGTATGACGGGCTATGGGGAAAAGTGAATTGTGTGCACATTTTCAAAATTCTGTGATCCCTACACTAAATCATATACTACTTAAGTATACTACTTAAGTAGTATATACTACTTATACTACTTATACTACATATACTACTTAATTCTGAACATTTCAATTTTTTTCGAACCTGTCCTACATCTTCATTATCGAAGCTAGAAATTTTTCTTAATGTAATATATCCACTTTACATCGTTTAGTTTACATTTTTTAAATAGTTGTTTAATTTTGAGTCAGCACATGATAATTTTCTGAGAATAATTGGACTAAATTACATTTTCTCAAATTCGGTTCCAGTTTTTTTCTAACAACGGCCATTGTATGCAATTTCACTCTTAGTGCGTGTATCCTATATAATGCGATAGACACTCTCCATGGTTGAAAATGCGCATTTATCAGAAATTCAGTGATGAAGTTATCGCAATATTGTGAAATAACCTTTAGAGTAACTTCCAATCATTCTCTAGCAGGTGAACATGTCTACAAAAAACGGAGAAATGCAAGCTGGAAAACGACTAATCGTTGAATTATTAAATTGTCTTGTCTGCAATACTTAAAATAATAATAAAGGGGTTATTATGTTTTAATGACTTGTATTATATGTACTTTTCTCTTCCAAGTTTTTTTTTGCTTCAAGGGGATACCGAACATTTCGACTATCCACGCCGGGTACCCATTATGTCCCTCATGGGGAGACATATTAACACATCAGGCACACACTTGCGGGCTCCTCGGTCTGTGATCAAAATTTTGTATTGTAAATAATTCAGAAAACGTTGAATAGAATTTCATACCACGACTACTTATGGCATACATTGAAGCTATTTTCAGTTGTAATGTTGCAGCTGATACTGAAGCCATTATTGCCCCACTGGAATATTTAGAAGAGGTTGATGATCTGGCAGAGCTGACTGAGAAAGTGAATGAATTTTTCATAGTATTATAACCTCTTAGAGAGGGGGATGTACGTGATGAAGATGATATTGATTGGGATTGGCAAGGATGAAGACTCAGCTGACATTCGCAATCAGAAACGAGGAATTCTTGCTCGATGACTTGAATTTAGAAGAATGGAATTAACTGCTAGTTACGGAAGAACGTGATAGCCTTTTATTGGAAATACTGGGAACATTGTTTAGATCCGTTTTCCGAACAAAATATTACCAATAGGGAGTCAGTTAAGAAAAGAAAGGAAGTACGAACACGGAACGAGATAGTTCATGACCTATGACTAGTTCTGACCCGAATACAGGGCATTAACCTTTGTCAGTTCAGAAATTCAGATAATTAAACGCTTCACCATTTGATGTTTTTGGGTGTTTTTCGATGAAATAGTGGATAGCATTTGTGGTAAAATTGTTACATACGCCATGCAAAAGGGGGCTAGTGATCGGGGCGTTCCCCGCTGGTGGGAGATAGCTGGTTTGGAAAAAAAAACTAGCCGGCTTGTAAGTCATCGAGCGGAGAAAGATCATCATCTCCTGCGATAAGACATGCACTACACTTACGGGAATACTGGTCATAGCAATTGACGCGTCAGGAACAGTAATCAATCAATCAACATCACTCCTCTGACTAGTAGGTAACTTGTCCGTATTTTGCAGAAACACCAACTATATTTGTATCAGAGTGAGTACCTGACAAACACCAGTGCATTATGAGATGATAACCCACAATGCATTACACTTCCCATATGGTGAATGTCTATGGGATGATAAATATGGTTCTAAATTTATGTCATAATAAGATATGATCATGAAAAGTTTCAAGATATGTAGCCTTTTCGTTCCTGGCCCTTTCTAGTGACGTACATGCATTTTTACTTTATCGCTTTACTACGTAAGTAGGAAAAAGAAAAATATAATTGGACGGCGGAAATTGGCTATTTTGACAAAATTGACAAAAAAATAATTGTCTGGCCGTCATGGCGAAAAAATGTATAAATCTTGTTCCTATATGTAGTTAATTACTTCCTCTACATCCTGGTTCATTGAAGGCCCTTGTCTGGAAAGGTTGGGGGAGAGAATTCCTCTGGTCAGTGATGATCATACCATAACATACTTGGGAGTGAACTACTCTATCTGGAACGGCTTCCCATGTAAAGCATCCATATCAAATTTGATGGAAGCAGTGACGAGGCTACAGAAGGCGCATTTAAATCCCACTCCTCAGTCAGTGCAATTTTACGAAACCAGCTAGAATAAAGCGTCATGACGAGATAAAGAACTTTATAGAGGGGAAGATTCTCCGGAAATCAAACACTGTGGTGTCTACGGAAGCCACTTTCTCCGTTGCCGAAGGGGTTAGACTCAAACCTGACCTGGTAATAAAAAGCCAGGAGGGGGTCCATGTGGTCGATGTGACTGTCCGCCACGAGGATGGGTCTAACCTTCTAAAAGCAGGGGAGGAAAAAGTGATAAAGTACCAACCAGCCATTACCCTGGCAGCTCAACTTCATGGAGTGCCCAACGCCAGAATCCTGCCTGTGGTGGTTGGAACCTCTGGGGCTATGCCACGATCAACAGTCAGTGCCCTCAAGACGTTGGGGATCATGTCTCGGGGAGATTTACTGACTATCTCGTTAATTGCTCTCAGATGCTCTATTAAGATTAACACGCAATTTGTAAATTACGATGGAGCAATTTAGCATTGCTGGCAGTAAATGCAGAAAATGAACTTTTTGCTCCCGTGGGGAAGTCTAGGGAACCCAAGGGATCCGACAATGCCTAGAATATACCGTTACCACGCCTTTAAGTGGGAAGTGTATGCTATTTAATGTAGCTTATAGAAAATTGCGTAGTCAGAATCCATGTTTTGTAAGCTCTTGATACCGAAAACACGATTGACGGCAAAATCTTTGTCCATCTGTGGTCAATACCAACGCCTGAATCCTTCGGATGATTTTCTCTAAAATGGATATTCTCCAATCGATCTGAGCGAACTCAAGACTCTGCTACTTAGAATTGGATACTTTGATTTTTGAGGGTATTTTACATGAAGTCTCAACATTTTCAAAATTTTATCAAAAGTTTCTCCAAATTTTGATATTAAAATTTGTCCTCGAATAGCGCAAAGAACGCATATAATAATGGCGAAGACCTTATTTTCGTAGAAATCCCTCATTTTTCGAAAATTTCAAAAGTTGAAAAAATTTTCGTTGCCTCCCTTCAATTACGGTAATGAAGATATAGGTTTTCCTTTATTGAAATATACTGATCCTTTTATTAATATTAATGACTCAAAACACAATAGCCGTTTTATGAGAATCCCTTTACTCATGAATAATATCATATTCGCATTAACTGGTATGAGTTCCTGGAAATATTCTAAATTACTGAGAAACACATTCAAATGTCAATACAGGTACTTCAGTAATTGAGAACGAGGTTTTGTATTGATGGACTTGCATTTGTACGAACCTTAATGATCAATTTGGGAATAATTATTAATTTAAGTACGCGTGAATATTTCAAAATGTGTATCATCAGCTCGAAGTTAATGTTTACGGTTTTTTGCATAGGCGTCCTTACATAACTAGCACTGGTATTCACAATCGATACGATGTAACGATCGAGAAGCATGTAATTGAAAGATAGATGTTCGATCCTGGGTGCCGCAAATTTGCTTCATGTACTTTAAATTAGAAACTTTTTTACCCCCACTGTGTTTAAGTAGGTCGAATGTTCTGATCGGTGGTTTTCGTGGTTTTATTGATCCTTCCAAGTGACTAGTACCAAGTGAATGCTGGAGCAGAACCATACAATACAGAAACAGCGCCACAGCAACGAGTTACGAAACATACGCGATGCTTCCTCCTCCATTCGGTTTTCACTCCCCTTGTCAGGTCCGTTCATTAGGTGGTCCTCCATAATCATGTAACCTAGTCCCCATTGATCTAAGAAAATCTACCACAAGCGTCGGAGATACGGGGATGTATATACGAGTACAAGTTGCATACCCTGAGACACTAAGCATCTCTAGCCCAAAGTAAGAAATGAAAAGATCAGGTTCATTTCGCAACAAATTGTCTCTAAGAAGGAGATAGATAAATGTATGCATGCTTACAAAATCGTTACCAGTATCAGTGCCTAATTAAATAAATTTTACTTCAAGTCACTGATACAAACAATTTATCTAAGCCTCTTTGATTGGATGTCCATTCACTTCACAACGTACACTATACTAAACACTTCTTATTTTAATTTGTTCTTTTTATTATTTGAGATATTAGCTCTTTTTGAGCAATGCCTACTATATATTTTTTCACTTTTTTACATATTTTGTAAATAGAGTTATTTAATTCTTCAACAAATTTTGGATTTCCTATGTGACCTGATGTAGCTTTTAGAAATGAAGTCAGTTCTGTTGTTTAGAGACTTTAAAACATTAATATCCCATAAGATTATTTCGATTAATTTCAAACATGTATTCTTAATCATTATGGAAACTATCTTTTATTTTTCATTGTTAAAAATAATGACTTTGTTAATTTAATTTACATTCATTGAAATGTGGTCATCTCTTTATTACAGTAAAAAATGTGTTTCGAGTAAGGAAAAACATATTTGATATATTTCATTGAAACTTGTCATGTTTGCTTGCAGTGTGATGAGTAAAATAATGGCACTCCAGAGTAAATTCATTTTATTCTTTCATTGCAGATGATAGAAACCTGAGATGTTAAACTTTTTACTAGTAAATAAAATTGTTTTTACTCTCTACCTTGATTCTCTACCAAAATTTTCATAACTCGAGATATAATTATAACAAATGACTTTCGCGTTTCGCAAATGAAAATACGTGTTTAAATATTTCTTCTCAATTTTTTACCAAAGCCGTAACTTCTTTCCAGATTCTCCACATTTTGGATCTACCTGGTGGAATAGAACTCTTTCTTGGTTTGATATTATATCATTCCTTACTGTCAAATCAGTGGTCAACTTGATACAATTTATAATTAAATTGTACAATTACCGTACTTTCCTCTGAATATTATTCG
This sequence comes from Teleogryllus occipitalis, assembly GCA_011170035.1. Taxonomy (NCBI): domain Eukaryota; kingdom Metazoa; phylum Arthropoda; class Insecta; order Orthoptera; family Gryllidae; genus Teleogryllus; species Teleogryllus occipitalis. The sequence continues at coordinate 172,594 of BLKR01002137.1, read as the reverse complement.
GGTCAATGTACGCTTCAGATATATATTTAGGTGTAGCCTTTGCCAACAATTTAATAATTTGGAACAAGTTAACGATTTCGCGCACGAATGTATACAGAATGATATGCCAAACCGTAAAGATACGCAATCACCATTCCCTAGCACGTGCTCATCTTGTTCTGTAACGTGTCCACAGCGACGTGACGAGCGACCTGGAGGCGGAGAGCTTCGACGCGAAGTCGACGGCGCTGGCGGAGGCGGCGATGGCGACGGCGACGGCGCGGCCGGGCGCGGGTGGCGGCGGCGACGACGGCGGTGGGGGCGGGGCCGCGTACCCGGCAGGCACGCGCGCGGCGGCGCTGGCCCTGGCGGCGCGCGACCACCGCAGCCGCCGCCTGCGCCGCGTGCGGCGCTACGTGCGCTTCCCGCCCGTCACGGCGCCCGCCCGCCAGATCTACCCCGCGCGCCACCCAGGTGCGTCCCCGCGCCTGCTCGGCCACTCATTCCATTCGATTGGGGTTATTTTGCCGATGGACATATAGAAGTATTTATTGATCCCTCTACATGCCCTAGACGTTTGTAACGTTTAGCTTGATACCTCCCGTATCAAAAAATGATTTGTGAGCTCAAGTAACCTTTCCCTGTTTAAATTGCTCTCCCATTTGTCATGTACTGTTTTTACTGTACTTTGACGATATATTGTTTAAAAATTGAAGTTCATCTTTTGATTATATCTAGCTTCTCATTTCCAAAAGCTCTTCTTTCACTTATTTGAATTAATCGAAAGTAATGCATCTGTACTAAGCAGTAATAAAATTGCGGGATAATAAGTACAGAGCTCTAATGTCATAGTATGTTAACTAAATACTTCTAGTATTAACTCAGCAAATAAATATTTCATTTTATAGTAATCGCTGATAAATGTTTCTTACTCAAATAGGTGTTTCATTTTCTCAAATAGCATATTGACATTTTCATTAAAATTTATACGGTTGCAGAAATTTGAACTTTCTTCGATACCGCGCGAATGTTCAGAAATTGCAAAGGAAAGTGAGGGACATTTTGTCAGCGCCTGGCAGGCAGCAAAACGCATGTCCGGTTTTGTTTAGCGCGTTGCCTAAGCGATTAAAACGTGAAGTTTAATTCATTGATGATAGTGGTCTGGAATAATTTTGTAAAATTATAATCGAGTTTTTCGCGTTTTCAAAAACAATATATACTTATTTATTTATCGAATATTTTTGTTTAATTGGCACGTAATTGTTTAATCATGTTTCGTCGTAAATATAAGGTTATATACGTAAGTGAATAGAAAAGCAGACACGAATTAAAAATGCAAGTTTGACACATCAAACTTTTAAAACATCGTAGATAATAAATTATTCTTTAAATATTTTATATGTTAACGGGAAGAGAAATGAGTTGTGGGACATGTTCCATACAACGCGCGCCTATACAACTCAAAAATGGTTGTATTTAATAAATTGGATGAATTTGAATATTTTTCCAATGATCAGTCGCCCGGTTAGGAATAACGTCATTGGTTGATTGGAGCACAATTGTGCACCTGATGTTTTGTTTTGATAGCCGATTACAACTGACAGAGTTTTGAAACTGCGTTCTTCCTGAAACTCTTATATCCAGTATCAGTCGTGTCGCAGTTCAATATCTTTATGCGAATTTTTATTATGGAGATGTCTCCGAATAAATGTAACACACTTTTCGGGAGGTGAAGGTGTTCGAAGAAGATCAGTTATCTCATTTAAAGAAGTGATACATCTGCAATTTTCAATATAGCGCTCCTAACTCGTAGGCAAATCATTATCAACCGGTGTTTGGCAGATTCACGTTCTGACAGAAAGAGATTTCCTGTACTTGCCAAACATCAAAACATGTTATCCTTCAGGGGCGCCATTTCAAATTATTGCATATGCGTAACTTCGTTATAAGCGATTTTCCACTTCACGTTCGTTGGCAAACTGACTATTTCAACCTCTACATACGCTAGAAGATTGTAGCATTCTGAATCGTCCTGTACGCAATGCGTGAGTGCAGCGGTACTGCACTTCGTGCGACCACTCCAGTTTTGTTTCTCGAGTATAGAGATGACGTTCTAATTTTATGAAATGGAGAGTCAAACATGTTACATAAAATGATAATATTCGCCCACTAAACATTAATATGGCACTAAATGATATAAAATGACATTTAACTATTGAAAAAAATACCAAGCTACATTGAGGTGGGCTGCCCCAATCTATTAGTGTATTGAATACTTGTATAATTGTATACTTGTAGAAAGTAAAGAATTCTGAAGCTATTGACACTGGAATTTAAAGTATAGGTATTTAAACGGAAAAAGATATGTGAACTCAGATGCTCAGAACTTTGCCAATTGTCGTCTTCAATCCGAACAAAACATCCAAAGCATTATTTTGGTCCATGCAACTAATGGAGTGTTACATGTTACCTCCAATTAATAGAAGTCGTAGGTCTGAAAATATACGTTAACATTATTAGTAGGTACAGAATTATAGTCAAAACAAAAACTAATTAGGACTTATATCCTAAATATTTGTTCATAGTGCCAGTTATCTTTTAACGTTAGTGGAATTTTGGAATTCGAAATCGCATTATGTACAATTGAATGTAGTTCTCATTCTATTAGTAATTTTTAGAAATACGCCGAATATATTCTTAGGCAAAGTTAGACATTAGGACACGAACATCCATTGTTTTACTCTTTTGTAACTTCAGCCGGTTGAAATATACAATCCAGTTGCTAAGACCATTCTTTCTTTTCACTTTTTAGCACTATCCAGTGTTAGAATTCTGACAAATCTATGGCAGTGCCATGATTATTATTCAGAGTTCTCTGTTACAGTTTCAACCAGAGTAAGTGACTACAGGTATTTTAAATTCATCAAAAACCGGGAAAACGACTGAAGACAACTAATGAAGATGAAATATCTGCATAGTATTAGAATTTGGAACGACAGAAAGTAGGTGACGTATCACTGACAAATATTGCTACAATGGACTTCGATGGACCTGGAGACTTTTTAAAACAACTAGAAGTGGAGCTACTAGCGTGGAAGCGTAAATTGCGGACCTTCACAAGAGTTTCAGCCACAAGTAGACAAGAAGTAGATCGAGGAAAGAGCAGCCTACATGTATGCTCCAAAATTTTCCAACCTTATGTTCCCAGAATTGAAACCCATTGAGCGTTTTAATAAAATGAGAAATGCAACCTTTAAAAACATTTATTGAATTGTTGTTATTTTCTCCTTCCACATTCTAATGATCAATCAGCAAATTGTAACCAAATAAACATAATTGTATGGATTTTATGATGTTAAATGTTTCAACCTTTTTTAATTTTCCTTGGATTTATCAGTAATTTTCATTTTTACTCCAGAATCTTTTTCACCTAGATACTGAATACAAACAAAGTAATATCTTCCAATATTTGATTTTGTTCTTGTCTCTAATCAACTAACTTTCGAATCAATATAACTGGAGAAATATTTCAGGCACTTTTCTGTTTCATTTCATAAATGTCATACCATCAATTTATGATGTTTGTTTATACATCATAAACATATGACCATGCTTGGGAAATGCTCTTTTCGTATTTTGCTCTTAACATGGCATTCTCCTCAAAACGTCTTCCAATCTTTATATAGAATTATTCTCATCAATATTACACTTATTCAAATTAATTCAATTAAAATATTACAATTATATTACAAGTCGTCCAAATGAAAATGGTGAGAGATCTCCAGTGTTTAGATGAAGGCTTCTGCGACCGTAGGCAATGCTACTTTGACTGTCTAGGGTTCACACGTGACCAACATTACAGTCGACATTCAATATCAGGGCGACCTTCGTCAGAGCTAAAAGTGTATTGCCAATGCGCCTGATGAATTTCATGCGTGGACATGTCGATAATGTTTTGTCTGTCGTAATGCGACTTTTATCAAGGGTATTCGAAACTTGCATTTCACTCTGACGAAGGATTCAGTATTTCTACCAAAACATACTCAACCCTATAACGATTCGACACCTCCAAATTAGTCATATTTTGCAGTGTGTAACAAGATATTGTGTGTTCTTAGTATAAATTTTGAAAGCAGCGTGTATTCCCAGAAACGTTACGTGCGAGAAATATCCGAATACGATAATCCACTTTAATTTTCTGTCCCTGTCCTGTCATGTGCAATAAATGATACGAATGAAAATAGTTCCAACTTGCAACGGTATAATATGCGGGTAGTACTAAACTAAAATGGAAGTTTTGTTTATTCGTTTAGTTCACAATACATACCAATATACTTTTAAGTGTTGTTTTTTTAGAAATTATAGTTAACCCCTTTCCCGTAGTGAGATCACCTTTGATAGTAGTAATAATAAGTAAGCAGCAATAGTCACGCATAAGGAAGTTACTTCTTGCCTGAAAAAAGCGAAATAAAACACACAGTTCAAACAAATTGCGAACCAGTAGCAGTTCCCTCTGATGTTAAAATTCGGATATTCTCTCAACGTCTTCGAAGGAAAACTGTGTTCGAATGCCAACCAGCATGTGTATAACGTTAAACGGCCACGTGACGAGGGCGCAGTGCGAGATAAGCGAGGCTGACGCCGCCGCGGCCCCGTGCCCGCAGGTCCGTACGCGCCCGTGAGCTGGGCGCCCTACTCGCCCGCGCCGGCGCCGGTCTACCTGTACTCGAGTCCGCCGCCGCTGGGCCGGCGGCCGGGCCCCGTGCCGGCCATGGGCCACCGCAGCCCGCGCCTCGTCTTCCGCGACCCCAGCGACCCGTCGGGCCCCGGCGGCGGCGCCGCCGCCTTCTTCCCCGGGCCCTCGCTGCAGGACATCGCCGCCGAGGACCCCAGAGGTAAGGCGCGCGCGCCGGGCCGCACGCGGGCTGCCAGGACGCCCACACGGACACTCATGGTGGAGATTTTTCCTTTTGGAACAGGTTGACACTCAGCGGAAGCCGACGTGTTTTTTAAGTTAATCTGTGCCTGTCATTCATTCCAGTATGTTTCCCTATTGTCCTCTATGCTCCCGAACGAACATTAAGTATCACCTTTCCCATCTGAAAGTTGTTTGACGTGCCCTTACGACGACGAGAATAGCGTATGCACTATTCTGTAGTGTATGATGTTTTCTATTTGGAACTATAAGCTCTCCTCCGCTAATCGTCTTTGCATTTTATAACGCATTTTCAGTCGATTTTACGCTAACATGAAATTTGTCACCCTTTCGACCGGAATGTCTCTTCGAGGTTGTACAATTATCTTTCTTTTACCATGTAACATGAATCTAGTTTTCTGTAGTTTCAGATATTATTTGGATTCTTGCTCTAGAGCAGATTCCTCCAGAACAGAAAATCAAATCGTGATCATCATGAAGTGAACCATAGCCTCCGTTGTAATAAATGAAATTGCATTTCCCATTCTGTACCTAACCATCTTCTTCTTATGATGGCTCGTATTACATGTTAAAGTTCTTCTTTAATCCAAACGTGTCTGAAGAGAAAACAATTATTCATTAAGCTAATCAGGATTGTAATTTCGTCTTTGCAATGGTATTTAAATAATATTTTCGCCTTTTTTAATTTCTCAGTAATATTGTTAGCATTTTTAGATCTGATTCCCTTACATTCGTTTTATTGCTTTTACACACAATGCATTTAAGTCTGTGAAGTTTTCATTACTTTTATATTGTTTTTGTCATTAATTGTATTCGCATTTTTGTGATGGGGTAGAGGTATATTCTAATACTCTATCATGATATTCCCCTGCTGTGCGTTTAAGCTTAATTGAATAAATACATTTACGAGGCAATGCCATTGCAAAAAAATGTATATTTTAGTATAGCTTATTACGTACGCTTAATATCAATGACATTCTTTAAAATCATCAAATATCATCTTCTTCTTAATACGTACTTTCAGAATTGGGTACAGTTGCAGTAGCCAGTGACTGTAGAATACTCATTGGCTAATAATAGCTTATTCCCCTGCTCTCCGCTTCTCGACTTCCCTCTTTAATTCCCAGTTTGATCTACAGTGCTTCTTTTAAGATTTGTGTCTTATTATCTTCCCAGAATCGCTATAAAATTTCCCTTTCATTTTTCTTTCCATTCTTTCATTATTCGTTGCTTGATTTTAATACGTGTCACCATATTACAAGCACCTTTTCTCTCTTGCTGTTCGCGTTTTTCTCATCAGAAGCGATGCTTACTACATGTCTTCAGAAAGGAAGACATAATAAAGAGAACACATTATGTTATATGTATGTACCAATAAAAATTCTCCTTTAAATTACATTAATTGCGATGAGCTTGTGCAGCCACCCATTGTGCACTCAGGTCCCTAGTATTCAACTTGCTACTCTTCGAGAAACTATTACGACTATAGACTCACCTTTTCTTCCTCCGTGTGTCAACAGACCCCATGTTTCCCGCTGTATTATTTTTTGTGCGATAAAAATTGAAATATAATATACAAATAGGGTAAAAGCATAACTTTGGAAAATTAAATTATTATTGATGATAATACCAAATAATTATTATTGTTATTGACGTATTACTAAATGTAAAGTTGGACATCAGGAGAAAATGTAGAAACTCCATTTGTGTTGCAGTAGATGCTCGACATATTTACTCGAATGGTTGCAGAGTACACGTTTCCATGCCATTCGCTGTACCCACGATATGACGAGAACACAAAGACCATTTAACCAACGGTTACTTTATTGTATTACTATTCTAAGGTAATACCATACACACCCACAAAAGGTCGAATAGATCAACACAGCCGCAATTAGTTTGATTTTCTGCCACCGCGCGGCGCTGTTCTCGGCAGACGAAGTTAACGCGGCGCTCCTAGTGGCACAGGGCATCGCCGGTGAAATACGTTTAACGCGGGAAAGTTAGGAGGGTTGAGGGGCCCGGGCCGGGCCGGGCCAGCGGGGCCGCGCGCTGCGGAATAATACGTAATTCCAGCCCGTTCCGCTTGATATAGCCGTGCAACGCCGCGTGGCGCGGAGCGGCCCAGCCCAGAACTGACACATGGGAGCGGGCGCTCCGCCGGAGATGCGCGCGCGATATGGCCCGCGCCGCCGCGGCCTGCTTTCCTGGCCGCGCGCGCAGTGGGACGTGTGTTGCATTTGGGGGCCACAAACGCGAGAAATCGGTCTCCTGCTTATTCGGCATTAGTGTCTACTTTCTATGTGACTAGTGATGGCAAATTTTTGCAAAACGTGGATACTTTGATACATCAACAAAAGGTTTTTGATGACTAGTGATGGCAAAACATCGATGTTTTAAATATGGTGAAACATATCGAAGTAAAATGCCATGGTTCTAATGTGATACATAACACAATAGTAGTTTAATGTACATTCAGCCTTAAATTTGACTGTCATCTCCATTTACTAATCAATGTTCTATGTATTCATGGTTCAAGAGCAGTTTCATGATATTACCACGTAAAAAATAATCAAAAATGGTAATAACATTGGAGAAATGTTGCATATAGCAAACGATTTCATGCCGTCTGGGGATCGATGACAGTGATTGTTGTGAATGGCTGTTGATTGAGAGCAATTCAGAAAAAAATAGATACTGGAAATTTTATTTATATCGTGAGATTTTTTCATCGATGTTTCTGAAAAAGAAATATAGTGATATGAAGAAAACATTGGAAGCAAAACAAGGCTGTTATACTATTGATGCTTCTGCTCGAAAATACCGATGTTTTAAAAACATTGATTTTTTTGCCAACCCTATACGTCACAGATAACCGTTGTAACGTGACAGAATACTATATACCTTTCATGCATTAGGTTAAAAGAGGATAGTCGTATTAAGGGCTTGATTTCTGGCGGAACATTGCGGAATGGGGTTCCGGTACCTCGGGAATAATTATTAAATTATATTATAAATACATGACTATTTCTATTAAATTAATAATTAATTTGTAACGCTTTGCATTGACTGCTTACTGACGAATACGTTTAGATATCTCATATTTACTAACTATCAAGTACATATGTAGTTTCAATGTGGGCATACTTTCTGATTGTAAGAAAAAGAAACGTGTGAAGCATTTGGTAGAAGAACCTGTCTCTCATGCCATGTGCTAGCAACCAAAACTTAGGTTTAATTGTACTTTAATCATCCAATACCTTTCGCTTGTTTGCGTAACTTCCTAATGTATTCCATAGTTATACAATTAGCATTTAGTGGTTTCACTCATCGACGCAAATTTCATCGAACATATTTTATGGAGTGACTTTGTCTAACTCAACTTCCTCATTCGTTCATGAAGTAATTTTTAAAAATTAGGTTAAGTAAAATTTGACAGTCATAATTAATTTCAGACAAGCCTATGAAATTATTTATTTCAGAGAAAACGTGAGATTATTTGAGCATAATATATTACTTATGTCACAGATTGCAATATCAGGACATTAAGTTATCTACGAATTAAATGACATGGCAGAATGTTTACAAGTGATACTATAACCTAAGGTGTAATTTCACCCTAACAGGAGATTCCATCTCCCAACCAGTACACACATCCTTGATATCTACGAAGCTGAACAATGAAATTAGGTTGGTCGAAACGAGCGCATGGGATACGAGACGAGGTTTTTGCTCGTTTTGCCCTTTGAGGTGACAAAACAGCCTACCGTGCGTCGGCGCCCCGCTTCCAGTAGAGATTGCAACTCGCGCTAGGAGGCTTTTCCCCTCGATCTCCTCTTCGTTCTGTCTCCGCCACCGCCCCCACCTCCGCCCAGCTTCCGTTCCGTCCCTGCCTCCGTCCTCGACTCCGCTCCCGCATCCGCCCCTTCTCCGCTCCCGCCCCCAGCCCCACCTCCCTCCTTTCTTCCGCTCCTGCCACCACTCTGGCCCCCGCTCCCGGTTTCGTCTCCGCTTCCGCCTCTGCCTTCACTCCCGCCTCCCTCCTCCACCGCGCCCGTCACCGTCTCCGTTCCAACCTCCGCCTCGACTACCGCCTCGACTACCGCCTCCATTCCCGCCTCCACTCCCGCCTCCCCTCCCGCCTCCACTCCCGCCTCCACTCCCGCCTCCACTCCCGCCTCCACTCCCGCCTCCACTCCCGCTTCCACTCCCGCCTCCATTCCCGCCTCCACTCCCGCCTCCATTCCCGCCTCCATTCCCGCCTCCATTCCCGCCTCCATTCCCGCCTCCATTCCCGCCTCCATTCCCGCCTCCATTCCCGCCTCCATTCCCGCCTCCACTCCGCCCCGCCTCCGCCCGCCTTCGCTCAGCTGGCGCGGGCGCAGGCCTAGTGCGGGCGGAGAGATCGCGGTGTGCGGCGGAGAGGCGCCAGGAACGCGAGAACTCCCACCTCACCCTTCCCCTCCGCGAAAGGTGGGAGAGGTCGCAGAGGAGAGATACCCGCGCCAGATAAACGCACCGGGCGGAAGGAGGGAAAGTGAGACTGCGCCGGCGGAAGAACGCGCAGGGATTAAACTGCTCGCCATCACTCATCTACACAAGTCCAGGATAAGCTTAGGAACGTATCTGATGGTCCTAATTGAACGGCGCTACTGACGTTGGGAACTGATGGTTTCTGCTCATTCGCTAAATTTACTAGTCAATTGTAGCCATTTAAACAGAGAATATTTTGTAACGATGTAATTAAAATTCCCTCTCAAATTTTAAAGATGTAAACAAACTTTAACAAATAAGTTATAAATATAATTAGTTCGTTCAAAAGATGTGAAATGCAAGTATGTAAAAGTGAGTCAATGTTTCTTGTGTATTCTTAACCGAAAACTCGAAGTAGTTATCACTCACTGCAGAGATTTATGAAAAATATTTGTCCAATGTTTCTAATATCTGGTTACGGGGTTTAATTTGATGTCTCCCATTCTTGTTTTTTGCTTGATGACGTAGAGTTTTCTACCAGAAGAGTATTGCGTCGAGTAATGTTTATTAGAGTATTATTTTTCATGTAAAGTAAGCAGGCAGATATTTGAAGACAAAGGATATAATATACACTACATACTATTAATATAAAGAAAATAATCAGATTAGAATAATTTGTTGGGGTTATGAATCACATTAAATCGTAGTTCTGGGTCTTAAAGAAAGATCTTAATTAATGAATAGTGCACATCCAATTGAAATGAAGATTACTAGTATAAAATAGTAGAAATTAATGCCAAAATTAAATAAAATACTATAAAGTTAAATAGAACGAAAAAATGCACAATGTAATCAAATAACACACTCATGCACCGTGGCATAGTGTTTCTCATATCCTCAACAATTTCATTTGTTCCAGTCATTTCTGCATATATTTCTTTGAGAGCTATTATACCCAACAACTTTCAGATCATCTCGCGTCGTTCCTCGTGTGTTTTTGTGTCATTTCTCAATGTATGAATTCGGGTCTACTTTCATTTCACCCTTTTCTCCATCACGCCGCTCAACGCCCGTTAGATGCAGATGACAGTCTTTAACACACTGCTATGACTCGTTTGCCCTTAATACCTCTCACATTCAATGTGACCAAGCCTTTCACTTCCCATTGTGTACATTTATTACAGTGATTTTTTTCTCCATTGTTCATTGTCAAGTGATTCAATGACTTCTCGCTTTCCTATCCCTCTCGAGATTCATAGAACAATTTCTTTCGCAATATTGTGCAAACATTTCTCTCGACATTTCTGTTTCTACAATTCTAAAATTTTTCAACGAGTACAACGCGTATGAAAGTTGAATATCTATACACAGTTCCTGTCAGTGAAATTTCCTCATTACCGTGTTACGTTTCCTGTTGTAGTCGTCTACTATTGTTTTTTTTTTCAATATTATCAAACAAAATTCTGAAAAATCGTACAATTTGTCTTTATCTAATTCTCAAGGAAATTTCTAGCGTAATGGGCAAAAATCCAAAACGTTTACCTTTGTGAAATTATCTAATGCCCTGATTGTGATCAGGGTACACCTAGTTACATTTTCCGTACTTTCCTTGTATGCTCATAGCTTAGAATCTGGTATCCCTATTCCATTTTTATTTCAGCAATATATTAAGAATTTCGATTGTGTCTAGCCTAATTGGTCATTGGCCAGAAACGATTATCCTGAACATTGTTGCCCAACCTGTTCCTCCGTTTAGGCTTTGAACTCCTTCGCCCTTTCAGTGCGACTGGACGCATTATCCTGCCCCTCTGCAGGCCTTGATTCCCGTGCCTCGTGGGCCCGCCCCTCGGAAAGCCTTGAGCCCAGTGGCTCGTTGACTGCCCGCTGTCCCCGTCCCGCTCCATCTTTCCGCAGGCATTGAGCCCTGTGGCTCGTTGGTAGGTCCGCCGTTCCCGTCCCGCCCTGTCCTTCCGCAGGCCTTGAGCTCTGTGACTCGTAGGCCCGCCCGGCATCCCCACCCCGCCCGGCATCCCCACCCCGCCCCTCCTCATGCCTGGAGCCCTGTGGCTCGTTGGTACGCCCGCCTTCCCCGCCCCACCCTGTCCTTCCACAGGCCTTGAGCTCTGTGGCTCGTAGGCCCACCCAGCGTCCCCGCCCCACCCGTCGGCAGACCTTGAGCCCTGTGGCTCGTTAGCCCGCCCCGCTCCGCCCTCTCCCCCGCCGCGCCTGCCCTGCGCGGGCGTGGCTCGCTGACGCGCCGTCCCCTGGCGGCTGCCGCTGCGCGCAGACTCGCTGTCGTCGGCGGCCGGGGACGGGTGCGCGTCTGGCCGCTGCGAGTTCTTCCTGTCGTGCTGGCTGACGGCCGGCCTGCTGGAGGGGTCGTGCGGGGGCTTCCTGCGCGCGTGCTGCCACCGCAACACGGCCAAGCACCAGGGCGGGTCGGGCGCGTCGCTGGGCCCGCTGGCGCCAGGGGTGCTGCCGGCGGCCGCGCTGCCCCCCGAGCCGCCCCCGGCGCTGGCGCACGCCCACCCCCACGCCGCCGCCGCCGCCCATGCGCCTGAGTACGGCCCCGTGGTCAACGACCCCCGTGAGTGAGACTGTGCGGACGACCCGCTGGACGGCGCACGACTATCGCACCCCCGCCCACCCGCCCCCCTCGGCTGAGGACGACGCACCACGCGACGCCACGCCCACTCGCCCACACGCCCCCCCCGCCCCGCCACGCCCCCCGGGGACACGCACTCGCATCCGCGACGCGCATGCCTCACGCCTGCTTCGATGGCACCCACGACGGATCTGAGCCATTCGCTTCAAGGAACGGTCCACGATCGCAGTGCTTTTTAAACGATCTCTCATTTCAGTATTTCTGCAGGCTCAAATCCATCGAAGGCATGCGTATAAATTCAGAATAGAAAAACGTGTTTCAATATAGCTCGATAAGAAATTCAATTTCTTAAACCTAGTTTTTGCGTATATACTGATGTATGCCCATTTTCCTTTCAATTTTTTCTCCAAAATAGTTCTGTGAAGTCTTTTTATTATAAAACTAAATGCCATTTCTGTATGTACGCCTTGAATCAAATTACTGTATAAAAATATCATTGTTTGCGACCTTTCAAAAATTTCGCGTTTAATCAAGTATCTCATCAAATAAGCTTCTTCCCCATATTTTGATATTATTAGGCAAACAGTAAAAGAAAGTCAAATAATTCTTATCTTTGCCAGGGAATAATTTTGTTAAAATTGGCAATCGAAATAGTAACTGCGAATATTTTACTATCACTTAAACTTTTTATTTAAACTATCAGTCATCATTTTAACTTTTTATAGTTTTAATTTATATCGCCAATCGTAATAATGATCATAAATAACTATATTAGTTTGGTCGGTTCCGCCCACTTGCGACCCCACTTTCCCTTCCGTCGAGGCGTCTGCGATGCGTTGGCGTTCCCCTGCGGGCGCGTGGCGAGATTGATACGACGACACGAACACACAATTGGAATGGACATTGCACATTGACATGCAGCAGTACCACGACTCCACACGGAGAACAGAAACTACTTCACCCTGACACATCGACGAAAACGAATATTACCAGACTCAGAAATGAAACTTGAATGAACGAAATGACTAATGTCTACTGGCACGACACTTAAAAAACGCGCAACATAAAATCTGAACGTGAGATACATCATTTTAGTGAGACTTTTTGGTTATTGAAGAGTTGAAATGAAATTGAACCAGTTTTTAAAAAAGAAATTAATTAATTCTCTTCAAACACGTGTGCGCATATTTACAAATTAGTATGGTCACTCAGTAAAACAGATTTAAACATTAAAAATCAATTTTCCATTTTATAAATTTCAACACAAACTTATTATTTATTGATACTAGTGTGATATTTTCACAATCGAATGTTCAATTACATTTTGCGCATCGTCTTCCTAAAAGAAAGACTCAGTAATTAGTCAGGTACCCCTCCGTTTAATAAAACTTGTAATGAAAGTCTCGTAATTCTTATCGCTGTTCTATTATTTAAAAGTCAAGAAGATTATTTCTCTTCAATTCATAAATTATAGTTCGGTGGAAAATGACGTATTGTGTAAGAAATCTAACGGAAAATCCTCATTTTTTGTGGAGAAATTTTATCAATATAATCTAATTATTCCCGACATCAAATCATAGCAAATTAATTGTTTTGACATGGTACTGCTTCGGACACAATAAAACTCACATTCTAGAAATATTGAACAGCACATAGCACGAAACAGATCTAACCATATTACTGTTCTCAGCTCCGAATAATTTATTTTCATTTCAAAAATAATAGTTTATTGTCATAATCGTTCATTGGTTTCGTCTCGTTGCAGAAATACTTCAAATATCGTCTTCATTATTTATATAATTTAGAGAATATATAAATCTCAGTCCAATTTCGATACGTTGATAATTACAGATTATGTTTAAAAAACATTGTCTCCTAGAGCAACCACAAAATATTTATAATAATGTGCAAATGGCTAATGTGTAAAAATATTTCCTAGGACTATTTCGCAAACAGAAATATTCCATATTTTTCGGAGCTGAGAAGAGCGCTAATTAACCTGTTTGTGTTCTTAGTGATCTGACATCTGGGATATGTGTGTGAATTTTGGTACCTTTTTCGTCATGTGACTAACAATATAGGTACTGTGCACAATCCTTGAATGTGTGCTTGTCTCTACATCCTTCTCTTTTCCTTAACGAATGAAGTAAACATTTATTGCAATTCAATTAGCATTATTTCGTTCATATTTCAACACTTCGCTCTTGAATCAAATATTTCCACACGTTCCTTATTCTGCGTATAGTATTAAAAAAGTTTATTCTTTTCCTCCATCGTAGTCCTCAGTTTTGTCTGAAGAAATCAACGTATTTCGTTTTCCTGTATACATGTCTGTAAATTAATTTCCATGTAGTAGTATTCTTGGCTTTTCTTAAAGATAACTGTGAAAGAGTATTAGGGGCTTCTGCATTTCTTCCTTTGTATATTTGGGAATGTATGCTTGTCTTCTAATTTGGTTGTAGTTTTTTATATGCTTTGTGTGTGTTCTTGATTTAATTTTTAAACATTTCTCTCTTTTTATCTCATTTGTTATAGTCTTCTTAAACTGACAACGTACGTTTTTTAAACTTTGCGTTGGAAACTTTGTATCTGGAAACTTGGTTCATATTGCCGAATACCAGACGCTCAATTCATTGTCAAATTTTGTATGAAACTCTTCTCCACTCATTTTGAAGTGAAGTTACAATAAAGATCCATACTGTTTGACATTGTCGTAGAAGTCGCTTCACTTAGTACATAATTTAAAATATTATTATCGTATTAGCAGAATACAGAAATTATTCAAGAAATTGTGTCAAATCCAATCAGGACTCATAATATACCTGTCACAAAATTACACCAATATCAACCTTTTTTCTTTCTCAAAGTATTTGCAAACAATACAATAACTTCTATCATTTCTCGTTTCTGAAAATGTATGATAGTTCTATTAGACCCTGTCACGTATTCTGTCGCCTATGTATTTATGTAACACTTCTTACTGTGAACTGTAACTAACATAAACTTAAAAGTATTTGTATATTCATACTATTTTTGTCTCGTGGAATTTGGATACCTTGCATGTCATTTACATTCCATTATTGTACAAATTAAATGCTTCTTTTCAATTCAAACGCCGTATCGGTAAAATTGGTGAAAACAATTTTCTTGTAATTATATTACTCTTTAAAATTGAGAACCAAATACGATGGAATGAATCTATGTTATTTTGGAGAAGAAAAGGAAATTAAGACCAAAGTTTGTTCACGTACTCAGTGTTCTTTTTAAGATTAAGACATATTCAGAACCGTAAAATAAAAAGACGTATTAAAATTATGAGAAATATAGGTTCATTATTTACATTTTTTTAAATTTATTTCTCAGTTGTATTAAGTATTTTACGGGGTGACACCAACAAGACGTGTAATATTATAATACGTAATATTTCAATATTATCAGTAACTTAAAATTATTTTTATTCATCAGGTGAATTTTCTATGTATGAAAAGCATGGATAGTATGCCTCATGTGCGAATTTTCACATTGTTCCCTGAGTATTTTTGTGTTGTGCACGTCTGGTCTTACGTATTGGAAGCACCTCTTATCTTTCTATGTCTATTTTCAAAAGTAGTCAGTTGAATGAACATAGGAGTAGTGGTATGAAAATCTTAGAAGTGAAGATGTTCTCACAATTAAATTGATCATGTAAAATAAATTCCTTAAAATTCTTTGAATAATTTAATTTAGTATGTTGTAATAAAATCGTGCTTAAACAAGCACTTAAAATAACCACTACTAACAAAAGCATGCAATTTAATGGAAACTAACCAGTAAATAAATGTATCAGAATTTAAACAGTTTAACTTTACGACAAAACTGACAGACTCGACGGACGAAAACGGACCACGGGCCAGAGAAATCCAGAATAAATTGTCATAAAAATTACGTTACCGCCTTCAGTTTGTTTCAGGTCTCAGAAGAATTTTAAATTTCTATGAATATTTTTTGCTTTTTTCAGATTACTTCATTGAGCAGACCTTGTAAAATTATCCATCAATACCATCATACCTTATTGATCCTTTCCAACAATTGTGAACAGATGCTAAAATAATGCTAGTACCTTATTTATAAAGCATTTCCATTATTTATGCCTGTAAATATTTTCTGTGTAATCTAATATATATATATATATATATATATATATATATATATATATATATATATATATATATATATATATAACTGTTATTTTGTGTGATTATTATTAAACTTTTTTGGTGGCAGAAGCACATGTCTCAGGACCGATCAGTGTATCACAGAGCGTTGCACTCAATTTAATTTGAATGCTCAATAATGTTTCAGGAACAAGCATCCTTGCAAAAATGCACAACGTACATATGTGATTTAATTTTGTATTTAAATCTGTTGAAACTCAGAATTGTGTGTTAAAACCTCAAGGTTGTGTTCTTGCAGTAACAATAAAAATCTGTAGATTCTTTAGTATGAGAATTTCAATAAACTCCTACTATTTTAAAATATTACTAAACTACTTTACAATATTTGATACTTTTGGTTGAACGTTTGCACATTAATATCTAGGTACGCATTAATCCAATTCTAGGTACAAATGTATATAAATGTAAAGTTTCAATAGGGATCAAAAATTTCATTAAATATGACAAGAACACATTTCAGATAAAAAACATTTCTAGAAAAAGTTATTGCATGAACAGTACAATCAACTACTTTCATCACAAATTATTGACTGCGAAGTTAAAGTTATAAAACTAAGTTATAATTGTTGATATGCTCTCCAGCGGCTGAATGTTAACTAACAGCATGCAGGTCTCATTTTCGTACGTCACTGCAAAGCCAGAACAATCAGTAAAGCGAATGTTATATTTGTTAGATTGTAGAGTCTCTCCAAACGATTGGCGACTTCAACGAGTGTAGAGTGTATTTTAAAATGTGACATTTGTCAATTTTGAAAGCATTCATTTAATTTTTTTAATGTTTATCTTATCTTGTTAATTAAGAATACACCCGCAGAACCTTCAAAAAATTATATAAGAGAAAAAATTGCGAATATCTAAAAATATTAAATATTTACAACTTTCAAGTGACATGCAATTCAAATATAAAAATGAAATCCAATAACACGCCAGCACATTTATTCTAGTCAGTAGCGGTAATTTTCGCTTATATAGGTAATTTATCGCGTAATTTATCGCGTAATTTATCGCTTATAGCGGTAATTTTCGCTTATATTAACTATATATATATATATATATATATATATATATATATATATATATATATATATATATATATATATAATATGTCGCAATAAGTAACACTAGTGTAGTAGGTGGAGAGATGAAAATTTGACATCAATTTACTCGCAGTGACTGAAATGTTAGTTGGAACCTTGTCACCTCTAAGAGTCAACGTTGTAGCCTGTTATCCACGCTCCGTGAAGGCACGATAGTTAAGCAGCGCGGGACACCGAGGTGGCTGGGTGTCCATCTAAGAACCCCAGATGCTAACGACGCCGATTGCCTTGCGGATAGGGATAAAAGCCAATGGCATTAAGACAAAATGACTGCCTTTCAGGAGAATTACTCCCTGTTTCACGACTTATGACTACGTTCAAGGAGAATGACTCCGCGTTCATTGCCGAGTAAAGGCTTGGAACATGATTAGGAGAGTAACGAGGGGGCCGCCGTGGGCCCGAGATCGCGTGGTGTCGGTTGGCTTCGGCCGCCGGAGAGCGCGGCGGGGGCGTGGCGGGAGGAGGAGGAGGAGGGGCGGCGTGCCTGTGTGCCTGTGCGCGCGCGGAGGCTGACGGGCGCGGGGCGTGTTGCAGGCTGCGGGGTGTCCACGGCGAAGCTGGCGCCCACGCTGGGGGCCCAGCGGCGCATCGTCGGCGGCGACGAAGCGGGCTTCGGCTCCTTCCCCTGGCAGGTACGCCCTCTCCCGGCAACCCTCCGCGCAAACAAACAAACTCAACAGTTATTAAATTACTAAATCATACAATTAATTGATAAATTAATACCTTATCAAATTAAAAAATACATTATAAAATTTTTAAAAAATGCATTACAGCATTTAAAAATATACACTATAAAATTAAAAATACATTATAAAATTAATAAATTATTGTAGAAATAAACAGTTGAGATGGCTCATTTCAACAGCTGTTCTCATTGCAGCGTCTCTGACCGCACGATCCTAGGGTTCGAGTCCCGTCGCAAGTCGTTTTTTGACACTGAATAGATGGAAGATCGAATTTATCAGCTGTCAGGACAGAACTCTAACGGGCGGCAGCTCTTTTTCAATTAATAGCAGGGGAATGCCGGAGCCATCAAACATTCAAGTATTGCGAAAAATTATGTTCAGGCGTAACTTGCACACTAAATTGAGAACGTCTGTATTTACCGATCGAGACACTTGATTTAATACAGACTTTTTGTAGGAATTATCTGTTTATTCTTGATGTTGATGAATCAATGAGAAAAATATGATTACAACTGCAGCCAAACAAGTTAAATATTTGACAACACTAATGTGGAAGCCCAAGTGTGAGTTTTAAGAATCATCTTTCGGTGTACAGCATTTAGGACGATTCTCCGCATCCAAGTCTCAACGCGTGGTAAATGAGAGAAGTATGTTCAATATATTTTTATTTTCGTTGAGTAAATGATTATTTAACAACCGATAAGAAAGAGAGAAAAATTAGAAAACCTACAGAAAACTTACTGCAAATTTCGCTGATAGTTATACGATATGAGCTTCGGCTTTCAGATTTGGGAAGTGAATGCACCATTGGGCTACGGACCTCCCAATCGACAGTTTGCAGTTAGATTGTTAATTCAAGTATTGCAATGCATTTTCAATGGAAACCACGTTTCTGGGGATAAGAGCTTACAAAAACCCGTTGAGAACGCCACTGGGTTTGTAAGTTTCCAGTCGATTGGAAAGATCGGATAGCAAACAGTGCACATGAAAAGGAGTTCATTGTGAAGAGTCCGTTCATTGTGAAGTCATTTGATGGGATTAGCACTTTTCAAGCCTCAGTAGCTTGACGAGGGCAGGTACGGCCCCAAAGCGACAGACGTTTTGAGAAGTGTAGGCAGGGAAAATTTTCTGATTCAAGTAATACTTGTGCAGTTTAACAAAATGGTACAGGATTTTCGTCGTTCGGTTTGGGAATATTTTAAAGATTTGGGGAGACAGGGTTTGAGGGGACAGAGGCATTCACATCTTCATTCATGTGTCAGTTATTAAATTATTGTGGGTGATTCACGTCATATAACCTTCGCAATATTTCTCACAGATTTCTCTTGACATCGCAGGAGCAGTTTCTGAAAGCAATTCCAGAAATTTTTTGGGGTGAACAATTTCACTTCGAACCATCCCCAAAAATATTTTTGAAATAATAATAATAATAATAATAATAATAATAATAATATAGTAATGACATTAATAATAAAAATTTGTATAATCACCAAAATGTTTGATAACGGGAAAGGGGTGTATCCCTGTGGATATACCCCTTTCCCTGGACAGCACTATATTGTCACACCATGTGCACTTAGAGACTTAGACACGAGTAGTTCAGGGTTTTAATCTCATCTGCGTAAACTTACATTACATGTACTACTCTAGCACACATGTCGGAAATCCAATCGGGAGCTTCGAGCTGGGCTGGGGCGAAACCACGCTGAGGGAGATACAAGAAGAGGAAAACCCGTAAGCCGATGTGTAAGCCGGCGTCGGATCTTATGTTCTAGTAGAGGAGAAACCCGCCATGTCTTGGATTATAGCACGCACTACACTAATGGGACTATTGACCTCAGCAGTTGACGCGCCCGAAATACTCACTCTTCTATGATAAACCTATGTTACTCAAAGGTACAAGGGACCCAGGAAGCCTAGCGCTGTCAACATGTGATAGCGTGCGCGAGCGAGCGAGAGAGAGGGGGGAGAGAAAGAGAGGAAGAGAGAGGGAGAGAGAAAAGGAGAGAGGGAGAGAGAAAGAGGGAGAGAGAGGGAGAGAGAAAGAGGAGAGAGAGGGGAGAGAAAGGGAGAGAGGAGAGAGCAAGAGAGGGAGAGAGAAAGAGAGGGAGAGAGAGAAAAAGAGGAGAGAGAAAAAGAGAGGGAGAGAGAAAGAGGGAGAGAAAGAGGGAGAGAGAAAGAGAGGGAGAGAGAGAGAGAGAGAAAGAGAGGGAGAGAGAGGGAGAGAAAGGGAGAGAGAAAAAATGGGAGAGAGGGAGAGAGAGGGGGGAGAAAGGGAGAGAGAAGGAGAGACAAAGAGAGGGAGAGAGAGGGAGAGAGCGAGCGGAGGCGTGACAGCGAGCGTGGCGTGCGCAGGCGTACATCCGCATCGGCAGCTCGCGCTGCGGCGGGTCGCTGGTGTCGCGGCGCCACGTGGTGACGGCCGGGCACTGTGTGGCGCGGGCGCGCGCGGCGCAGATCCGCGTCACCCTGGGCGACTACGTGCTCAACAGCGACGCCGAGCCGCTGCCCGCCTACACCTTCGGCGTGCGCGACGTCCGCGTGCACCCGCTCTTCAGGTGAGCGCCCACAAGCTCTCGCCCAGCGACTGCTCTGTCCGGGGGAGTGGCGAGCGCCAAGCGACACTGACAGCTGGAAGCGGTCGGTGTTGCCATTTTATCCCTAAATTTGGTGTTTTTTTCGCTTTAGCGGCAATTTGGGGGAGGATTGCTTTTTAAAGATTTTTGTTTGGGGTTTTATTTTTCATTATTCTTTTCAAACAAAAAAATAATCAAAAACAAAAAGAAGAAATTAAATTAAAATTAAAATAATTTATTTTAAATTTAAATACTGAATAGACTAGTTTCATTCATATTGAACGCGATTAAGTAAAGTATTAAGCAGTAATTTCTATATCTGAATGCTATTCAGTAAGAGTTACGAAGCATGAGAGGTATCATTATCTCTTTTTCAGTCATTAAAATGAGTGAGACAAAGATTGATCTTACGCTTCGTTATATATATATATATATATATATATATATATATATATATATATATATATATATAAACTTTGATAATATTGAATACAGGAGAGGTAATAGAAAATACAGGTACACGAAATATCTTTGTGTTAGAAGCACTTGCCAAACAGCAGTGCGTGATGAATTGCCTACCAACGAGGGGCAAATGTCACATGTGCCTCTTCGATATCTGAAATATCTCACCATATATCCTTTGGCAAAAAGTGATCACATTTAATCTTCCTTAAATGAC
The DNA here is from genome assembly GCA_011170035.1 of Teleogryllus occipitalis. Taxonomy (NCBI): domain Eukaryota; kingdom Metazoa; phylum Arthropoda; class Insecta; order Orthoptera; family Gryllidae; genus Teleogryllus; species Teleogryllus occipitalis. The sequence continues at coordinate 151,349 of BLKR01002137.1, read as the reverse complement.
TTACACTTTTGTATCATATATTCTAAAACATCTCTACAAAAATAAAGATTTTTTTTATAAAGTGTACAAACTGTACGGAACTTCGTTTGTGATAGGTATTGATTTACAACCGTCTATAGAAGTTTGTCAGAGACATTTTAAAAATAAAAAGTAAATACTGACGGTTTTAAGGCAGCAATTTTATAAGTACATGACGATGTTTCAAATGAGAATGGGAAAGCAACGTAGGCTATAATTTGGGTCTTTCCGGGCTCATGAAAAAAATTGCCAACAAAAAGGAGGAAATACGACAAACGGGTTAGAAGCCTGCTTGATAAATGGATATCAACAGGACAGAGAATACACCCATACCCATAAAAGTACAATTAAGTAATTTATGCTGGAGTCCAAAAATACCCTAGGTATGGCTTCCCATTAAAAAATGTTCAGTTTCAAGTACAAAAATGTATTCGTTAAACGAATCTTCTTTTGGGATGTGATTAGATGAAACAAGTAATCATGTAAAATAATCCGAGTGACTTTCCACTAACTGCATTTGCGTGCGATGGCGTGGCTGGCCACGCGACTGAGCGCGCGTCTTGGCGCGTCCCCTTGCAGGTTCACGCCGCAGGCCGACCGCTACGACGTGGCCGTGCTGCGCCTGGACCGGCCCGCCGCCCCGCAGCCACACATCGCGCCCATCTGCCTGCCCGCGCGCGGCGAGCCCGCCCTCGGCCGCACGGGCTGGGCAGCCGGCTGGGGCGCGCTGCAGCCAGGTACGATCACCCTCCGCCCTCCGCCCTCCGCCCTCCATCCTCCGACCGGGAGAGGTGGCTCAGTACATCAACTGATGTCACTGCAGTGCCTCTGACCGGGACGTCCTAGGTTCGAGACCCGACAGTGCCAGGGTTTTTCGGCTCTAACTTTTCAACTAGGTCGAGTTCAGTCGCTGCCTGGAGGAGAAATCTAGCGGCCGGCTGTGTAATCGGTAGTTTTCCGTGGTTTCTCCGATCAACTCCAGGCGAATGCCGGAGCAGTACCCTAACAAACGGGCCAAAGACCGCGCGCGATCTTTCCTTCCTTTTCCTTGATGTATCCTCTCCTCTTACGCGCGCGCACACACACACACACACACACACACACACACTACACTGCCATACATGCCGAAAGACTCGTCGGTGGCTTAGACTCGTCGATGCCTCGGTGTCGGAACTCGTGTGCCCCGCTGTTGGGGAAAACCCCGCTAGTCGACGGTAGGTCGACGTCGGATCTCGCCAACCAGCGGGAGAAGAGCACCGCCACCTCTTGATGAAAAACATGCACTACACTTACGGGACTAATGATCTCAATAATCGACGCGCCCGGAATCACAATCAATCAATCCAGTCCCCGCTAACTATATAAGATCTACAAAGTAATTATTTATATCAGGGATTCCCAACCTTTTTCTTTCATCGAACTCTTTTAAGAGAATTACTTGCGTAATCGACTCCCTTAAATTTTCTCTATGATATACAGAGTAATTATATAATTATAATATACATATATAATTACAGTTCTCCAGTGCGTATAGCGGAGAATATTTCTTGTGCGATAAAACCGTTGAGAAGGCATAGTTATAATTTCTACAGTTTCCGAAATTCCTAAAGATGAACGACAGATACGAAAGAAAAGAAACGAATCTCTAATTTATTATTATGTTTTTAGTATTAGTAGTATTTTAGTATTATATGTTATAAGGCTTATTATATGTTTGTTGTTTAATATCAGAAAACAATTAATTATCTAGCTCAATATTTTTGTAAACAAAGTAAATTCAGTATAGTCAATCAATTGATTATAATGATCAGTCACCAGTTCCTATTCGGCTATTGGCCCCCTAATAGACCCTCTATCATCACTGATCCCTTAAAAATTTCATCGACCCCCGGGGGGCATAACCGACCCCATTGGGAACCCCGATGTTAAATTCTGCATATTTTAGGGGAAGTACATGGTCCTTTTTCCCCTCTTTCTTGCAGCAGCCCGCAGTACACTAACAAAAAGACCACTGACTGCACGCGATCATTCCTTCCAGCCCGTCACTTCCGCCACTTCCCGGAATATAACAAGTACTATACTTATGGAACATATTTCTTATGGCTTATGCCTTGGTGCTTGACTCAATCAAAACCTCCGGTTTCTTCAAAGCTGTGCCGGAGCATTTATATCTGGAGTGGTGTGCCATAATCCCTAGGCCCTAAGGCTGATTTTGACGTATGAATTGATCGCTGGATACCGCGATAGCGATCCTGGTATCTTATCTACATCATATATCCGCGCGCCATTTCAAACTCTCGTTGGGCACTGGGATATTTAATTTTGCCGATAGCGTTCAAGGGATCTTTAGCGGGTTATGTGATAACATGCACGCACGGGCACATCAATTTTCACATCCGAAAAATTCGCTGTTTTGGGCCGGGATTAAACCCGCGAACTTGGATTCCTGAGAAAGGCGTATTTTCTCAAGAGTACCTGAGAACATACTATTTTCGTTAAGTGGAAAATCTCTAGAAAGTATTATACAGGCAGTACTGTATTTTGACTTGTAAAACTTTTATAAAAATAATCCATAAGACAGCCGATGTAAAGAGTAGAACCTTTGGTCTCTGTCTGTTAAGTAAACATCTCTGCCCAGAAAAAAATTCTCCAGTAAAATATTTTTTTAGATGTCTAACTTGTGCTCCGACGACTTTAAATTAAAAAACATTTACTATAACAAAAATACATTCCAATATTCCTAACTCACTGTTGATCTCCTGCGACCTCACATCTGAATAATGAAACACCAATGCCTCAGCTTCTGGTTCAGTTCCCATCTCCATCAGGTTCTTCGTCTAGTTTCCCTGATCCTTTGAGCAAATGCTGAGATGGCCCCTTGTTTTACCTCTGGACATAAATGTAGCTTCATTATCTGTGCACGTTTTCTTGAGCTCTTCGGGAATGTTGAGATTCAAATAATCGTTCCCCATTTTCTCGCTTGCAGTTCACGTTGAACACATTGGATAATAGCCAAAACGTCTGTAACTGGTTTGCCTTTGAAAGTAATTTTCGATAGCAGTAGAGCGGACAATTCTTGTCAAAAAGCTCCTTGCTACCGATGTTCATAATTCTATCTAATATGTACTGTATGAGTTAAGACAGAGCTCAAGAAATCGTGCATAGATTACACTTCCCTCATAGTACGTCACACAGTTTTTAACTTTTTTGTCGTTAAAATGTATAAAAGGGCCAATCTGTGAGTGTATTCACACTGAGAGAGAGAAAGGTGCTTTTTTTCAGTTGTGGCAAAAGTGAGCCCGCTACCCGCAGAATTACGGTTCAAATGAGTGATTCCTCTCGTCGCCCCACAGGGTCGCGTCTCCGGCCGAAGACGCTGCAGGCTGTGGACGTGCCCGTCATCGACTCGCGCCAGTGTGAGCGTTGGCACAAGGCCAACGGCATCAACGTGGTGATCTACGAAGAGATGCTGTGTGCGGGATACCGAGGCGGCGGCAAGGACTCCTGCCAGGTGGGTCTGCGCTCTCTGCCCGACACCCCTTTCCTACCCTTAAAAACTTCTTTGTTTCCTCTGTGTTGTGTGAAAATTTTAGGGCAGTGCGTTCCGACTTCGCATCATGGAATCAGTATTATCCGTGCACGGTTTCTTGAGCCCTCGTTTCGCTACATGCGAGCGGAGTGGGAGAGGGTGGTTTATTCCGGCGGCAGGACTATTAAGTAATATTAACAAATCTTTCGGTTGTGTTCCGATACAAAATGGGTTCAGTTACAGGGGGAACGAATATTTCTGGTTATCGGATTTTGTCAACAACGCTTCTTGTTATCTTTTATCATTAATTCAATTAATTTTCGTAAATGAGGGAGAGTAGAGATTATGGAACTTAACAAAACTTTCCTGTATACTACTGACATATAAGCCTCCCCCTCCCCTATTTCTCTTCACATGCAACATTTATGTATTCATGTGTCCATAAAGGTTTTGGAGGACAAGTAATAAGCATCAGCAGAATGTTTTTCCAACAACATAGTGTTATTGTCACTTTCGATTCATTTCATTATATGGAAAATTGGGTACAGAGTATAGAAATATTGTTTTTTCTTTTCTAACTTTTCACTCATACTCAATTCACAGCTCTATTAGTACCATTTTGTATATTTCTAGTGTAGGTTGCTGTTGTTAGTTTTTTTCCCCTCCCTCCAAATATAATTTTTGGCATTAAGCAATAGTGACAGAATACCAGTACATGTTTCATTTTCACCTCCCTTCTTCATTTCAGAATCAATATTTATTTGATTTCACCTTGGAAAAATATGGACACCTGAAATGCTAACAGTATCATCTTTTTATCCACATTGTTAATTTTCTTTCCAAATAACAGATTCAAGCATTCAACAAAATTCTTCTTTAATATCTGTTGTTTGCAGATTTATTTTATTTGTGACATACCACAATAAAAAAAATATTCATTATGAGGCACATGGTAGCCAACTAGAGTACTTTTAAAAATAAACTTTAAATGTGTGATGTATCAGTTTGTGAATTAAAATTATGCATACAAATTCAAAAGATATATGTGTAAAATGTACTTCACTTTGCTAAAAGAAACATTGGAAAAAGTTAATTAGTTACTTCCGGACTGCACTAAATATTGATGACAATGGCAAGAACAATGGTTTTTATGATTTTAAATTTGGAGTTTGGAATGTTAGAAGCCTAACAGACAAAGCAGTAGAACTACTGAGTGAACTTTAGAAAAAACAAGTACAAATAGCAGTTTTATCTGAAACAAAAAAGACGTCAGAGGGAAGCCATGAGTTAGAAGAGTATATTCTAATCTACTAAGGAGTACCTCCAGAAAAGAGAACTGCAGCAGGGGGAAAAATGGAAGAACAAAATAATCTCATATGCATGGATATCAGAGTGGATTGTGGCATTGAAGCTGAGGACTGACAGATCTCACCTGAATATTATAAGAGCTTATGTCTCAGTTGAAGGGAAGAAAGAAGAAACAGAAACATTTTATAAGACATTTCAAAAATGCATAAACATCGCAGGGGCCTCTGACTTCAATTATACCAGCAGATCTGAATGCAAGGTTAGGATGTGTTCCTGTGAATGAAGTTGTTGGACCTTTTGGTGAAATAACTCTTAATGCTAATGGGAAAAAACTAATAGTACTTTTAATAATCTCAAATCTATGAAACAAGAAATAAATACCTATATATAAATGAAAGAAGAAATAAATACCTATTACAGACATAAAGACATCCACAAATATACATGGGTAGTTCGAGGTATGAAATCAATTTTAGATTATGAGATTATAAATAGCAAACAAATTGCTTGTCACAGATGAGGAGTGTACAGAGGTCCAGGAATCAGCTTAGGCCATTTCCTACTTTCAAAGCAGTTTTCACCTTCCTTCATACATGTATAAATAGCAAGAGGAAAGGCAGGATTCCTTCAAAGAAGCGGAAAGTTTAACTCTTGGAGCAAGACAGTATTAGAGGCTTGTATGAAATGTGAGTGAATGAATATCTAAAACCACTCTCAAATCTGTCTGGTCACAACTTGTGTACGTATTGTGTCATGAAAGAGGAAGCTTCTGAAGAAAACACATCCTTCCAAGAATGAGAATGGAAAAGTAAATTGCTTCATCTGACAGACAGTATTGAACATACAGTGGAAGATTGAAAATACCTAGATGAAAGTGGAAGACACTGTGAACTTCATTTATGTATAAATGAACGTATTAAATAAAAACATTGAATATCTAGTCTTTTGCTTCAATACTGAACACTTGAGTGTCCCATTTACAACTGAAAATTAATAAATGTAACAAATACATAGTCAACTATATTAGTTATTTTCAGATGAATGACTAGTTTTAAATCAACATGACTTCATTTCCCTTTCAGTCAAATTCAAAGTCAATTTTACAATCCAAGCATAGTTGTCTTCAAATTCCAAGCCATAATACTCTGCCACTTGCAACATTGTTGTGTTTTATTTATGCATTTAAAATTCTTAATATTAATAAATTTAATGTTAAGAATTTTCAGGTTCTATAAGAAACCACCCTTAAAGAGATGGGGAACAGAACAATTTCAAGTGTCACAAATATTGCAAGGAACAGATCCACAATATTTGAAGGAATGAATTCACAACTAGTGGCAGAAATGTTGAGACAACTTTTTGTGTTTAGTTTTGTGTTAGAGCATATCGTATTTCTCGTGTAATTAATAATTCTTAAGTTATATGTATTATTCAGTATTTATGAGAATAGTTCACACAGAAATTATTAATTATAAATAACTGGTGTAATAATTACTATTCATCTGTCAAACCTTGAATGAAATGTGTTTGTACTTAGTTATACAGTGAACCCCCATTAACATGAATTCCAAGGGACCGAAATAATCAGAGTACGTGTTATAAAAATTATTATCTGAGTATTATAAATGTCCATATTACCATAATGCCTTGCTGGAACTGAAGTTTTGTTGGTGTTATGACAAAATTCATGTTCAAGCGAGTTTGCGCTAACAAGGGTTTATTATGTCCAATGTGTCTAATTTCACATCCCAATCTGTGGGATTCCTTTGGGACATGAAATTAATCAAATACAATAGAAAATGTTTTCATAGTTTGCATTGCACTTTTTTTTTTCAAAAATAAGCCATTTTATCATCACATTCATCTTCAATTTTACCTTTTTAAACTTTTGGGCAATTCATTTGAGAAACAACATTTTTTAGAATATTGTGTTCATCAGTTTTAAGAGTTTATTTCTCTTTTCTCTTTACATATTGCAAATTCAGAAGCAGAATTTCAACATTTTTTATCATGAACATATAAAATGATATCATGAACTTTCATGTCATTTCTTCTCTTGTCATGAATGTCAATAAAATATATCCTTCATTGCCAGGATCATATTATGAACATTTTTCACTCCCTTCAGAGTACAAAAAGAATATTCTTCATATTCTCCCAGACAACTTTTCCTTTAGTATAGCTTTTGCCAAAAGGTGGCCACTTCATCCAATTGCTTGTAAATCTGCTCTTGAATTAAGTTTTGAAACTCTCATATTCAGTTATATTATCACTTTTCTAGTAGATTTATGGAACGATCTAATTTCATCCTGTTTGTTTACTAAACACAAAACAATAAATTTGAATACTAATTGAAATTGAATTTAATAATTTATTATGTAGGGTGCATTAATCTCAAAATCAGTAATGAAATGCATGAAATATGTGAAAACAACCAGCTGATTGATTTTACTATTTTCTTCATGTTGCTTCAAATGTCCCTTTCAAATTTACATTTTAAACTATGCATTTTAAAATACAAATAGACATCTTCATTTATACATAAGTATGGGCAGTAATGGATAATGACTAGCATACATACCTCCCACCCCTAGGCCAGATTCAAACCCTAGTCAATTCATGGGGAATTTATAGTGAACAATGCAAAATCTCGGCAGGTTTTCTCAGGTTCTTATGTTTCCCCTGCTATTACTTTCCACTATTACTTTAATATCATTCCCTTCATCATTGTTATTGATATCATCTACCCATTAGAGCATCATTCATGGGAAAACTATGCATATGAAACATCAAAATATGTTCATAAACACTATATAATGAAATCAATAAGAATATGTAAAAAATTGTAAATAAGTACTGGCAAATTTATAGAACTATTTATAAGTACTAGCAAATTTACAACCAAACAAAATACATATTTTACACAATTTGAAATTACATTAATAAAATATTTATTAAATCATTTTTAAAAATAAATATTGCTTGCCTACTGGATGAACTTTAAGAGAACATTTTATCTTTGAGAACATTGATAGCCATTGTAGGAACTCAATGACTGGTAAACAATCACAACAGCATTGTCTTTGTTGTGTCACATACAACAACCAATATTTCACAGAAATTGGGATAAAAGATCAAGAAAAATGACGTCACTGATACTTTTCACTCTGAAAGGTAAAATTTTCAAAGCTCATGTACATTTGTTGCAACATACAAATAATAGAGTTATTACATGTAGTATTTTTTACATGTAGTATTTGCCCTGCATTTTTAGTTAATTCCGTGCTCATGGATGTTCAACAGATACAGGAAATCTTCACAGTGTTAGAATGTAACATGCTGAACACCTGTTAATAAGAGGTTACCTAAACATCAGGGGGAAAAGGCATGTGTTTTATATGAAATATGTGCCTTATATGAAATTTCATACTACATGTTCATTGACAAAATGTTATCATTTTCTGTCCCTCTACATGCTCTAGAGAAGATTGAAACATTTATTTTGAAATGTCTGTATATGGCATCAGACTGTCTTCACCTAGGGCACTTGCACAGACAGCCCATAATTCTGAATTTGTGTGATAAAAAAAAATGCTGATTTTTAAAATAAAAACTATTTTTGAAAATTCATTTAATATTTTTTGAAAAATAAATTTCAAGAAAATTGGTAAAAAACATTCAGATTTGCAGAATATGTAAAATATAAGCAAACAATGTGCTATAAAATGTATGAAAAATACGTAACAAAAAATTTGGATATTGTGTTAGAATTGCCATAATTCGCCATGATCACAATTTTGAAATTGACCATAGTAAGACAAAAAAATGTAATTACATAAGAATCTGGACTCTCCTCATTGGTCTCAATGACCTCGGAAGTTAAAGGGCCCCTAAACCCCAATAAATAAATAATAAGTTTTCACATAACATATGTGTTCTGTTGTAAATTATTTGACAGAGTGTAATAATTACAAACTTTGATACAGTGCATAAGACAAAGTTGGTTTCTGATTAATAGTTGTAGTTGAAGGTTGTGTAATGATATGATGCTTTAGGTAACACATAGCAACAAATGGTTGCACTGTAAAATATTTTAATATTTGGAAGTGTAAAGAGTGTTGTAAACTACAGGTACTGGGTACACATGTAGTTTATTCTCACTTGATCATGTTTTGTTTTCATTTGCAGGGAGACAGCGGCGGGCCTTTAATGACAGAAAAAGCTGGTCGCTGGTACCTGATAGGAATTGTCTCAGCAGGCTACTCTTGTGCTCAACGTGGACAGCCAGGAATCTACCATAGAGTTGCTCATACTGTTGACTGGATCTCGTATATAATCAACAGCTAGTGTCTTCTTGAAATATCCTCGGCTGATATCTCACAGTACTTCATGTGAGGAATTCATTATATCAATTACAATGTCAACACAACTAAGGAGTTTCATGTATTAACACTACCTGATTCTCCACTATACCATTGTCAAGGGCTGCAAGAGCTGACATTTGATCTTTCATTAACCATGAGATCTATTGATGTAGATTATTTGGTAATGATCAACGCAGCAGGCCCTGCTAGTCAGAGATAGGCTGATGAGAAAGGTAATTATTACTGGCACCTTACCTCATAAAACATGAGAATGAAACCAAGGAAATATTCACATCTCCACAAATATAATTAATATTCAATCTACATTGGACTTCAATAATTAAAATAATATTTTTGTGATTCCCTGTCAAAATTAACAGTACGTATGCATTTGCATCACTCAGACATGTATTGAGTGTTGAACAAAATGCCATTATATTGTGTTTACTGTATCAACTGAGAACACTACTTGAGATTACTGTGATTAAAAGTAATTTCAGTTTGTTCAATGAAAATACACAAGGGAAAATATTTATACTTTTTGAGCAGTAATATTAAGAAATTGAAAGTTATATTTGGAAGTGTGAATGAATAAAGAACCTGTGTAAATGAGCAATAGCTTTTTCCAGAACAAAATATGGATATTATAGCTATTCAATCAACCAGTACTTGAAGAGTAATAAAATCTACCTACATGACATGATTCCAATCACTGGCCCAATCACTATCAATATCAATATGAAATATTGGTATACAAGTATTTCTTATACAGATAGATTGATACTATCTAATATAGATATGATGGAATAACATGATTCACAAAAATATTTGTTTTGTGTAAAAGGAAAATCAAAGTGTATTTAAGATTCTTGTGTGGTACTTTGGAAACTGAACACTAAGGTGAATTTTCAGTGAATTGTTGTTGTTACAGAGTGTGATGAACTGAATTCTAGTTTTTACTAAGCCTTCGTTGCCAAGTCAATATGTTAATATAATGTATATTGATTGTGTCTATAGATATGTATATAAACTATAATTATGTATACTGAACATGGAACCTTGTAACAGATGAAGCAAGTCCAACAATATGTCTATTACTAAAAGATATCTTCAGTATCACAGGATACACATTTGTTTCTATCTTTTTTTTTGCTCACATACTTCATTAAGATGTCATCATAATGTATCAGAAAATACATTAAATTCAGTGTAGAAAATATATAGTTGCTAGATCAGTATCAAATTGATGAATATTTGTGATCCAACTTTAATTATTTGCAGTGTCTCAAGGAACAGTAACATGCTGAAACAGTATAAATCCCCTTTCTAGAACTACGAATGTTGTTCTTCCATGTAATGGTCGGGCAGTAAGCAATAATATGAAAACTATAGTGAGGATTGTGATGTTACTCACAAAAATTACCATTATTATATTGTTGAAGATAACATCATCCTTCCTTAAGGATTTCATATAATTTTACAAACATTACATTTTTTTTTTACCATGTGTTGATTAACGCTTTCAGAATAAAAATAAATTATTTATGACAGGAGAGTGTTTTCGAGGAAATCCCATTTCCCTTCTATTTGTAATATAATACAGAATAAAAGGAAAAAAAGAAAAATATAATCTGTTATGTACATTATTTTTTCTCTAAAATGATTCGATTCAATGTAAATTGTCTCGTAAAAAAAATTTCTAGATGAAATATCTCCTCAGTGCATTTCTAGATATGAATGTTTGATTATTTGCTCTATGAAAGTTGTATTTTAGTTGTATTATATTAGTTACTAAATTAAAATAAATTTAATATTGCATATTAATAATAGATGCAAACCAAAGATATGTGCTTAATGCATTTATGAACTATTTAATGAATAAACTGTTTTTAAGATAACTTGAACATGACAAATATGTTATGCAAGAAGACAAGCATAAGACAAGAAACAGACTTTTTGAGCAATTTTTTGGATTCACAAAACCACAGAATTGTTTTTACGAGACACATTTTGTAATTAATATATTGAGTACTTTTTTCAGTGACCTTTAAATCAAATACTAATTATTGTTAACAACTTAAAAAGACAATTTTCCTGTTTTAAAACTGCCAATGACATTTTTTACAAAAGTATCAAAAAAAAAAGAAACTTTGTATTAGATTTCTTGAAGATAATTTCTACGTAAATTAGCATATAACTTAGAGCTTCTCCAAAATATGTCATCCTCATACACTGTACATAGTCAATAAGACATAATAACAATGGATGTGTTGAAGGTATCATCAATTTTGGATTGTATCCTTTCATACTTCATTGTTTCTGTAAATTATATATTTCCATAAAATATTCCACAATAAAAAGGAAAGATGTACATGATATATTTGTAGATATTTACCTTACCCACAATAATAAAATATTTTTGTTTAAATTTATGGTTTTCACTTTTTCATTATCTGTGTCTTGGGGGTGGGGGAGGTGGTGGTACAAACAATCGTATTGGAGAATTGACATTTATTTCTCACTTTCATTTACATCATATGCCAAGAAAGCACTAAACAAATCTTAAACACATTAATCTAAAATAAATGTTATGTTATTTTAAACACTAATGTTTCCTCACATAAATAGAATGGTTAATGTCTTTAAATTACATTTCCTACTTATGGGTAAGAAAAAAGTTCCTTTTTAAACTGAATTTACAGTTGACGAGAGTGTTAAAATGTTTCTAAATAAGAAGTAAACCATAATACCAAAAGGGCATTAAAATTAATTGAATTAATTTATTATTGAAATTTGCAATGAATACAAAAATATTATTAAAATAGTATACAAGGATGAAATGCAACGATACTACAGTGTGAAATCCTTGAATTCAAAAACTGTTCAGGGAGTCCAATACTTTGAACAATTTGAATTATTGCTATCTACATTTTGCCACAAGTCTTTTTTTTTTTAATGTTGATTAAGGGTAAAATTGTGTATTGAAATTACATAGTCCTTTGCATTCATTCCATAAAACGTCTACTTCTCCACTTTTAGGATTAAGCATCTGCTTGGTCCAGCCTCACAAAACTTCTCTCCTTCAGTTTATTTGCCTTCCTATATCTCTCCTACCATTTGGCTTATACTGGAAGGCCAACTTTGGTTAACTGGATTTATCTTATCTTAGTGCACTTTGCATCTTAGCCATTTATTCCTGTTCTGAAATGATCTTTCATTAAGACTCTTCACATTTAGTTCTCTTACATCATTTTCAGTCACTTTTATATGCTGTGTTTTTTTTACATGTTCAGAGTAAATTAAATGGCTCATTATTGTTTCCAGAATAAAAAAGGGTACTGCTAAAATTAATAAAATACAATTAATCATAGTGGCATTTGGTAAGAAAATATGTTGAATTGTTAAAAAGACGATAGGAAAACATAAAATGCATGGCTTAAAAGACTTCAAATATAAAACTCCTCCCCATAAAATAATTTCCTCCTTTGAGACAGTTGTTCCAAATTAATATTGTCTATTCATATCTAAGTTTCTTCTGCCATTACTTTTTCTTCCCAAGTATCATTAACCATCCTATTTCTTTTCCCTAAGGTGTCCCATGATGTAGTGTTTACACTTTTTGCTTTTCATCTTTGGGTACTTGGGTTAAATTCCAGTCAATTCATGTAGAATTTGTGGTGAGAAAAGCAAGTTCACAGCAAGTTATCTCAGCATTCTCCAATTTCCCCGACCTCTATTTTCATCATTGCTCCATCAGCACTCAAACCATAAGATTTGAATGATGAAGGATATTTGTATGGATCAGTCCATACAAATCTTTCATTTCAAAGGTGTTGCCATAAGGCTAAGGGAATAGCACCTTAATAAAGATGCTTCCGCTAGGGACTGGGACATTTATTGCATATATGCACCCTAAGTTTGGACACAATGTATTTTAAAAATTCACTTTCAGCATCATTGTGTATTGACTCTCATGTTTAATGCTAAGTGCCTTTTCTTTTTACTTTAACTGGAACTTCACATATTGATTGACACACTTTTGATGATCAGAAATTGAGATTTACATTGTGTTGAATTATGTAACTGGAAAATTACATTACATCTCCTGTTGCAGAACTACACTGTGTAGGCAATGTCTTTATGGAGTAAAATATTAATGTACCCCAAGGATGTTACGCAAGACCTATGTAAGATTCTTTTCCCACTCCTGGACATTTCATTTCAAATATAATATGAGTGATATAGGTGTATTTTGTCAAGTTTTGCAAGGCTTGATGTCCTCTGTAATATTAATTCATAATTATCAACTCTCTTCTTTGAGAATATTATAAGAAAGCAGTGGTGAATGAATAAATGATGAATGATTACGATAGAAAAAATGAGCTTGAATACTATTCATATCATAGATTTGCGATGGATTGTAAAATTAGCTACCTGACAGAATTTAAAATTGAACAGTATAATTTAATTATACATTTCAAAAACTTTTTTTGTTTAATTATAGAAAACATAGTAATGAGCTCCTTGGGTGGCTTATGGTCAGCATGCTAGCTTTCCATGGTGCGATATCAGGTTAGATCCCTGGTCAGGGTAAAAATAGAGCTGTAGTTTTCGTTCCAATTGTGTCAGTTTCTATAGCTGTGTGACAAAAGAAATGCTGAGGCAGGCGAAGAAAGCTATAGCCAGATCCACTTTCCCATGCCTGCCATGTTTCCATTACCCCAGCTGTGGATAATAAATAAAAATAGGGGAACAGGCCAAGGAACACTACTAGTTGGCAAAAGGGGGGATTAATTGAATCCTAAAATGCCAAATACATAAATATATATTAAGATAATATATAATCATTTAAAAAGCAGCACTGTTCTGAATGAACTATTATATGTATGATTTCTTTGAGATGAGAGAGGGAGTTATGTATAGAAATTTTGCGAAACAACACCAGAACATGGAACACTATATTTTCATCATCTTTCTATAATTCAGCTTCAGCCTCCAACTGAAGCATGGCTTTCAATATACGGTAACTTTATTTTTATTTTTTTTAGTTTATTTTTTGTCGCATCAACGGCGATGGTCATTAGCGACAATTAAATAATACATTTGGTTGTAATTACAATAATAACAACTATGTTAACAGAAATTGACATGGTTTCTAAATTATTGACCATTGTTAATATCTATTATATATCTGAAAATATTTGAATTTTTTTGCAAAAATTAAGAATTTTTTCTTGGTATTTAGGGGATTCCAAAATTAAGGCAAATGAGTCATCCTGCAGAATTTGTTGTTTAACAATGTTGTAATGAGGACAGTGGTTAATTATATTGTTTAAACTAAGAAGAGTGGAGTTGTCACAGTGGTTGCAGGTGGGAGGAGGGCTTTTGTTAAATAAGTGGATATGACTCAATTTCCAGTGTCCAGTTCGGATTCTAGATATTGCTACTTGTTCCTTTCTATTTAATTCAGCACTTGTTTTTAATTGAAGAAATTTCCTATTTGTTTATGGAGTTCACTGGCTTTGAGCATGGACCACTTGCTGTTCCATCTGTCTTTCATTAAGATTTCAACATGTTTCCAGATATCATTGAATGTACAGGAGGTTTTAATAATTCCGTTGCTGTTTTCTTCGGTCGCCGATTCAGTCCCAAGATTTGCAGTTTCACTTCCTAGGACTTCATTGTCTTCAGGAACGAATTTGATCACAACAGACTTTCCTGCATTGACAATATGGTGGTGCAATTCATGTATGATGATTACCATTTCGAGGTTATGAATATTATTGTTGATGTTCTGGATGGCTGGACTAGAGCTACAGAAAATGATAAATTTGTTATAGTTCAACTGTTTGATCAATTTGAAGGCTGTCATGAGAGAACAGATTTCTGCACTAGTAAGGCTGGCGTAGGGAAGTAGCTGTAGTTTAATTGTAGTATCTTGGGTATGCTTTTTTCATACAAAAACTTCCAGCTGTTTAATGCCCTGCGTTACATATAGTAACAACACTTCTAGCCAACTCACATTCACACCTTTTGTACTAATTTGCGAATTTTATTTCAATAGACGAAGACATCCTAACTGAAACATATAAGCAAGCTTTGGCATTCGTAAATGATAGATGTCGATTTGATAGAGATCGCTAAAGCTAATTTGGATTAAACCGATTCCACAGGTGAGTATGGAAGCTCGTAAACTAGTAATATCTTTCAGACCGATGAACGACGCTTTGCCGTAAACCAATATTTACTTTCTCGCTACGGAGAAAGTTATGTAATGCTGCGCGAAAAAACGGCGAATTTACGACAGAAAAGCTCTTATTACTGGGACCTGGTAACGAAAAAGTGGATCAATCCAGTTGCTATATTTAGAAGGGAAAAAACTTCTCTAACACGTGGTGTAGCCAGAATCCATGTTTTGTGGGTCCTTGATATCGAAAAATCGAATGACCGCAAAACGTCTGTGCGTCTGGGAACAACGCTAACGGCTAAACTGTTCAGTCGATTTTTTCCAAAATTGATTCACCAAAAAACGTTGTAGATGAAGTAATTTGCTACATATAGAAGCAATATTGATATTTTTTTCAATAACAGGGACTCACAATACGAACTTTTCTGTCGAAAAATCGCCACTTTCCGCTGCAGCATTACAATTCTATCAGTTTATTATGTAAGTACATAGGCGAGGAAGTAAAAATTACTATTATTTTGTCCAACATTTTCTTATCTTTGTACTTTTCGCCTTACTAGTAACTTACTTAGTCTCGCCACGTAAAATAAGGCATTAACTAACTTATATACTAGGCTCGGAGTAAAGTGAAAGTATTGTAAAGTTATGACAACATTAAGAGATTTTTCGCTAGAAAAAGTATTTGTGAGGCCCTGGTATCGAAAAATTGGAACAATTTTCTTCCACTAATGTACTCCCACTTCTACACGTTTTGTAGTCAGAGTTCACGTTTTGTGGGTCCTTGATACCTCCAAATGCATTGACGGCGAAACGTCTGTCTGTCCGTCTCCCTGTTCGCTACCGCATGACCAACATATGGCCGCGTAATGTATTTATGCGGTCCTCGATAAATTTAAAAAAATTTGATGTACTAAAATACATTTATTTTTAAACAAATTGCTTAATACAATTGATTACTTAAACGAATCAGTTTTGTATTTCACATTCTTTAAGTATAATATTCCGTCCATTCGTCAGTGGTCAATGCAAGCGCCGTTCAAATGATTTTCTGCAAATTTTATATGTCCCGATTGATCTGGAAGATCTCAAAGCCTTGCGAGTTTCAAATGAATTCTTGGAGGTACTTTATATGAAACTTCAACATTTTAAAAGTGTTATCAAAAGTCGATCCCTTTAAAAATAGAACTTGAAATAAGGGTATGTAAGTCAGAAATAATGCGAGGAAGTACGAGTGTTGTAGAGTCACTAGTTCCTTAATGAATGTAGATGCCGAAATAGTTTTCGAAAAATCATGGATTTAAACGAAAGAGAGACCCGCGCCATTACTTTAAGCGTCCTTTACTCTATTCGAGGACGAAGATTAATCAACAAATTTGAAGACTTTTTGAGAAAATTTTGAAAATGTTGTTACAGTTTTATATAAAATACCTCCCAAATCCAACTATGCAGTTGAAAATTACAGAGCCTCGAGATCGTCCAGATTGGTCGGGGATTACCAATTTTGGAGACAATCATTTGAACGGTTTAGGCGCTAGCGTTGACCACACAGTTGGTCAGACTGTCGGGCAAATAGAAGTTTTGCCTGCCAATCAATTTTTCGGTACCAAGGACCCACAAAACAAGGATTCTGACTCCACAACGTGTTAGAGGAAGTAATTATAAGTACATATAGGAACAAAATTTACCCATTATTTTCGATACCAGGCCCGCATAACACGAGTTTCTGTCACATAATCACCGATTTTTGCCGAAGCATTGCATACTTTCTCTTTATTATGTATACAAGGGGACAATTGCAAGGACTGCTACAGGAAATATTGCCCATTTAATTTAAAATAACACGTCAGAAAGTCTAATTTTACACTCAATTTACTATAAAAATATTAACATATAACATATTGTATTTCTATTTTTGTGATCTATATATTGCTAGCGAGAAAAATATATAATTCCATTTAAAAAATCAAACGTGATTAAATTTGTCTAAAATTAAAAATATTTCAAACAATATATCTTCACAACATACTACTTGCACCATGATTGGGCATTGTTGAGCGAAAACTGAATTTCGATATCATGAACCGTTTAGAAATTTCTAATATGGGGGTGGCCCATAGTTTGTTAGACACATGCATACGTAGTAAGGCGATAAAAATAAAAGTCAATACATTCCCGTCCTCCCAAATACGGACTTACAAGCTCTTAATGAAACTCTCTTCCCATTTTCAGTTTGAATTTAGTTCCAATATTGCCAGGTTTCATTCATTTACACACTTCACACACCATAAAACCAAATAATTTCATCATAGAGAACATATATAAGCAGTGTTTGTAGCCCTTTTGCAGAACCTCTAACTGTATATGACACAAATGTTTATTAAATAAATTTCACCAACCGAATGTACCCTCAATATCTTTTTAATCTTCTTATATGCGTACGTTCTGGCTTTCATTTTACATTACAGTGGGCACAGTAGAGTTATTATTTCCTATAACTTTTTTATCACGTGTGGTGGTCGAAATTTTAATAGAAATGCACCATTTGTCTTTACCTTGATGTAAGAAGCAACTATTTTCCTACTCTAATTGGAAAATCATATAAATAATAGCTATTCTTCCTTCCCTACTTTCGAAGAAGGGAGAAAAAAAGAGCTCCGAAACATTCATTGATTCATTCATTGATTGATTCCTCCTCCTTGCTTTACATCTTTTGGGATATCGAATTAAATTGAGTAATGAGTGTTTATATACGCGTTTGTTTGTAGTAATGGAAGCAAAATCGAAACTCCTCTTGAGCAACCGTAACCAGTTCGGAACGTTCACTAACAATTCTCATTGTAAACACTGGAACGAAGATAATCAACAAATGACAATACTGTAATCACCATTTCTTCAGTTCACGTCGTTAATTCTCTTTGCACTTAAAGTTCCGTCCAGTTAACTCAAAAACCTCAATGAAAATTCCCAGTATTTCATATGGAAAAGAATGCGTATTTTTTTCTAAATAACCATTGTTTGTAAATAATTGAAAGAGTTCTTGTGTAAACAGGGACGTAGACTTACAGTGGGACTGCTGGTCCTATGAATTCAGAGACTGCGAGTTCTCAGTGCTTGCCCTAACGGAAAACAAGCGCGGTTCTTGCCGCTCCACATAATGTACGGTACTGCCAACTTACGCTTGCGTAGCACTGTCGGGGAGTTTCGGCTTCTCTTGGGTCAACCTACTTGGGAAGAAGGGCGCATCCAGTGTACACGGAATATTATATTGTAGAAAAAAGGGAGGTTACTTCATGCTGTTGTAACATACATAAAATACGGAAGACTAAACGTTCATAATGAGATATTTAAAAATGAATTTCAGTTCACACAATTAGAACATTGGAGGAAAACATTGGATAACGAATCATGCAAAGTAGCAAAGTTAGGAGAATAATTTCTATTCTGCATTCTCCTCCATCTCCTAAAAAAATGTAAATATGTGTCAGAATAATAGAATTATTCAGTCGACCTTTTCTACTTAATACAAAAAAGTTAATTTAGTTCACATTGTGATATGTATATTGAAGTTATATCATAAATTAAATATTTATTACTATTTCATATGTTATATAATATCGTCTATTACTCTACATGTATTTTACTCAACAATTTTATTTGAGATAATCATTACAACAGGTAAAGGACTTTATTGTAATAAAATGAGAAAAAAATGTAGTACGAAGATAATCAACAAATGACAATACTGTAATCACCATTTCTTCAGTTCACGTCGTTAATTCTCTTTGCACTTAAAGTTCCGTCCAGTTAACTCAAAAACCTCAATGAAAATTCCCAGTATTTCATATGGAAAAGAATGCGTATTTTTTTCTAAATAACCATTGTTTGTAAATAATTGAAAGAGTTCTTGTGTAAACAGGGACGTAGACTTACAGTGGGACTGCTGGTCCTATGAATTCAGAGACTGCGAGTTCTCAGTGCTTGCCCTAACGGAAAACAAGCGCGGTTCTTGCCGCTCCACATAATGTACGGTACTGCCAACTTACGCTTGCGTAGCACTGTCGGGGAGTTTCGGCTTCTCTTGGGTCAACCTACTTGGGAAGAAGGGCGCATCCAGTGTACACGGAATATTATATTGTAGAAAAAAGGGAGGTTACTTCATGCTGTTGTAACATACATAAAATACGGAAGACTAAACGTTCATAATGAGATATTTAAAAATGAATTTCAGTTCACACAATTAGAACATTGGAGGAAAACATTGGATAACGAATCATGCAAAGTAGCAAAGTTAGGAGAATAATTTCTATTCTGCATTCTCCTCCATCTCCTAAAAAAATGTAAATATGTGTCAGAATAATAGAATTATTCAGTCGACCTTTTCTACTTAATACAAAAAAGTTAATTTAGTTCACATTGTGATATGTATATTGAAGTTATATCATAAATTAAATATTTATTACTATTTCATATGTTATATAATATCGTCTATTACTCTACATGTATTTTACTCAACAATTTTATTTGAGATAATCATTACAACAGGTAAAGGACTTTATTGTAATAAAATGAGAAAAAAATGTAGTACGTGTAAGCTACGTATTTTTCAGAAATATGAAAGGAAACACTAGAAAATATGTAAAAAAAAATTATGATCGGCTAGTGTTTGAAATTGCTCACATCAATTTTTCAAACATGAAACGTTGCCAGTCAGGCCTTAAAATAGGTTTGGAGCGACTGGACGAAAGTGCTACCTTTACAGAAGTAACTGAACACTAGTCTTCACGAGATTTATATGAAATGTAATATACGTACTTAGTACACACGTTTGCAAGGAGCCGGTGCGCACCTGAACAATCTTACTGGATAGCCAGAGACGGATCAGGGGTCTTGCTCCGGTACATCCAACATTGTAATTGAACTCAATTTATGGAAAGTAAGTAGCGCATATTGATCACATGGCAAAGAAGTATTTCCAGTAGGCCCAAGTAAGCAAGATTTCATCAATATATTCCGAATTTTGCGACCTTGCCAGAGGTCTAATCATTCACTCACTTGAAACAACTGCAACGCCGTATACTACGTAAGGCAAACAGGTCGGAAATTCCTCAGTAAATCAAAGAACATGAACAAACACGGAAAAATAACTCTACCACAGTACGCTGATTACCTAACACAAAACATTCATTCGACAAACACATTAAATACCATATTTTCTTTTCAAATTTAAGTAATAAAATCTATTCTAAAACATTAGATCATTAAATTAGGACATGCAAGTTTTTTGAAATACGAGTAGTTTTTGCGACATTTTTGCTTGAAGTAAAAAGAAATATAAATTTGTTTCCATCGAGAACGTCTTCAATTTTAAAAAAAATGGCCTTGAATTGTTTCCCCCGAGATTTAAAAAATGTCGCATGATTAATTTTTGTTTAACTTTCTGAATTTTCGAAACTTGCAATTGTTAGTTATAATGCGAGAAAATATGTTTTGTAGTATCATCACTAGTTTAACCTAAAGACGATCACGGGATCACATATTTGCAATCTCAGATGTTCCGTTTCATATGTAATCACAAGTGTCGTTTCACAAAATGTTTCAAATTTCGAGGACATCTAGAAGGATCCAAGATGATCACTTTCTGCCAATGAACAAGTGGTCGGAAAGTTCATATAATGAAATTACACGTATGACATTTGCCCCTGCTTGAAAGATTCTAAGTTCCGATAGTGGCGGTTTTTCGACTCTAGCTATATGGCTAGGTTGTTGCATCGTCTCGAATTCAACCGCTGTCGAGAGGAGAATTCTAGAGGCTGGCTACTCTGCTCGTTAGTTTTCCGTGGTTTCTCAAAGCAATTCGATCCGAATGCCGGAGCAGTGATCAAACAGACCATAGGCCGCGCGCGATCTTTCCTTCCTATTCCTTGCACATGGCGCTTACTTACACACCTTACACACATGCACTACACTACCACCAAGTTGGTAGTCCAATCGAAAGCTTAGAGCTTTTCCCGGCTGCGGCGGTGCCGAGCTGGGGCGGTGCTTGGTTGGGGAAGTATCTGGAGGGGGAGATACCCCGCAAGCCGACTTGTAGGTCAGCGCCGGATCTCATAATTTAGCGGGCAGAAACATTGCGTCCTCCGGCGATAAAAACATTCACTACACTAACGGGACTTTTGGACTATAGCAGTTGACTTTCCCGGAAATATTAAAAATCAATCACGCCCAAGTGTGCGGCAGATCGCGTTCTGACGCGACGCCGCCAAAGAGATTTTGCGTACTTGCTGAACATCGGCGCATGCGCAGTTGCCTAACAATCAGAGGCAAATGTCACGCGTGTCACTTCATTACATGGAATTTTCAACAGCTTGTCCATTGGAAAAGAGTGATCGTCTGCCACCCCTCTATCATAAACCATTATAATTTATGATATGTGGTTAAAAGGATTTTAAAATAAAATTTCATATAAAAATAAAATTTCATGTAGTATTATGTAATTAGTGTAGGGATCACAGAATTTTGAAAATGTGCACAGAATTCACTTCTCCCCATAGCACGTCAGTTTCAACTGTTTTTTTGACGTAAAATAAATAAATAAATAAAAAAGGTTAAAAATATTATAATAATTGTCAATCAATCTACTGTCTGTATTTCTCTTTGAAACATAGGCTTGGAGATGACGAAAAAAATTAGCTGAAACGTTGCCGACTTATAATTAATTAAAAACAGAATAAATCACTTTTGAATAAAACTGAATGTCTTTAATTAAAAGGAACTGTTTACTTTTTAATGCTCAAATAAACATTCATAAAAAGAGAAAAAAGTTTTTATTCAATCTATGTTTCCAAAAGTTCTATTTACAAGTGTATTTCAATATATTACCATTCAAAAATGGCACGTGTTGTTACATTTATGTAACTCCTCAACAGTACAGTAATATTTTGCTCTGTTGAAACTGAGATGTAAGTGTACTTTGTCCATCAGCCTGTTTATCCGCCACTGTGTTCGCTGTCCTCTGGGGCGAAGTGACTTGGAAGCAAAGGGAAGCAAGGCGCACAGTACCTTTTCTATTCCTTCAGTGTAGGCAATTACGGTAAATTAGAGGCGATTTACAAATGCGAACATAATTGGAGAAAAATTGCATAATTTGTAGAGGTTTACGATGGAAGGTAGATGTTTATCTGTTATATAATGCCAATAGAGACGGTTCAAACAGAAGGCACATTGCACTGAAATGGAGAGGGAGGGAATAAATCACGCTGCCTCTGAAAACTTAAAATTGGTAAGTCGTAAAAATGTAGATAAATACTTAGGAAACGTTCGTAAAATTTATTTTGTAAAACTTTAAGAAGCTCTAGGCAATGTCAATGTATTAAAAAAGAAAACAACAGCTATTAAGACGGTATCGGTAATTCAATACAAAGTTCCCATCATTTCATTCAATATAACCTAGACTTACTTAGCGATATCTTCCTATCCTTTTTTATTTTTATCACGACTCTAAAGAGGACAGCAGTTCGTCACAGGCAGCGGTCGAGTCAACATCGTGCTGTACGCAGTGACAGTATTCGTTGTACGTGGAGAGCGTGTGATTCTCTTTAGTTTGAGTGTTACAAGTGGACATTTTAGTGAACAGCAAATACTGCAAGAGTAGTGTAAAACTGTTTCATTTTCCTCCCCTACGGGGGGATAAGACGTGAAATGGCCTCGCTTCGGCACGAAGCATCGGCTGAAGGGAAGGCCTCTGACTACAGGAGCCAACCCGCCTCAGGTCGCACTAACTGGAGTAAAATCGTACAGAATTCTGTGTATCCTGACAAAGAACAAGGTTTGTTAATTGATGGAAAGGACTATAGCACATCACTTGAAAGGTATGTAGAAGCTTTAGCTACTATTGTTTCACCACGAAACATAATATACGCATCGAAGATCTCGAACAGCAGAGTGTGCATCTTTCTCAGCAGTAAAGAACTAGTTAATGAAATAACAGATAAATATAAAACTATTAATATTGATGGCAGTGATCAAAATATGCGACCATTTGTCAGTAAGCAGCGGCGAGTAGTACTTTCAAATGTATATCCAATGATCCCTAATCAGTTCGTCACAGGCAGCGGTCGAGTCAACATCGTGCTGTACGCAGTGACAGTATTCGTTGTACGTGGAGAGCGTGTGATTCTCTTTAGTTTGAGTGTTACTAGTGGACATTTTAGTGAACAGCAAATACTGCAAGAGTAGTGTAAAACTGTTTCATTTTCCTCCCCTACGGGGGGATAAGACGTGAAATGGCCTCGCTTCGGCACGAAGCATCGGCTGAAGGGAAGGCCTCTGACTACAGGAGCCAACCCGCCTCAGGTCGCACTAACTGGAGTAAAATCGAACAGAATTCTGTGTATCCTGACAAAGAACAAGGTTTGTTAATTGATAGAAAGGACTATAGCACATCACTTGAAAGGTATGTAGAAGCTTTAGCTACTATTGTTTCACCACGAAACATAATATACGCATCGAAGATCTCGAACAGCCGAGTGTGCATCTTTCTCAGCAGTAAAGAACTAGTTAATGAAATAACAGATAAACATAAAACTATTAATATTGATGGCAGTGATCAAAATATGCGACCTTATGTCAGTAAGCAGCGGCGAGTAGTACTTTCAAATGTATATCCAATGATCCCTAATGCTATAATTGAAGAAGAACTTGATAAATTAAACGTAGTGCGAAGTTCACAAGTGTCTTTCCTTCGAGCGGGTTTTGAAAAAGAAGAATTCACACATATTTTAAGTTTTCGGAGGCAAATGTATGTACCGGAAGACTCACTAAGCAAATTACCTGATTCTATAACAGTTGAGTATAAAGGAGAGAGAAATTGAATTTATATATCTTATTGCACTATTAAATGTTATCAATGCAAGGAAGAAGGTCATGTAGCAAGAAACTGTAAAAATGTAGACAATAATAATTCCAATAGCAATGTAGATTTAGTACAAGCAACAAACGTGAACATTGAGAACAAACACAACAATAATTCTACTTTTGATGAAGACTTCCCCCCAATTGAGACTGGAAAGACAACTAAAAGAACACTGTCGCAGATTACAAGTACATCTAGCAATAAAACATCTGAAGTAACCCTGAATAGTTCGGAAGAAAGAACTCATGAGTTTGCTAAACCTGCAAAAAAGAAGAAAAAGAAGATCATCCGTGAAAACAACTCTGAAAACAAAAGTGAGAAAAAGAACATTAGTGAACAGTTTGCTCCAGTTAAAGAAAAATTAGAAGTAACCTCCAATGTTCTTAATTATGAACAACTCAAAGATTTTTTGGAAGATACGTACGGAACTAGTAATGCTCTACAATTATCCCTTAACTATACTAAGGAAACTGATAAGTTGATTGCATTGCTTAGAGATATGTAGCCATTGCTAGAGGACAGAGGTATGAAGTCTCGTTTTACGAGAATCATGGAAAGGTTGAAGGATCCGGTAGTTTCTGATTCCTCAAGAGCATCCTCGGAGAACGAATGTTTATCAAGTGAAGAAGCCGAATGAAAATCAAAATTCTGCAATGGAACGTGAATGGCTTCCTGACACGATACGAGTTCTTCCAGAAACTTCAAAATGAGAATAACTTTGATATTTTCTGTATACAAGAATCTAATTTCAAAACTAACTATTGTAAACATATCAAAGGTTTTAAGTGTTACTACAAAAACAGATCGTCATGTGTGAATGCTAGTGGAGGTGTGGCAATTTTTGTTCGGGAATCGTTAGTGAGTAGTGAAGTGCAAATAACAAGTGATCTTGAAGTGGTTGTCGTCTCGATAAATATAGGAGCTAGGAACATCATGTTGTGTAATATATACATTCCAAGGTCATTTCAACTGCGTAGCTGTGAACTTGAAAGTTTAATTCAACAAGTTAAAAAACCATTGGTATTAGTAGGTGGTTTTAATTGTCACAATGCACAATGGGGCTCAGAAAGAACGGATACTAATGGGAAAATAGTAGGTGATTTTTCAGAGAAAGAAGATTACTTGTTTTATTAAATGAAGACAATAAGCCTACATACTTTAACGTGGCAACAGGAAATGTAAGCACTATCGATCTAAGTATATGTACGCCGAATCTAGTACGATATTTACAATGGAATGTTATCGATGATTTATTCAACAGCGACCATTGTCCTATCACCGTGACCTTCGAGGACACACCGGAAACTGAGGTTATTTATGCACCCCGATGGATTTTTTCGAAGGCAAATTGGATCTTATATCAGCGAATTATTGAAGAAAAAATTAATTATTTAAACAGTAATGATGATTTTGACTTCAATCAAATAGATGTAAACTTAGATAGATTTGAGGAAATAGTAATGACCACCGCCGAGGAAACCATTCCGAAAACTACTGGCAAAATAGGCAAAAGGAAGTTACCGTGGTGGTCAAATGACTGTGAGGAGGCAGTAAAGAAATATAAGCATTTGTTTAATACCTATAAGAGGCACAATACTGATGAAAACAAAATCCGTTTCAAGTCTGCCAGAGCAAAAGCAAGGAAAATAATAAAAGAGGCCAAAAGAAAATGTTGGAGGGAATTTATTTCATCCATTAATTCCAATACAAACAGCAAAGAAACGTGGAAAAAAATCAACGCCCTAAATGGAAAATACAAAAATACCAGCATTACTTCACTCTACACTCCCGATGGTACCAACTTACATGACCCTTACGATATTGCAAACAGCTTTGGAACATTATTTTCATCAAATTCCAGTGATCAGAATTATGGTGAAACCTTCATTAAGTACAAAGAAGAAATTGAGAAAATTGAACCCTATCTTGAAGAAGGAAGCACAGTAGATAATGATATTCAACATTTAAACGCTCCTATCACACTCAGACAACTACATGAAACAATACGCAAACTTAAAAACACCAGTGCCGGCCTCGATGGAATCCCCAATGTATCCATCAAGAAGATGCCTTCATCCGCAATAAAGTATCTGTTGAATATATACAATCTGATTTACATTTACAATGTATTTCCTAAAAAGAAGAAGCTGAAGTCTGAAGCTATCATTGTACCGATACATAAACCAGGGAAAGATAAATTTTTGATAAGCAGCTACAGACCTATTGCTTTAACATGCTGCTTATGTAAGCTTCTAGAAAAAATAGTGAATCAGAGATTGAGGTGGTACTTGGAAAAGCATCAACTGATTACTCCATATCAAAGCGGCTTCCGAAAAAATCGTTCAACAATGGACTGTCTTGCTTCACTAGAAAACAGCATATACAACGGTTTTGCTAATAATATGAACATATTAGTTTTAAACTTAGACATAGAAAAAGCCTATGAGATAGTGTGGAGAAGACGGGTTGTAAATATAATAACGTCGGCTAAGATTAAAGGCAACATTAGCAAGTTCATTTACAATTTCTTAAAAGAACGCTCAATCAAGGTTAGAGTAAACGGAATTTTATCAGACAGCTATTAAGTTATGAATGGCGTCCCGCAGAGATCGGTACTTAGCGTAACTATTTTTACTTATCATCAATGACCTCCAAGAGAAAATTATTCCTCCAGCTGTCATCAATATGTATGCGAATAATAGCAATATTAGCATACCTGGCAAAGATATTACATTATTAGAAAAAAAGGCGCAAAACATTTTAGACGAAGCCATGGAATTTTCAAAGAAAACTGGGCTCAAGATTTCCAAGACAAAATCCACGTTCATAATTTTCTCTAGGAAACGATCTTTTAGAAGAAACATTGAGTTGAAAATAGGACAGCATAAGTTGGAACAGAGTAAGGAAATTAAAATCTTAGGAATGATTTTAGATGAAAAGATGACATGGGTTCCACATATCAAGAAGTTAAAGAATGAGTGCACCAAAAGAATGAGTCTTGTCAAAGTCCTCAGCCATACATCCTGGGGAGCGGATTATACGATTATAAGAAGAACTTACCAGACAATAGTTAGATCCAAATTGGACTATGGCTGTATATTGTGATGCGGCCAAGAAGAATATCAAGAGATTGCTGGATCCTATGAATAATATGGGAGCGAGACTGACGTGTGGGGCCTTTAAGACCAGCCCAACTAAGAATATTTTGTGTGAAGCCAATTTATTATCTTTAGAAAAAACGTAAAAGAAACCTAATTATGGGATATACGATCAAAGTAGCAGCCAACAAATTGAATCCAATAAACAGAGTATTCGAATATGCATACAAACATTATAGAACATTAAATTATAAAAAGAAGCTCCCGAGGCCCTTAGCAATAAGGGCAATTCAGATATTAGAGAAGATACAAGAGAAACTTCCACTCCTAAGGATAACGACCTTACCTGACTATGCTCCTTGGATAATACGAGACATCAACGTTATTGAATTTGCGAACATCCCTAACAAGCAGAAAGCAAATATTCCTGAAATCTGTGTTCAAATAAGAAATGAAATAGCAAAATATGATGATTACAACAAAATTTATACTGATGGCTCAAAGAATCTAAACAACGTAGGTTGCGCAGAAATAGCTTCATGTGAGGTGATCACCAAAAAATTACCTGATGAATTTTCAGTGATGTCCAGTGAACTATATGCCATAGTAGAGGCCCTTACATACATTACAAGGGCCAATCAAAAAAGATTTATGATAATAACAGACTCTAAAAGTGCTGTATCTGCTATAATGAATCTATATATTGATAATGTATTGGTCCAAGAGATAGTTGGAAAAATCAACCAACTAAACAGTGAGGGCAAAGAAATAGCGTTGAGCTGGATACCTTCGCACGTTGGCATTACAGAAAACGAATTGGCAGACAGAAAAGCTAAAGAAGCATCACGAAACGTAGTTAGAAGTGATATACCAGTAAGCTATCAAGAATATCTCAAGAGAGTCAAGAACAAATTAGCTGATCTTGACACTAATGAATGGAACAACTTACAGGGGTGCAAATTAAGATCAGTTAGAAAGTTTGAAGATGATAATCCAACGGTCAGCTTCTGCAGAAACGATCAGGTTGTCTTGACAAGATGCAGAATAGGACACACAAAATTTTCTCACAGACACTTATTGAACAGGACTGATCCTGATAACTGCAATTCATGCAAGACTTCTCTTTCAGTAGAACATTTGTTTGCATGTCCTAAATATGAAAGTTCAAGAAACAAGTACAATTTAAGTTCTCCTAAAGACCTCAATAACAAAGAACAGTGCATTAAATTCATTAGCTTTATAAGAGAAAATTGAAAATTGAAGTTTATAACAGTATTTAACCATATATGTATAATTCTGAGTTACTGTGTTATTTTGTACTGACTGTGTAATTATAAAAGTAGTCGCTAATAACCATATGTAGTTGATGCGACTTTAAATAAATCAAATCGATCAAAAGAGGACAAACCAACGAAATTTGATATGAAATATTAGAGCTAAATTTTATCGCTCTCATATAGTTCATTATCATTATCGTATCGTTTAATTTTTCAAGATCTTTGAGAGCATATAAAGAGTTTTACATCACGTGAAAAATAATTCTTGCAAATGAATCATGTAAACTTCAGCTATACCATAACAGTATTCAACACAGATTCAGATTCAGTCCGGCTCCGCAGGCATTAAACCAATGGAAAAATATCAAATCAAATATTACCCGAAAAAGATAATTTATCTATTCGAAACTTACCTTCTCTCTTAATGGTCTAGTATAATAAACCTATTATTATTATTATTATTATTATTATTATTATTATTATTATTATTATTATTATTATTATTATTATTATTATTATTGTAGTTTTTGTTGTTAGGCCATGTACTTTGCTGACGATTTTTAACATGGAAGTTCGATAATATTGAATTGATTGTAAACTCCACGTGCCCAAGGGGCATTCGAAACCCTGTTGTGGAGCAAGTAGTTGCTGGGATCTTCAGCTCTGCGGTTCCCTCTCCGGCACTGCGACGTTGGTCAAATGAGCCAACGGAGGAAGGGGCGACGCAGTTGTCCAGGCGCTGGGCCTGGCCTGCCGCCCACCTCGCGGTCTCGATTGATTGATTGAGTATTTAAGGTTTCCGGGAACGTCAACGACTATGGTCATTATTTCTGAAAGTGGCATGTCATATTCCGGTTGGTGATGTTGTTTCTTCTCCAGCTGGAACGTGAGATCCAGCGCCGACGTAAACGTTGATTTGTGGGTTTCCCACAACCTAGTATCTCCCCTGAGCGGAGCACCGTCCCAGGCGGAATGAGCTCTAATCTCGGAAATCTGACATCGTCAGCACACAAACCCTAGGACCTCCCGACCAGCGACGCTGCAGGGAGAATGGCAATGTTGCCGCGGTGGCTCGGGATCTCGCGGCCGACTCGCGCTGCGGGCGAGCCCATTTCCTGCGCCTGCTAACACCAAGTCCCGTTCGCGCCGCCGCCTGCACGGGTAGGGCCGCGTATTTTTGGCGGCGCCGTGCCTTCGCGTCGTCGCTGCCCGCTTGCGCCCCCCTCTCGTCCCCGCGCCCCGCGGCCGGCTCCCGACCCGCCTGACCGGACGGCGCGGCGGCGGACGCACAACGGGCCCAAGCAAGCCATTACACGCCATTACCAAGCGCCGTTGCCCACAACACACAGCACTCGAATTAGAGAAAGAGAGAACGCTTGTATTTGCCACATGGCAGGGCAAAAACGAAAACGAAATATAATACGCGTACAAAAAGAGAACACGAAACACTCCTTGGCTCTTTTAATGAAATGTCATTATGATGCGAGTCACTTTTACTAAACGTATTGATTTAGTGTGTAGATAATCCCTTCGAAATCTAAGATTTCGAAGAGAGTATCTACACACGTAAATCACGAAATTGAGGGCAGTGTTTGGTGTACAGTAAAGTCTGTAGTGTGAGCAAAAGGATTAAATAAATTACTTATATACACTGTAAATAGAGCATTACAATCTGATTGTGTAAATGAAATAATTAAAATCTCATAAAAAGTAAAACACAAACAAAACGAAGAATTTTTAGCACTGACAAAAATAATAATGCAACAGCAGCATATACACTCACGTATTATTTCGTTACATAATATTGTAATATTGCAACTAATGTCCCACCAATACTTCAACCATCTGTTTAAAAAAAATCACCAAACGAAGCACGAAGATTCTCGAGTGCGAGATTAAAAAAAATACATATCTTTAATTTTTGAAATTTCGAAAGTTTGAAAACGGCATTTTATCATTTAATTCAGCGTATTTTGCTATAATCTTAAAACGTATGTTTAAGGTTACTTATTTACAAAATATAGAAATATTGAACAGGATTTCTGGAATAAAACAAAAATCTCTAAAGGTGTCAGAAAAAAGTCAACATGAAATTTTAAAATTATTGCGGTGTACCGTTACTGATTTAATGATATACTGAAGATTTTGGGTGTCTTTTGTGCCCGTCGTACTTATGAATTGTTGGTTTTTCCAAAATTCAGTCCCATCTTTTTATATTTTTTAAATTTCAAGATACATGTTATTTGATTATTCTGTTTGATTGTTTTATATAATTCATTTCAGCTTTCATTCACAAAGATTAAATCTAATCTTTTTTATCTTTTTATTTTCTAATATTGTTTTAAAATTCTGTACTGTACTAATTATTACATCATTTTGATATCCTTTTTAGGACTTAAGAGATTTTCAAATCTAGTACAGTAAATGTCTATAATGTTCATACATTTTGTTTGCGTTGCTGAATAAAAAATAAATTTTCAGATATAAAAGTCGTACATCAATTACAACTTATTATTTCCTTTTATGAAATATTAAATAGTAGACATAGTTTATATTTCATATGTAGTGTACCCGTAAAATGACATGTAGACTTCAGTAGATTACATGTAGGAAACATGCGTAAACGTAAAATTTTAGCCTATGGCACCGTTCTGGTTAAAACGTGGTGATTCGAAGAACAGCGACCAAAGCGGAAGAAGGTAAGAAATGGCCTCAAACGCATTAAACCAACTTCCTATAGAATATGCTTGAGGAAGTTTCAGAAATCCTTTCAGAAATAGGAATTATTGTGGAAAGAAAACGTGCTTAGTCCAATGCAGTAATAACGAATAATCTCATCTTATCCTATTGGATAGATTGGAGGAGTAACGTGTTGACGTGTAATCTCGCCACACCTTACACAATAATACATTAGTGTTAAGACGATTTATCACGACCAACTCACTAACGTCCAAAGAAGCTGAGTTTTCAAAGCAAGATGACATGCAAGTTCGTCGAGCCATGAAATCAATGAAAATTCTTTTGGCGAGTTACTTCGTCACTCCCGGTTAAGAGGTTATTATTTCATATTTTTTGAGGATTCTTGTCAAGTCGTTACAGCGTTATATTTAAGAATGTTGCAAATAATGAGTATTGCTAACTAAATTTTTTTAATGGTTGGCAACTTATCACCACATCTAGGTTATCTGTCATCTGAAGGAGATTTTGTAGGTAAATGAAGTTGGGCCTTACGAGGATTTGTATTTAAGAGATGTGATGGGAAATTCCCCCGGAGGATGGATGTAAGGATGAGAGAGGGAATAAGATAGGGACGGAGGGTTCGAGCGTGATCCGTAACCTAGTTTTTTTGAAGTACTGCTTCGGCATTCGCCTGGAATAGACCGAAGGAAACCTTGGAAAACTCCGATCTGAGCAGCTGGGTCTAGAACTAAGTTCTAGGCAGTGGTCGTCTTTAAACCAGCCATTTAGCTCAGGCCGAAAACACAGGCACCGACAGGACTTGAACCTGGAATAAGGTTTCAGATATGGACTACACAGGTTGGCTCACCCGATGTTACTTTATATTATCGCCGAAATATAGTCTGTTGACATCATATTTCTTACGCAGGCTAGTACATTATTTTAAATGGAAAAATCAATTCGTTTAAGTTTGTCTGATAATCTGCGTAACTTTCGTAGTATAACAGAATTTTCCAGAAATTCATTTACGAACGAGAGTTATTGATTCAGTTACAAACCAAATGTTGAAACACATTTCACAAAAAGGGCATATTTTCACGCAATACGGATATTCATTATTATAACACTTGACGCAGTAATAATACATATGAGATCTGGGTATC
Organism: Teleogryllus occipitalis; assembly: GCA_011170035.1. NCBI lineage: Eukaryota > Metazoa > Arthropoda > Insecta > Orthoptera > Gryllidae > Teleogryllus > Teleogryllus occipitalis. The sequence continues at coordinate 118,815 of BLKR01002137.1, read as the reverse complement.
ATCACAGCATTAAAAATAAATATTTTTATCACACCGTGCGCGAAACACTGTTTCTCGTGAGAGTTTCTCGGCTGCAAAACAGCTAAGTTTTATTTTTTCTACTTACTAAGTAATTAGAAAAGATAATATATGGTAATTATAAGGCAGAAATGAACGATTTTTCGTCAGATAAACGTTTATTGTCGGGCCCTGGTAACGAAGAAATGAATAACTCTTGTTCTAATGTGTAGGGAATTACTTCCTCTAACATGGTGTGTATACTGAATTCGTTTTTCCTGATAAACTCAAAAATATTTGCTTCCTAAACTTTTAACTTTTCCAACAAAATCCTTAATTTATATTATTAGATCTAATTATAATTAAATTGTGTAATGGCTTAGCATTTCAATGAGATTTACATTGTTTATAAAGCTGACTCTTTACTAGCTGTAGTCTTCATTTTCTCATTTATCTTCTATATAAATAAAATTAAAATGTATGCGATTCGATAATAACTGGCTTTTCATAATCTTATAAGCTTATTTAGATAATCAATAGCATAATCATATAACCAATTCAACAGTTTTTACGGGTTTTGTTTGTTTTGTTCAGGGAAATGTCTGAAACGGCTAAACCATTTTCTACGCGGTTTTTACTGAAAGGTAGAGTATTTTGGCGAACCAAACTTAGTCTACTTAATTTCCAAATTATTATTTTCTCTTACATAATAAAGACGGTTTGTTTCCTTGTTTTTCATATAAATCTTCAGTTTTATTTGTATCACCATAAAAGATTGTACTACACATGACCTATAAAACAAAATAAAAGTTACTGTTTGAGATTTCGTAAAAATTATATAAATTTTCTTTTCATATCCTCTGCAGCAAAATTTAAGTGTGCACTCTCATTTTTTGCTAACATTTCGAAAATGAGGAGTAAATTGATCAATGTGCATAAAAAATTCTTAAAGCGAATAAAATTTCCTTCAAAACGAATTATGATTCATTTCGATAGCCCAATTTTCTGTTGAGAAATTGAAGGTAAAAATTGTGGAAATTTGCCGGGAGTATGCAACAATTCTTTATTTGCATGTACTGTAGCATAGCAAGGATTGAGATAGTACCGATAATCGCAGCAAACATGGCAGAGCGAAGCAGGACGGGGCACGTGATGCAAAACGAGGTGGGGTGGGGCAGGGTGAAGAGGGACAGGTTGGAGATGTAGATGCAATCAACAGGTTTACATTGACAGGAACAACGGAGTACATCAACAGGTTGGAGAAACGAGGCAAGGTGAGATTGGACAAGTCAGGGAAGGTTCGTGGCAGGGCAGGGCAAGATGTATGAGGGCGGGGCCGGTAGGATAGGGTGGGGATACACTATAGATGAAGTAATTCCTTTTCCTCTAATAGATCTTTTTAATTAATGAATACCCGCAACGCAACGCAAGGTATTTCATCTTGTTTTCTATACGTGTGGAGTGAATCAATGTGCTTTCTGAGAGGCTTATATGTCAATAAACTAAGTTCTATATTTGAAAGTGGGCTGAGATTTTTAGAAAAAATGTGTTTCCTCTTTTTATTAGGTACATATTAGTAAAAAACACGAATATTTCTGGTAAATGCAGAAATATTTTTGAACTATATATACTACTACATAGTGTAAGATATGAAAATACAGAAAAATATTTAACATCAGCATATTCACGACTTTAATGTTAACTTATCTGTCTTACGTTGCTTAATTGGCCTAAGTACTGACCTCAACGATTGTGCTCTCTGTCTACCAGAGTCTTATTGCATTATCTCAAATTCATGAGAAGGGACATGTCAGTTTCCCATGAAGCCTGCGGCTCACGGTAAATGAGTTTGTTGCGATAACCTTCAACCAGTTCTAGATTTGGATCTTTCCTTTAACCTAAGTTGCGTTTTTGACTTCGTGCCACCTGTAGCTGACGTCCCGTAAGATCTCTAGCAACTCCTCCTTAGGCGCTCTGCGCTGTGTACACCCAATGCCGCCCTGGACTAGCGGTTGAGTGGCGCCTGAGGATTCGGGCCACGTACCGCACACGGAAGCCCCCACCCCACCCTCACCCCTCTCACGTCCACCCCTCCCCGCCCCCTGACCCCGTCGCCCCGCCGCAGCACGCGTGCCTCCCCGCCAGCTGCCTGATGGACCAGCGGCTCATTGCATAAGGCAGCGCCTTGGCCCTAGCGGTCGCGTGAGAGTTGCGCTGATGGACGATACCGGTGGTCTCTTCACGGGCAGGAAGTCATTTTGTGGAAAATTGAACAAATAGCACAGTTATGTCAAGTTACTCTGCAACTTTTGTATAAAAATTGTGCAAATTTTAAAACACTTACCTTTCTATTACTTCAATTTGACTTGAAACTCAACAAAAAAACGTAATCTTGTCCTGTTGATCGGGCTCATTTGTTCAGAATAGCCAGTTATTTGACCCAGACTCTGCCAGTAAAATAATTGGAGGACCTGCATTTCTTTATTTTGATGGCAGAGCCCAACTCTTATGGCCAGAACTGAAATGGATGAATGATTTGTTGGCAGGTAATTATAAAGATATGGTAAGAATAATGATCGAGCAATGGTGCAATGAGAAGCTGGGGAAACAGGTAAACCCAGAGAAAAAAAACTGTAACCCGCTTTATTCACAGCCAATTTCTTGTGGATCGACCGTGAATTTAACCCGGTCCCAACAGTTAAAGGGGTGTAGGGTGACCTCTGCACCACGGGACATTTCGAAGATCTTGCAATGTGTATTCGTCGTTCATTAAAATATCTATTTGGGCAATCTCTTGGACGGAACGTTCACAAATACAATAAAATTCAATTTACATGCTGATAAACTGAGTTGCAATTTTAATTCAATATACCATACTAGACAGTATATACCCATGCACTACGTATATGCACTATACCAGGTGTCGGCGATCTTTTTGTAACTGCAGGCCACATTCTCAAACCCCCGATATCTCGCGGGCAGCACATATCTCCAACTTACTTTTATTCCACAAATTTAAAAAAATTAAGTTGCAATGCAATAATTGTATTATTACTATGAGAAAAAACGACGAGTGTGGGATCCAGATACAAGAATATAACGAAGAAATACTTTAAGAATTGTATGACACTATTTTATTTATTAAGACAATAAATACAATTACCAAAGACAGAGACAATGAATACGATTCGTTCTTGTTGGTTCGTGTGTACCAGTTTTTTTCAATAGTCGCTTTGTTTTAGTCTACATAAAATGCCAAAAATTCCATGATTATTTATCTTTAAGTAGACCAATAAGTCAGAGGCGGATCCTCCATTTTGGAGGGGTACATCATAGATTTTTGTTAAATAATGAGCATTTGTTGTTATATTGTACTACATTATTTTTGTAGTGTATAAGTGATACTATACAATACTATTTTTAAATAATTACATAATTCTAACATAAATAAATATTTAGATCAATTTTGGCAAGTAAAAGAAGGTAACAAACGAAATCACTAGGCCCCATGCCTCCCCCCCCCCCTGGATCTGCCACTGAATACAGTAGAGCACCCTCGTACCGCCTCAGATGACTTCACGGGCCGCGGATTGCCGACCCTGTACTATACAATCTTATGACGAATGAGTTCAAAAACGTGCAGATGAATCCCGGAAATTCAAGAACATTTAAAATTAGTAAAATTAGTAACATTTAAAATAAGTAAAATTAGTAACATTTAGTATTAGTAACGGATATCTCTCTCTACTTACATTTGTTACACTCAGTAATAAAAAAACACGTCTCCTTCAGTGTCACACCTCCCTATTCGTAAACGTTTCTTGGCCTGCAAATATCCGACATTGATGTAGCAACTTCTGTTGATTTTATCTATATTTATTTAGCATATTATTGGCAAATGTAACCACTTCTTGAAATAATATTTTTCTTTCTTCTCTCTACACACACTATTGTGCGTTGACTATTTTGAGTACTAAATAATAAGTAGTTCCTATTATATATTGGCAATCAGAAATGTCTGTTGGTGAATTTAGAATGATAAATGTAGATGAATTTCCATCTACGTTACATATTTTCGTTAACATTCTCACTTTCTCGCATTACTTCGTAAGTAGAGAATGTATTGTAATCGTGCGTCGGAAACAGGCGATTTTTTTACAAAAAAAGCATACTGACGAGCACTAGTAAAGAAAAAGTAGATAAATGTCGTTCCTAAATGTAGTACATTAATGTAGTAATTAATTTATAACACGTTGCTTAGTGAGAATTTGTTTTGTGGTTCCTTGGTACCGAAAAATCAAATGACAGCAAAACATCTCTGTTTGTCTGTCCGGCCGGCCGTTTGTCTGTCAACGCAAGCGTTTAAATCGTTCAGGTGAAAAATTAATAATTTAATTAAATTAAATAATTAACTGCATTTAAGGCTGCATGCAGTACATTTCACCCACAGTTTCTACTGTTATTTGATTAAAATAAATCAAATCAACATCAATATATAACTTATAACAATAATGAAAATTTGTTCAGTTTAGAATTTGGATAATTTAAGCCATTTGATATCATCCAATTTTAAAAATGTACTACATGCAAACTTATCTCACCTCCTAACGCATTACAAATATATTTTTACAATAAGTCCCATATTTAATTATTTTGTTACGAAACATAGGTCCTTTGCATAGTTAAATGTATTTTTTTTATTTCTTTATTCATGTGGGTCCTTCTAAGCATTACAAATTTTCACTTCTAAAAACGTTTCCGAAAATTTGGGATTGAAGCCTCAAACCTCAACATCATTTAAATAAAGGGGAGTTATTATTTGTTATTTATATTTACTGTATTCTTTGACGCTTTGGTACTGTCTGTACTTGGCTGGACAACTCGCGTACGGGCCGTGGCCTACCAGCAGAGTTCCGGCCTCGTGGCCAGGTGTTTAAGGGGGTATGTGTGGTTAGCATGGAGACTTCCTCACGCCGTATTCTGGTCTTCTCATCGTCACACAGCAACATATACAGGAACATTGCAAGGAAAACGCACTTACAATTTTGCCCTAGCGGGAATTGAACCCGGGGTCGCGTCATGGAAAGCGAGCACGCTGAGCAATGAGCTAAACTGGGAGGGCCTGTTTGGGACTAATAATAATAATAATAATAATAATAATAATAATAATAATAATAATAATAATAATAATAATAATAATAATAATAATAATAATAATAACAAAAACAATACTTTATGTGCTAGACAATAGCGAGACTGACCACCGTAAAAGAAAGCATTGAGGGATTACACGCAATTTTCAAGGAAAGAAGTGAGTAATAATAAGCGTGATCAGCGAACCATTCAAAGACAAGAAGCGGAGAGCAGTATTCTCAGGCAAATAAATATCAAACGATTCAGTTCTTTTAAAAGCTACTACAACAATTGTTAGAATTGTTAGTTACATCAATCTGCGATAAATAAAATAACATAACCCATGACGTCTTTGAATTTAACAGAACTACACTACAAAGGTTCTTAAAAATTGAAAAGATAGAAGGCAACACACAACATGGAAGGTAAGATTATAGGATACTAGTAATTGCTGGTGCGTTACAAATAGGGCAATTAATTGTGGAGAAAAGAAACAAGAGAAATCTATGTAAGAACATTTTACGAGCGAGAGGGAAAAACGAGGAAATTTGAGGCAAAGAGATCTAAAAATTATTATGTTAGCGATAACGATCTAAGGATTCTGAAGAGAAAACACATTCAAAGAAGAAAGAAAGCAAATAAAAAATAACATTTCGTCGTGAAATCTACTTTTCAAGTGGGACATTTGTAATTGTGAAACTTTGTTATATGTTGTTCATAAAGTAACAAAGGAGATACGCTTTAGGACATAACGTGTGATAACATCAAGCCTCAAGTGACATGAGTAATGTACCTATTATATTCACAGACATTCAGAGAGAGGGAGAGGGAGGAAGAGAGAGAGAGAGAGAGAGAGAGAGAGAGAGAGAGAGAGAGAGAGAGAGAGAGAGAGAGAGAGAGAGAGAATGTAGTACGTTTTCAGGCGGCATCGTAAATAGCGCAAAAAGAAAACCGGTACACTGTAAGGTGGGAAGAAAGAAGACAAGTTCCAAAGAGAGAGGAGGTGACGGAGTTAAATCTACATCAGATGCCAGCAAAACTAACTCTGTTAAAAAGTAAAAAAAATGGCATCAAAACGAACTCTGTTAAAAAATGATAATTTGTAACTAAATTCCAAAATCAAAATATAACTGGGTGCTGCAACAAAGTATACAAAGTATAATAAACACTAAAATAAATGCACAGAACTGTTACAGTCATTTCCGAAGTATATTTAAAGTCAAGTTTATTTAAAGACGGGAAAAAGGTTTTTATTTTTTTAACTGGAGCCCAGCTGTCAAAAATATCTTTAAAAAATTTACAACAATTTGTGTTTTAAGATGAACGTTTGAGACCTTTTCGAGCTGGTTCGAAGACACAATCAAAATTATTTTTTGTTATTTTTTCAAAAATATGTTTTTGTGTTTGAATTTGGGTCTAAGAAAATTTAAAAGAATATTTTTCTAATAGTATAAATTGTCTTCTTATTTATCATAATTTTAGTCAGATAAAATAGTGCTAAGTTGCCGAAAAAATTAAAATTAAAAACGCGTTTTTAGTTGTGGGGGATGTGGGTGGTGGGAAGAGGGCTAAGAAAACTTTCAAAAATATTATTTTTATGTTAGAATTATAATGCAACCACTCATACGTCATTTGGTTTAGGGGAACTTTTTACCATCTTATCCGGGGTTTCCTTTCATGAAAAGGAAAACCGCTATCTGCAATTTTGTACTTGTAGGAGGACGCCGAAAAAATATTAAAATTTTGCAATTTTCGAAACCAGAGTTAATCGTGAAAATCGGACCTATGCCATCTTTATACCATTTTTACAAGAAATGTATTTTACTCCATTTTTACAAGAAATTTTAAAAAATTGGAATCGGTTTTGAGAAAATTTTGAAAATGTGTGGGGAGCTTCATGTAAAGTACCCCAAATTTTGATGAAAGTTTTTCAATATCGCAGCACCAGCAAGAATACCCATTTTGGAAAAAATCCTACGTATGGTTTAGGCGCTAGTGGTGTTCATAGACGGACGGACATTTAAAAAAACACTTTTTCGGCGTCAGGGGACCCCAAAACATGTATTTCCGTTGAAAACTCAAAATCGACTTTTTGCAACATTACATAAATTTTTCTATACTACGCGTATACTCCGTGTATACGTACGTATACGACAAAGTAACAAGTAAATTACATCAGAAAAATCAAATCTGCAGTTCGTTTACCGTTGCAAATAGTTTTTCTATAACTCGGTAACGAGAATGTCTAGATTTTCAAATTTTGCTAATCTCGCGCTTTATAAATTTATTATTATTATTATTATTATTATTATTATTATTATTATTATTATTATTGTTGTTGATTTAACTTCCATTCTTCAACAATTTATCGTTAAAATGTTGGGATGGAACTCGGGTACTCAAGAAAACGTGCGCACATAATCCCCCAGACGTCATACACAGTTTTGAGTGCTTTTGAACAAATAAATGAAATCAAATCATCCCCGTACCACTGGCTAGTAACAAATGTGAAGCATTCGCTGCGAACAGCCTGAGTCGCCAGACGACTGAAATCTTGAGTGGAAGAGCAGCATATGTTTAGGACATAATCGGTCTCAACATGTCTCATGCCTTCTGCACTAATTTCTGTAAAATAACAGAAAACAATTTTGGGCTTGTACTGTTTTTCCACTCGCCCATTCACTTAGAGGAAGAAAATATGATACTATCTCTGAACAACAAACATTTAAATGTGTTTTATTTGTCAGTCACATACATATTTCAATATTCCATACTTATTTTGTTACCATAAGAATTCAACTTTCGAAATTATAATTCAAATATCGTCGTTTTATTGTCACGCCGATATGAGTATGTTAGTTTGAACAAATTATTATCAACTACCATTCTTCCTATGGAATCTTAAAGGAGTTTGTACTATCTTTCGCAAACTAAAAACAAACCAACACATATTATTGTCTTGAAGTGTCCGCCTTCAGAGTACTCCTTCACAACCAAGCCGACCCGGCACTGTTTTGAGCGTATGTGTCACTGAATTGTACGCGACTTCACAGATGGGCTAGGGCTATCTTAAGATTTATAATTCCAAAGGATAATTCCAAGCGATAAGACACTGAAAAAATGGGATATTTAGACGAACAAAGGAAATACAAACCTTTAGCTATGAAATATGACAATAAATAGAGGTTGATAACTGAAAACAAACCAAACTTGACATGTTCATAATGATTGTGACAATAATGTTGGGGGTGACGAGACCCGAAGTCTTAAGGCTATAAAATAGCCATATCACATTTTGATGTATACATGCAGTATTAATGAAGTTGTCTACCTTGGAAAAAAATTCTAAAATTTTGGGTCTATTTTCCCCCTTGTACATTTGATTTCCTTATGCTTTTAGAGATCAAATAATTTTTTCTACTTGTTTATAAATAATTCCCAAAAATGTAGGTTTTTACTTCAAACATCATAACTCTACAACAAATTGATATATTTTAGTAATTCTTTTTAAGTTAATTACAATTGAATATTCTAGTGAATGAACTAGAATGGTAAAGGTACTGTGAAAACTAGAAGGATGGAATTTGATTATTTTAGAAACAAAATTTTATCAATTTATTCAGTACACTTCAGTTCATAAAACAAACTTTTAGTGACAGGTTATTCTAGTTCATTTACTAGGTCAAATTATGGGTTAATTGCTGCAAAAGGATTATATTATTATCTTTAATAGTTTATGATTGATGATGTTTGGCGTGCATGAATGTGCTGGAAATTCTCAATTCGGGAATATGCATTTGAAGTTCACTCACTAAGGGACACAGTTGACACTCTCTTCGAAAAAAAATATTTTCTCAAAAACTAAGAAACAGTTTGAATCATTTAAAAGAGAATAAAACAGAGCATAAGACCCAATCAAAATAGAAAAACACGAAATATTACGACTTTTCGTCATTCTCAGATGGACAGCTACCTTATGTAAATATTATTTTATTCTTCCAGAGAGCAGTTTGTGAAAGATTTATTTCATTGTCTATTCCTTCATCATGGAATTTCACAAGATTTCCATCGGGAGCAGGCAGATTGAATTCAACGGATGGACTTACGACTTTGGTACCGTAAATAATACAGTACCTGCTGCAATCACGTGTCCAAGAGAATTGTGGTCTCCCCTAGGTTCTCACGGACTTTGCAATACCAGTCATCTCCTGCAGCATGGACTATATTTAGCGGATTGTGAATAAACCAAAATCAATGCCTTAACCTTATAATAAAATTAAGAAACCTTGTCCCATCGTTGGCTCCACTGTATCATTCTTTGGTCACTGCAAAATTTCTGTACCTCAAACAAGTCAAAACATTTATTTTCGTTGGCATCCAGACAGCCTCTTCTTGGGAGCACTTTTGCTAACCGAGTGACCATCCGACGTCGTCCGAAACCTGATGACAGCATATGCTTCTAAGTGACCGCATACGTGCCCATAAAGTATTTCAAACAGGAAGACCCCTGTAGCTGTTGAAAGTCCAAACGCCAGGATAGTAAAAGGTCCTGCCAGTTGCCTCTGGTTTAGAGCAAGTGGTGCTGGTGGTGAGCTAGTTCCCTCCTGAACCGCAACAGAGAGAAACACAGAAATAACACATGAGTTCTACAAACACAGCGTTTAAGAATGTTATTTATTTTGGACTTTGACCCTTAGACCCTGCTTGGGGCCTTTTCTGACTCCACGCGCAAATAATAATTTGCAATACACTGATAATTATTCACATGAACTTTTCCTTTTAGATATGCTATTTATTGTATGCCCAGTTTTACATGTATTGTAAACTTTTATATTTTTAGGTTTTCTTTATTTGAAGTAATTTGATTTTTAATGCAGAAGGGTCTGAAATGTTCCCAAATGGATTCCACGTTACACGTCTAAATTATAAGAAAGATTTTAAAAACGTGTTCATTTCCATTTTATAATATTTTGTTGTTGTTTCTGAATGAAAAGATGGCGTATTTGTCTACTACGAGTTTGTATCTTGTATCAGACATTCTCATGCTGGTATGGTAGACACCTATGTTTAGTTATGAGGATATGCTAGAATGTTTTTCTAGAAATACTATTCTTGTTTTTTTAGAACTATTCAGTAAATAAAGCAATAAATAGCATAATATTCTTAATTAATAATTCCACATAGCATTTGTGCATGGAATGCAGGTAAACTGTTCGGTAAAACGTGTGGGGTCAACTCTGACCCCAAACAGAGTCCACATGAATAGTGGAGAAACGGAGTCGAAGGGTTAACTTGTCTTACACTACTGCACAAGAAGTGCATTGCAGATTATGCCTTTATGACATTGAGAGAGGAAATAACGTATAGATGACTAATATGTTTGCACAACCTTCATCAATGACATCCTACTGTGTATATTGCACATTTGCAACATGTTTCGTCAATTAAGTAATCCATTAACAAAACAAATATTAAGAAATCGCTATAAATTTTAGTATTTTAATATAAGTTAATATTAATTATCAATTAAGTAGTTTGCACACAATGTTGCAATAAGGTTCAAGTCATTTATTGACTTGCCTTTTCATAACTTCCTGTTGTCTAATTGTCAGAAAAATGCTGACAGAAATTCTAAGATACATTTTGAGGATATATAGAATCAAAAGTGAAACTGTGTTTCTTCAAATGAACCAATAAACGAGTAATTACCAATACTTTCATTAAATATTATATATGACATTTCAGGAAATTTAGACTTTTATCATAAAATATTTATGAAATCATAACGTGTCAGATTTGTAAAACTCGTCATTGAGAACACATTGTCTCCTCTTTGGAGTTTTAACAGATTTCTTAATAACATATGTCTTATATCAAATTCTCAGAACAGATTTGCAGCCGATAACGTTTTTTTTTGCTGAGTGAGACTATGAGGTTTTCACATCCAAAATTAATTGGGGAATTCCGAAACTCCGAGTGGTGTTTTTAAGACAATTTTATTTGTGAGATTAAAAATCATTGAAAAACATCACTTGGTTTTAAATACAATATTACACGTTATCGATGTAAAGCACATTCCAATGCATATCCAGGCGATAAAATGAAAACTACAAAAGTATAGTAATAGAGCCACGGTAATAATCTGCATTGCTGATATAGAATAAATTCTCAAATTTCATTGGTTCATATTGCACAGAGGAATTATTCCTAAGACTGTCATACGAACGAAAGGGTAAAATTTTTACCGGTGCTACCATCACTCCATTGCAGAACATTCTATGTTCTTGGGCTGCATACCAGTGGTTATAAAGGCCTCCTTCCACTAAATGCAGTACGAAGGTCGTGAAGATGAGGTTAAAGGATGAGTTCTTTCTAACAACGTATGCCATATACCCTGGTGCAAGCAGGCACTCGGGTACCATGTGGAATACTTTCGTGCCGTTTTCAATGAGTTCTTCTAATTTTGTGTAGTAAGAATAAACGATATCTTCGAGAAAATATCCCTCTTCGTTCGAAAGTTCCTTCAACGTTTCTGTGATATTATCAAAGTCTGCTTCTATGAACTTACGTTTAATTTCAGCTATAATCTCGTTCGAATCATCTAGATTAAGAGTTGGAGCATATGTATAAAATATCTTTAAATTATCGACCGCTTCTTGTAAAGTGTTTATCTGCCATGGTGATGGTGGAGCTGTCAAGAAACCGAGCAACTGTCCTTGATAGGCGTTACTGACGATCAAAACGAACAACAGCAATGTCCCAAGCATGGAACGTTGAGCCATCAACGTTGACTTGTCGGAACAAGAACCACAAAACGCAATTCTTAAGACTTGAAAAATCGTTTCATCGAAGTTTTTCGCCCGGGAAGAGATGGAACTGTGCGTAAAGTGCAAAGCAATAGAAGTAGATACGAGTGATACTATGATGCAGACCCACGTTTGAGTATGGAATGGCAGTAATAGTAGTCGTGTAAAACTGATGTTTGTGTTGCGGCGCACAGCAACACACCATGGACTCTCGAAAACAGGCGTTGAATATTCACTGAAGGGCAACGCCTCATAATTATATTCCATTGCGTTTGATGTAACATCCGCTAGATTTTGTTGAAGTAATCCCATTTCCCCATCAAATGTTCCATTCGTACTGCCGCCAAACGTCAAAGGTACAGGTATAATGTCTTGTAAAGTGATACCCGTAGTTTCGCGAAAAGTTTTGAATAGCCAGAACCCCACTCCATCCTCAACTCTTTCCCCAGTTTTTGTATTCCAATAAAAGTCGATTTCAATCTCGTATTTTGCTCTTCTGTATGTTTCCCCATTCGGGTGTTTAAATAAAGTTTCTTGTTGGCGTGTAGTTTGTTTGTGAGCTTCCGAATAGTTTTCCCTGGCACTTTCATAAAGCGCCCGACGATCAGTTGCGACGAGATGCGTACATTCGGCGGTGAGGAAAAGAATAATCAAAATCCCCATCAGTCTTATTCTTCTTACCTGATCTCGTAACGTTTCGGATTCATGAGCTGTTGATGGAAACCTACGACAAAAGAGAAACATATTAGATCAATTGTATGTAAGATATTGATATTTTAGTGCAATAAGTCTCTTCTTTGCAAATAGATCTTAAAATAATATTAAACAAAAAGTTATCAGAGAGTAAAATAATGAAATTGGTAGTAAAAATTTGCATGCGATCGTTTTGTTTTCTCGTGAATTAAAATAGGATTATCATATTAAACAAACACATACATGAAAAATATAAGTGAAGAAATGTTGGACAGTGGGAACTTAATGACTCGTCAAAAAAGTTACTGAACTTTGAAGACGTTACTACTGTGTGTACTGTGTACATTTACAAAATGATCAAGACTGCATCTAGTAATTGTCCACGGCCGTGCACTGTGACACTCATGCATCAATATTGCACAAATTTATAGAAAGTGATACAAAACAAAAAGCCGTTCACTTTCCTCTTACTAACGTTGGACAAGGAGAAACAATTCGACAAATATACTCATAGTATAATCATTAAAACTATGGTCGAGGTAATTAACAGATGCATTACGTATCACTACTGTACTACATAGCGGTCTGACAACCGAAATGTTTTTCCTTCTCTTGTCCATCGTGTAGAATCATGCAGAATATGTGTTTATTTTCCGAATACAAACGTTATAATAAAATCCTCATTGGAACTATAAAAATACAAGTTCAAATAACAAAAAATAGAGATACCAGCACCGACGTTTTGTTGCTTTCACAGTCGCAATAAAAAGTTTGAGCCGGTGGACTGATCTATTGTAGCATTTGCATAACCCTTGCCATCTTGCAAATGAGGGTCAACAATGTATCGTTCAATCGTGCAAAATATTTAACCCCATTTAAGCGAGTGCAGACTGAAGTTTCATGACTCATGACACAAGATACTATTATTAACGGCATAGTATATTGTCGTAAATTTTGTGAAGACTACGCAGGTATACATTACGAGAAATCATCACAGACTTCAGCGACGGTGCTAGTGGTTCCGTCAGACAATGTAGGGTGCTACGCAGACCGCACTACTTGCGTTTTGCAGCCGATCTCCCACTCGAATGGCTATTTTAACGTTCAGGTGTCATGGTATTTTACATCAGCTGAGCCAGACAATATTCAAATTTGGTATAGAGTGGCTGTCGTTTTGTTATCTGGTCTGATGGATCGCATTTCCTAGACTTTCGAACAGATGGTCTTGTTTGTGTTCGTTCAAAGATAACTTGGAGTCGTGCCTCAAACGATTGTGGCGTAGAGGAGAAGTTTTTAATAAAATGGGAGTAGGTTATTAAGTATTCTGTCTCAGCGAATTAACCGCGGTATTAGTTAGTATGTCTTTTACCATGCCATTCGTAACGTACACATGTTCTACTCAGTATTAGCCATCCCTGTATTCTCGCCATGTTCCCATGGGTGATCGTTTCATCCATCAGGAAAATATTCCCTTCAAAAAGTCACGAGTGACATTACAATAGTCAGGGAAACCCGTTAGAGACTTTTATATTCTTCGTGAGTGTTCTCAATTGCAACATTCCCCCCCCCCCCCCCGCCTTGATTATGTACAGAACGTAGTGCACATACTTCAAAAATGTCATTCCATGCTGTGTGTAGCTACTGATTTTGGTTGGAGATGTCAACCTTATCATATCCTTCTATTTCTTCGGCGATTTATTTTATATTTTCACTATGATTTTACCTGATATATCTGTTGATAGGTTGCCATCTAGTGATTTGAAATAAAGAAATTCTTGAATATTAAAGAATTAAAGTATTTGCAAATATTGAAAAAACTGAGTAATAGCAGATATTTTCGATTTTCATATTTGCCTGCGGAACTCTGAGTATTCCCGGACGGATGTCAACACAAGAGCCAAATACTTAGACTTTTACAGCTGAAATGGGAATTCCGCACTAGAGTTGCCGCAACAACGCGGAGACCAAGCCGTAGAGCGAAATCAATCTAAATGGCTTCCTATGAAAAAGGAACGCTTTAATGCATTGATTACTTTCGCGTGTTCCCGCACTGAACGATCGAAAAACAGTGAACCTTTTAGTGAAATGTCTAATACTTACCCTCCTTTCCCCCTATTCCCACATAGATTACAACGACAACGTAATCGTGAAGTTGATATTAAATGATTATTGGTACGTGCTCGGTGAAAACAAAAATTTGTTCCGTAAATTAATGTAATTCTGTTCCGGTAATTAAAGTAGCATAAACGTTCAACATTTTGTCTGTCGGTAAATTTGTTTGCCGCGCAATCACGACTGAACTGGTTCAACACTTTTCTTCAAACCTTTTTTAACAATTTTTGGATGGGACGTCTACTGCTCACACGACCACTAGTAGTCAATTCGGACTGAAGTGCTTTATAGAGAAGAAATTTATTTTCATGTGAATTGAGAAGTGTTTGAGAAACGTTTGTTAGAACATAAGGAATAATTATTAATAAGTGCCTAATGAGAACCCTTAAATGGAAATTCAAAATATTAAATTTTAAATCAAAAATCTCTCAAAAGATCTTATCTCAGCATTGTATTACTCTAAATTAAATAATATGGAAACCATGATAACATACAAAAGAATCCTGAAGTGTTACAAGATTTGGCAAACTCAAAAGTAATGTTAGAGTTAGAGGTTTATTACTATAAGAGATCACTGAAGATATGATTTATTTACAGTTCGTTAAGAACGTCCTCAGTCATCGGATGGTAACATCTACAAATCGTCCTAAATAATGTGAGATTTGCTAATTAAAGCGACATTATGCATTTTAATACTAACGACTAAAATAGTAGTATTTATAGCTCGTTGCTAACGATAGAGCGTACTGTCTTGGAAGATCACGACTCCATCTCTCTAGTTCTTTAATCGCTTACTACGTATTTACATAGATGAAAACAAAGTACTGTAAAGCTCCAGCGGAAGGTGGCGATTTTTTTCAGTTTCTTTTTTGACGTATTGTGGTGCCTTGATATGTTGAAAAAGTGGATAAATTTTACTCACATATTAATAAATTACTTCCTCTGATACATGATGTATTAAGAATATACGGTTTGTCGGTCCTTGTTGCCGAAAAATTGGTTTCCTCTTGCTATCCATAGACTGAGTTTATCAAAATAATTGGAACCTTTTTTGAGAAAAGTTTGAGAATGACTCCATGTAAAGTATCCCTGAAAAGAAAATATTTTTTTTGACACGCAGGTCTCCAGTTCGTTTAAATCGATCAGGGAATATCAAATTTGATGAATGTTCCGAATGGTTTACGCGCGAGCTTTCACCAGCCAGACAGACAGACAGGCTTTGTACAGACAGATATTTTGCAATCAACCGATTTGTCGGTACAGGGACCCACAAAACATGGATTCTGAAGGAATGTGGTAGAGTAAGTAATTTGCTACATAGAAGAACGAGGTGTCTTTCATTGCTAGGTATGTAATAAAGTGATAAAGCGAAAATTACATATTTAAATATGGCCATGTACAACTTTCTTTTAAAAAACAAGTCGATTTTAAATAATTTTTGCTCGGAATAAAGGCAATTAATAATATTTCATCTTAAAAACGGCTCCAATTTTTTCTTTACTCTTCTCTAAAAGAGCCAAGTATACCTATAAAACTGACGCATGTCCAATTTTCAGGAAACACTCTTTGAATTTTCGAAAATCGCAAAACTTACGAATAATGCGAAAAAAGTATGGAGCACCATTAGGTTCATGTACTAAAATTAATTTCAGGTTGAACAAAAAAACATTGAAAATGTGTGCTTAAGACAATTTTAAGTACCGAGCGCATTTCAAAAATAATTCGTCGTTTGGCAACACCGCCAGATTAAGAATGCAACGGTAATGATTGTTGCGTAATTTTTTTTCTTTTTTAAATTTCTTACGTCTAAATTGACGCAACACGTCCCCTAGCCCTTCAACGAGCGTTGAGCACTTTATACTTGTGGAGTAATCCTCCGTTATTTTATTTTACGTCTAGTCGCAGTCTCGTCGCAGTCAGTTGTCAAGAAGACCGCCAGGTAGCATCTCCGCGTAGTTGTAGTTCAAAGATAGAGGAAGAAGCACGGATCTCGGTTTCATCAACTACTTGTTTGGGTCTTGGAAATGGAGCCTGTACAGGTCTCGGATATTGTGAATGTTGAGGATCAAAAATCGCATATTCAGATCGAACGTTTCGAAAAAAAAACCCGACTGAAATCCACAAAACTTTAATTGAAGTATACGGTGATTCCGTATCACACTTTTCCGTTGAGCTAGTCGAATTCGGGAAGGTCGTTTGAGAAAACGACTCAAGACCAGGAAGACACAGAATATCGAGTGATGAAAGAAATGTGAATCTTGTGGCAAATGTCATTGAACAAGATCATCGTGCAATATGAGAAGAAATTTCTGAAGCCACAGAAATTTCAATAACGTCCTTATTTCGAACATTGTCAAATGGCTAATACTGAAAATGCACAAAACCCGACCTCAGATGTTCGACCACTCTGAGTCACTCATTCTCCACGACAAAGCTCGCCCACACACGACCAAAATCGGAACACAAAAGTTCCATGTCTGTGGTTGAGAAGTGTTACAACATGCACATACAGTTTTGACATGAGTCCACCAGACTTTGACTTATTCCCAAAAATGAAAAAAAAAACGTCTGCGAGGACATCGTTTTTCATCCCTTGATGAGAATTCTGCAGCCGTTACCCCTACCATACGTCTGATGAACAAAGAAGGGATATTTGAAGGAATTCTAAACCTTCCCACTCGTTACGACTGGATAATTGAGAAGAAAGGAGACTACATTGAAGAACTGTAAAGAAATTTTCTCAAAAAATAAATGTGTAAGAAAATATAAGTGTTCATTATTTATGAAATGACCCTCGTAAATCAAGGATAATTAGTATCATTAAGATTATGTTTTTAAAAATAATTCAAATTTTGCAAACTCAGATTCCCTAACGATAAATTATCGATCGAATTAAAAACGAGCATAATGCTCTTTATCTTCTACAGATATCTGGGCTTGTAATCGTTTTCGTTTTTCCACTTTTCTCGTAAGATACATGCAAACAAACTGTTGAAATATATGAAAAGATCAGTGTGTTATGGAAAACATATCTTTAAAAAAATGTTAAAAATGTATCCATCGTGTTAATTGACTTATATAATGATTTCATAGGTCTTATCAGGTCAATCATGCATTGACAAAACGTTGACGACGCAATAAACACTCAAAAAATAAGATTAATACGAACAGTTTCGTTAAAAATTCGTATCTTTCTACGAAAGCATTTTCAACCATTTATATTTGTCAGACGGCAGCCATGTGGTTTCATGATGCCCCAGCGTTTTATGTGTCTATTTTCAAATGATTACTTTTCGGTCCGCTTCCTGCAGAGTTCTACTTTGATGTACGCGTGGCGTAAAGTGCTAATCAATAAACAGTAAACGGAAGTACAGGTCTCCATGCGAGAGTGTTGAAAACATTTAAATGGATACGAAAAAATAAAATTGTACGAACTTCTGAAAAGGTGAATTGTCTATCAGGAAGAAAATAAATGCTAGAAAATGAGCGAATGCGCAAAAAGTGTTTTATTGATAAACTAAAACATTCTTCTACTCTGTTATTTTTTCTTGTCCAAACTACATATGTGATGTTTCATAACTGGACATAAAAGTAAAATTACAGTAGAATGGATGGTCTTCATTTTATAACTAGAGTCATTCTGAAAAGAAAAAAATTAAAACCTACTTTCATGAAGCCTCAACACGTTCAAACTTTTGTAAAAAATAGCTCTAAGTTTTTTTTTAGTTTTTGCTCAGCGTAAAAGCATTCTTTAAAATGATGAGGTTCTCTTTTTTTTAATCCATGATTTTTCAAAAATTGCATAAGTTCATGACTGTTTTCGCTGTCGTCCTAAAACTCCAATACTGAAGATAGAGATTTTTCCCCTAATGAAATATATTATTGAAAGACAATTCTTGAAATAAGGTACTTTACAATTTTTCCAGTAAGTGATTAGTTTTCGTGTAATTATGCTTGAAGTATGGGCAAATTTAATTTTTTAAACATTTCTTTCTAAAAAACGGCTCTAGATTTTTCCCCCAAATTTTCTCCTCTTATGTAGTGCGAAAAGAACATAAAATGGTGCTTGTCTCATCTCCGGTGAACTCTCTATATTTTCGAAAATCGACAAAACTTAACATTTGAAAACTATAAAATTGAAGATAGAGATATTTACAAGAATTTTTAATTAATCTTTTTCTCAAAAAGACTCCAAATTTTATCTTTAAATTTTCTCCTCGTATGCATCAAAGAACGATAAAAAATTGATGCCATTTTTTTAGGAACTCTGTGTACTTTCAAAAACATCAATAATTAACATTGTATAAGTACAATATTTAATTAATTTTTCAATTAATTATTCAATTAATTTTTTTCCCGCGGATGGAACAAAGGAGGTTTAAAAATGGCACAGGTTTTCGTTAAACTCTCTCAAAACATTTCGAAAATTGAAAATGTAAGAAATAATGAGAGAAAGTACGTGCTGTTGTATCATCACTATAAAATTGGATTTATCTAATAATATTGTTTCAAAAGTTAATAATAAAGATTCATTGAATTTTCAAATAAATAAATATGTTTAAAAATTCTTTATGTTGTCAGATACCTTACTCTTCTTCTGAGGAGAAATTGCGGGAAGGCGGCAGCCCGAGCCTGGTAGAATTTTGTTTAGCTGGAGCGTGATGATAGTCCACAAGATGACTTAAAGGGTGCTTGTGAAAGACACAATGACTCTCGAGCGAGAGCGGGGAATGAGCACGAGATGTTCGAAGTAGGCGAAGAACAATCGTTCTGACCCCTTGAAAGAGTGGCTATGGATGTCGGAGAGAGAGAGACTCTGCAATCCAAGCGTCTTTGTGCTCTAGGATTCCACCACCCAGGTATCCTAAATGTGTCAGGTGATCACAATGAGAGCAGTTCTAGAGCTTACTCATTCTTCCGTAAGGGTGACAAAAGATTCTTGACCTTGAGCTTGTCATCCGCAGTAGATGGGGTGATTTTTGAAAATGAATTACATTTTGAGTTTTAAACCTCGGTTATAGTGTTCAAAAGTTTCTCTTTAAAAATTTTCACACAGCTACACAAAATAAAATTCAATGAAAATGAAACATGCCTTCCAAAATCGAATGAACTGATGAGAAACGCGAAATACGTTACATTCGATTTTGTTTTGCTGCTCATAATAGAGAAGGATCACAAAATTTGCATTTTTTGTTTGTAATAATGTCATGAGGTCAAGGATCCACTTTCTGGATTTTACCAGAAGTTCTAAAGAACTTTTTGATGAGCTTTTGTCATCTGATAATGAACAGTATATTCAGAAGTCTCTAAAAATGTTGATTCGCTGCCTAGAATCTCAGAAAAATCTATGATCGGTGATTTAGGTAAAAAATTGTTGTATGCGGAGATTGCAACATTGATTTTCTGGTCGAATCTTGCGAGAAAGAACAATTTATAAATTTAATTTTTTTTCAGTTTAGATATTACAATAAATATACCTACATAGATCACACTAAATTCAGTGAAAGCAATCGATCAAATTATAATTAACAAACCTACTACTCAATATGACGCTGAAACAAAAGATTTAAGATACAGTGACCACGATGCACAAATTCTCACTATTATAAGAAATGCAAACACCGACACAATAAGTAATACACGTATGAGTAGATGGTTTACTAAAAGTAAAATAAAATTATTCATTGATTACTTGATGCAGGAGTCATGGGACGCGGTTTATAATACTGTTGATACAAACGATAAATACAATTGTTTCTTTTAACACTTTTTTTACTTTAACACATGCTTTTCCTCGTCAAAAAAGAAAATTAAATATTTCACGGAGAAACAATTTTAGGATACCACAAGGGATTAGGACATCATGTAAAAACAAGTGAATTCTTTCTTTTATTTCTAAACATCCTAACGTATCCCAAGATTTCCTCCTCTACTTTAAAAAATGCTAATCATTGTTAAGAAAAGTCATAAGGCAGGCTAAAATCATGAAACACCATGAACTCAAATAACAAAACCAAACCAATGTGGAATATAAAAAAATCGACCAAATCAACTAAAAACCTTGTAGAGAATGCTGTTTTAAAATAAAGCGATAGAAGTGTGACCGACCCGGCAAGAGTGGCTAGTCTCTTTAACCAATAATTTTCGAGAATAGTTGCCAATGTCACTGTCTTCAGCCACAAAATTCAATATCAGACATTTCTCCAAACATTTTATACACCAAATTCTTTTCCGAAACTTCTTCCTATGAAATTCTCAAAATAATCGGTAAACTAAAAAATAAATATTCGGCCGGTATAGATTAATTTCCGAATTCTTTGTTAAAGACCTGTGCGCCAGCTATGATACACCCGTTAACTCACATATTAAATGTATCCTTATGCACCGGAACTTTTTCAGATATTTTTAAAACAGCTAAGTTTAAGCCGCTTTTCAAAAGAGGCAACAAAAATGAAATTCAAACTTATCGGCCTATTTCACACCTGTCAGTTTTTCTTAAAAATACTAGAGAGACATTTTTATATACGAATGGAAACCTTTCTCAGAAAACACGACGCGCTTTCAGATTGCCAACATGGATTCAGGAAATCAAAATCTGCGGAAACAGCCGTATTCTCTTTCCTTAAATATGTCGCCTCATCATTGAATTGAAACGAAGTACCTATTGGATTATTTTTAGATCTTTCTAAAGCTCTTGACGTCATTGATCATGACATTTTACTTTCAAAATTACATTCATATGCAATCCGTAATATTGCTCTAGATTGATTATGTTCGTATCTTAAACAACGATCTCAGAGAGTAGAAATACCTTATTGGAATGATGGAACATTATGTACGCATCTTTCTGACTCTGCCTTTTGCACGTGAAGTCCCTCAAGGATCGATTTTAGGCCCTATTCTCTTCCTACTGTACGTAAACGTATGCCCTCGACGATTCGAAACGAAAGAACAGTTCTCTTTGCGGATGATACGAACATTGTTTGCAATGAAGAAACCGTAAATAGTACATTATCAGATGTTTCAAATTGGTTTCGAAATAACAAATTAATAGTAATTGAAAAGAAAACGGCTTTAATGCCGTTTTCCATTTCAAATAAACAATTCTGTACTCCATTGAAAATGAACGGTGTACCATTGACTGATGTTAAGGCAACAAAATTTTTAGATTTCTCAATTCAGTCAAACCTCAAATAGAACGCCCATTTAAATGAATTGGACACAAAATTAAGTTCATTATGCTACGCGTTCAGAATTCTTTCAAATTCAGTCAGCCTTCATACTGCTCGTTGTGTATACTTCGCGAATGTTCATTCCCGCCTGAGATATGCCATAATATTCTGGGGAAATATATCTTAGAGCTCCCAAACTTTTAGATTACAAAAAAGAATTGTACAAATAGTTAGCAAATTCCACCCACGTGATTTTTGTAAGCCTCTCTTTATTAATCTAGAAATTTACCATTACCTTGTCTGTTGATTTACGCATCAGTGGTTTTTGTCAAAAAAAGATTGGCTGAAGGGCGGTGATGTATTGTCAGAAAACGCCGACGTCTATAACTATAACACTCGACGTTGTAATCATATTCATCAGGTGACAGTATCAACAGCTCATTCCAAAAAATTCACATACAATACATGTACATTATTTTACAACATTTTGCTAGATGACATTAAACGATTAAATTCGATAGAAAATTTTAAATCCCAAGTAAAATCGTTTCTGCTGCATAACTGTTTCTATACAATTAGGAACTATACTGTGCATCAAAATGTCATTAATTTTAACTGTGATATTTAATGTATTATATACCATTTAGACTGTATAATTCTAAACAACTTGTTACAAGTATTGTACTGCAGATTTTGGGTCAACTATCCCCATCTCGATCAGGTTTTTCGTCCAGTTTCCCTTATCCTGTGAGTAAATGCCTAGATGGTCCCTTGTTTTGCTTCTGGGCATAAATGTAACTTCATTATCTGTGCACGTCTTCTAGAATTCAGTGGGAAATATAGTTATCCAAATTATCGTTTTCCATGATGTCGTTGCTGGAGGTCGTTGCGTCGTTCCTTGGCGAAGGACATGATGAGGGATAAGAGCCCAAATTTACCCTTGAAACTACTTATTTACCCTTGAAAATATATTTTATTACATTGGAGTGAATATTTTGTTAACATTCCTGGCAAGAATCGCTCATTTTCTTTCTGTGTTCAACATTCAAGTAGTATATGTCTTAGGGTAGGGATCACAGAATTTTGAAAATGTGCACAGAATTCACTTCTCCCCATAACACGTCACACACCGTTTTGAGCTGTTTTAGGCGTAAAATAAATAAAAATAAAAATTGTTTCAATAATGACAATATTTTAACAATTTTATCAATTTTTATTGAACACAAATGCTTTGAAACATTATCGTAAAATTCTTCTTAGAACACTTAAATAGGTTGATAAATACTAGAAGTGAATGACGGAAATACTATCAATAAATATTGCTGTTTTCTACATTTTCTATTAAGTATAACGGATGATGTCATTGGTTCATATCGGCCTTTAATTCTCCAACAAGGTAAGTATTTTATGCTAATGCCGATTGTCACGAATTTTTGTTTTATTGACACAATTCTATGAATTATTAAATATTTAAAAAAATATATTTTTAAAATTTCGTTTTATGTAATGTCATCCATTAACTATGGAAAAATAAGCAATGCCCGGGCATCACGGTTCTCGGAGGTATGTGTGCGCCTTTCAGGCGAATGAATTTCCAGGCTCCTTTTCATTTTACCTTCGCATGATTTTAACAAATTATGGTAGAGTATATTGTACTTTATAACCCAATAAACTAAGCACTGACTTTTCTTTATTTATGGTTGGGAAAATAATTTTTATATGGTTTTCGAGATTTTCAAACGCGTAAAATATATCTGATTAATGAATGTTACCGAGCGTATCGTCATCTAGGTGAAATCTGGCGGTTTTTTGAGTATTTTTTATGCCGTCTTTCATATTTATTCGTATTAATGAACATATTCATTATTTTATGAACATCTAAAACGTCACTTGTGATCATTGACAATAACTGAAGCGGTAAAACGTTCGATGTTTACGAAACGACGTAATAACAATATGTAAAATAAGAAAAAAACATCAAAGCTGGTTTTACAGTAGTGTGAATTACCCCAAACGTTTTCCAACTATTCATAATATATATAAAGGGTTTTCAGGATTTTATCTTTTTACTCGTATTTTAAAAAAAGCAACTTTGTAAGTGCCCAATTTCACATCATATTATGGGGCAGTTTCGGACACATGTTTGAATTTGTGACTTATTGTAGAGTAAAATCGGACAGTAAATTAATGCTTTTAAATTATCGCAATAATTTATCAAAAAATATATTTTTACTTTAAATTAATTTACATAATGTTTCCGCATCTTCGCTTGATTCCCCGTGGAGTCCTAAGGATTTTGACAATGTGATCTTCAGGATTTCTGTCATCATCATCATCAAGCAATATAAACCTGGAGTGATTATTGGCAAAGAAACGTGATTTCTATACATGTTACAACACGACCTGTTGAGAAGCAGGGACTGAAAAAGGTATTGAATACCGGTAAAATTCCGTTGTTTTTTTTTCATACCTCTATCAAATACATTTATTCTTTTATACCGGGAAAATACCTTTATAAGACGTTTATACCGGTATGGGCGTTCATAAAGGCTATACCTGAATTATACCAGTATTTTCTTCTTTCTAGGGCTTTTATCCAGCCGACAGCCGGTTGCCCTTTACGTCCCGAAGGGACGCATATTCGACCATACACTAGACAAACACTCTTGCGGGCTCCTCTGATCTGGGGTCAGCAGAACGCGAGGCCCTCCGCGACAACACACACAAAGTCAAGGGACAAACAGCCATGCCCAAGGCGGGACTCGAACCCGCGACCCTTCGGACCGAAGCGCTGAGTCGGTACTCGCTCTCAGCCACCTCGGCCATCCAGGTCGGCTATACCAGTATTTACAATGTAAAATAATGTCCCTCACACCATCCACATAAAGAAAATAACTTCCTTTCATTAATTATCTTGCGAAATAATTATTAATGAAATAAAAAATTATGCACACACGAACACCCATACTCGCGTACACGCATGCGCAAGGCACACACGCGCACCCACTACTACTCACGCTACTCATTGCTATTCAGGAACCCTCTCTCTCCCTGTCTGTCACTCTCTCTCCGTCCCCCTCTCTCTCCCTGTCTTTGTTTCTTTGTCTTTCTCTGTCGCTCTCGGTCTTTCTCGCTTTCTCGGTCTCCTTCTTAGTCTCTTTCTCTGTCTCTTTGTCTCTTTCTCTGTCACTTTCTCTGTCTCTTTCTCTGTCTCTTTCTCTGCCTATTTCTCTGTCTCTTTCTCTGTCTCTTTCTCTGTCTCTTTCTCTGTCTCTTTCTCTGTCTCTTTCTCTGTCTCTTTCTCTGTCTCTTTCTCTGTCTCTTTCTCTGTCTCTTTCTCTGTCTCTTTCTCTGTCTCTTTTTGTCTCTTTCTCTGTCTCTTTCTCTGTCTCTTTCTCTGTCTCTTTCTCTGTCTCTTTCTCTGTCTCTTTCTCTGTCTCTTTCTCTGTCTCTTTCTCTGTCTCTTTCTCTGTCTCTTTCTCTGTCTCTTTCTATGTCTCTTTCTCTGTCTCTTTCTCGTTCTCTTTCTCGGTTTCTTTCTCGGTCTCTTTCTCGATCTCTTTCTCTGTCTCTTTCTCTGTCTCTTTCTCTGTCTCTTTCTCTGTCTCTTTCTCTGTCTCTTCCTCTGTCTCTTTCTCTGTCTCTTTCTCTGTCTCTTTCTCTCTCAACACACATACATACACACACTCGGCAGAAAATTTGCTAGGGCAAACGGTCAAATATCCGTCTCTCACATTTCAATGCTTCAAGCTGCAAAAAGAAATTGATAGCTTGGGATGTTCCGACAGCTTTATCCTCTGTCTAAACGAAACCCATTTTGGGGCCGAACCGTAAACGCCCTTGGGTCGAAACGCTGACCTCCGGAAGCTAAGCTGACTACGTAACGACGACGCTGCCCTCGCTGCTCTTACAATGTGGCAACTGATATGGCCGTTTCGAGAATGGAAGTTTATTTCTTGGTACGGAAAGAGCATCCTCTTTGAAAATATTCTGCATTATTTGATTCTGGTTTCACAAATTTTCTACTGCTCTGAAATGATTCATAGTAACTCAAGTTTCAATTTTTTTTTATATTTGCTATTAATACGTGTGCAAACATTTTACATGATTTTGAAAATGTAATCATGTTAGAAAAAGTTAGGCTGGGCAGAGTTTGCTCAGAGTCAGCAATGTCGCTGTCTTTCACAGACCAGGAGGTTGTAGGGTTCGAATCCCACGGTGGCGTAATTTTCAACATTACCTTAAATTAGGTAGGTCGAATTGAGCCTCTATCCGAATGAGGCCGGCTGCTCTGATCGGTAGTTTTCCGTGATTTCCCGATTAATTCCAGGCGAATGCCTAGTACCCCACAATACGCACCATGGGCCGAACGCGATTTTTCCTTCCTCTTCTTGTTCCCAATCTCTCTCCTTACTCTCACACACTCCACTACTACACTTGCACTACACTAATACACTTGTCTAAAGACCAGTCGAGAATTTAATGTTTGTTCTGATGGGGGCGGTGCTCCGCCAGGGGACATTCTTGTGGGGGGAATCCCCTTCAAGCCGACGGTATAGGTCAGTGACGGATCTCACGATCTAGCATTGAAGGAACACCTCCACCTCCCGGGATAAAGCATGCACTACCAACGGAACTGACAATTGACGTGGGAACAGTCGGAAACATCAATGAACCAATCAATCAATAAATACTCAGAAGTCGGTGTTCTCCTCCCGCTAGGATGTGGAATGGCGGCGGCGAAATAAATGTCGGCTTCAGGAGCACTCCCTCCCTACAAATATATCCCGATCAGTCGGAACAAACTCTAGGCTGCGACTACTCTCCCGAGATATCTGATAGTGTAGTTCGTGAAAGAGTGGTGAAAAGAAGGCGAAAAGATGAGGAAGAAAAGATAACGCGTTATCAGTGGCCCGTTTGTTAAACAATTTCTCTGGCATTCGTCTGGTACTGAACGGAGAAACCATGGAAATCTACCGTTTAGAAAACCCAACCACTAGAATTCTTTTCCAGCCAACGGCAGAATTCGACCGAGCTAGATTAGTATGGCTAGTATTGAAAATCCACCACCATTGAGACTAGAAACTTAGGACCTTCCTGTCAGAAACTCTGCAGTGTCAATAGTTGTTTCTCTGAGTCATCTCAGTGGTAGAATTACAATGATTTCCCCAAAAATACCAGTATGATTCTACTTAAATACCGGTATTTTCTCGTGATACCAGTATTTTCACCTTTAAATAGAGGTATTTTACTGGTATATGCATCGGATAAAGGTAATATACCTCTAAAAATACCGGTTTTTTTGATTCATTGATTTTTTCGTGTCTCCGGGCGCGTCAACTGCTTAGGTCATTAGTCCCGTGAGTGTAGTGCATGTTTTTTTTTTCTCGGGAGATGGCGGTGATCTTCCCCCGCTGGATGGCGAGATCCGACGTCGACCTACCGTCGGCTAGTGGGGTTTCCCCCTAACCAGGACTCTCCCACCAACGGGGCACCGCCCCAGTCAGGACAAGCTCTAAGCTCCCGACCGGTCTCCCGGAATATGTGGTAGTGTAGTGCATGTTAGTGTAAGTGTGTGTGTAAGGGGAAAGGATAGGACAAGGAAGAGGAAGGACAGATCGCGCGCGGTCCGTGGCCCGTTTGGTAGGGTACTGCTCCGGCATTCGCCTGGTGTTGATCGGAGAGACGACGGAAAACTCCCGATCAGAGCAGCCGGCCGCTAGAATTCTCCTCCAGACAGCAGCTGAATTCGACCTAGCTGAAAAGCTAGTGTCGAAAATCCTGCCGCCGTCAGGACTCGAACCTAGGACCTCGCGGTTAGAGGCGCTGCAGTGACATCAGTCGATGCACTGAGTTACCGCTACCTAAAAATACCGGTATTTGAGGTCGTATACCGGTATTTTTAAAGGTGTTTCGAATAAAGATATAATAGATGTAAAGATATTTCTATACCGGTATAAATACCTTTACCACTATAATTTAGGTATTCGGTCCCTGTTCAGAAGTTTCTTTCCTTTAAAATAATCATAATTTACAGGCACAAATGTACACTTGTGCCTGTACTTACTTGTACAAGCACAAATGGCTTTTCCACCAATGGTTTTCTTCTGAGATTGTTAAAGCTTTATTTTTCTTACTTTTGAAGCAATAATTTTTAGTTTTCCATGTTTCACTTTCTCTCAAATTTTGTCCTAAAAGAGGTTTCTCTGGAGGAATGCATATAGTCTTCTGTCGATATCTGAAACTTCTAAATATGGGATGTCTAACATGATTTAAAATTCCTTCAAATCTGTTATTCCGTGATGTATAACTTTCTTCCTTATCATCTTCACGATCTATTAATATACTCATACCACGTTCTGACTGAAATGGAAATAACCCAGTCACCGCATGCATAGATTTTTGATATGTTTTGATCAACTGATATTTGATTTAATGTTTGTTTAAACACGCTCTTTTGAAAGTGTTCCTCGCGTGCATTTTTTCCATTCGCTTAACGCATTCCGCCACGGAATCTGCAGAGATCTGAGAAAGCACACATCTAGAGGTTGTAGTAAATGCGTCGTGCTATTAGGAGAAAAAAAACATATTTTAAAGCGTTCACACTCTTCTACTAGACAGATGACTTGGCAGATTGTTCTCAGGCATGATTCTTTGATCCCCTTTATTCTTCAGATAAGGCAATACCTTTGTAAGAAACAGTCTTTAGAGACTAGCAGATCTGCTTCTTCTGCAATTGGAACGTTATCCTGCCGAGCCACCTTCCTGCGAAATGTACTAGACACGCTCTTTTTGTAAAACATCAGGAGGCAAATCTGCCACAGCCATTTTCATTGATACACTAGTCTTCCAAGAATTTTTTCTCTCCGGATGCTTTGCGCATCTTTTCACGCTGAGTTTTCCCTGTACCATCACATAAATTAGTTTCATTCTAGTTCACGCTACTAAGACTGATGTTCTGAAGCAGAGGACGCACGTTTTCTAATGCTGGCTTTACACTAGCAATACGTTTCCGCAACATCTTTCAGCAATTTGTTGCTGTTTCTTGCGGTCATCTTTACACTAGCAAGAACCAGAAGGGGCAGTATGTTGTCAGAAAGTTGGGAGGAAGATCTTTCCGACAAGATATTGCCGATCGTTTTACATTAGAATTTTTCTTGCCGTGCTTGGTGATGCCAAGAGGAAAATGGCGCGTCCATTTAAGTGAGGTTATATCTCACTCCGACATGGCTAGTAGAAGGGAGAAGATGCGAGTCGTGGTCAGTTATTATACTGTGCTCAATGAAGAGAAAGAAACGACGTTTTGTAAAGACATGTGACTGTATTTTAAGACGAAAGGAAAAGGGGCTTGTGCAAATTCGGTTCAGGAGCCTCAATATTCTTTCGTGGACTACGATTCACGTGGGTTCTAAGTAATTTTCTATTTATAAAAAGCGTAATTATTAATTCGGTAAAAAGTTTCAAAATGTCCTTTATCTACTGTTGATGTATTATAAATTAATCTTAAAATCTTAGATTAGGAATCTTGATAATTTTTAACGTAACAATATTAATAATAAGGGAGCATCTATAGCTAAACCAAAATTTGAACCATTCGATAATCAGCCATAGAGGATTTGTAATATTTATGACTTCATTTATTTTATTGAACCTTTTTCACACACCCATTTCACGAAAAAACGCATATCAATTCAAAAGAATACGTCTATGTACTACCTTAACCATACTTCCTGCGCATCTGACCGTGGCCTTCATTGGCTTCTTCCAGCAATATCTTGCTCAGACATCAATCCAATTTAAGAAACTTTTGTTTCGTAGTTCACTTCAGCAGGTGCTCTTTTTTATGTATTCACTGAGTCTAACTGACGGAGTGATGCTTCGGAAAAGAGCGCTATTAGTGATAATTTTCAAATTTTTGCCTAGTTTAGGAAGATCTACACCTGGCAAATGTTTGAATATTGTCTTTTTTGAGCTCTTTTCTAAAAAGATATCCTTTCAAAATATATTTAATATAATCATAAGAAACCTAAAACTCCTTTGGAACGCTCTGACCATCCCATGCATCAGCGTTCCCTCTTTAGCCGGAGTTAACACAAGATGACTACTCATTGATCATATATGTTTCTCGTTACCTTTGTTCTCTGCAGTTGACCGTGGCCCTGCAATAATTTCTGCGGCCTTATGATTCTAATATTTTCGTACTTCTACCATTCTAAAGGCAACTTCCAGTTTCTTAGGATCATAGTTCCTTTTATTTTGCACTCCAAGCAACTTCCTATGTACATACGAAGCATTGTCAGAAGTCACTTCTCTTAGAGCAGATACACAACTGGATTCAAAACTGTAATTTTCGTAGACCTTTGAAGATACTTTAAACAATAGCGTTAAAGTGTTCAGCATTATTAATGTTCAAAAATACTTTCAATAATAAAGTCATCTATTCAGCTCTAAATTACACCATGTAACACACTTTTTGTGCTTGGCTAGCGAGTGTTAATTCCTGCTTATGACGCCACACGTTGTGACAATGGCCATTATACGAGTATCTTCCAAAGTTTGCTTTGGTGGTCAGGAGAATGAGTTTTGTATTTTGTGCAACTCAAACGAGCATGCGTAAAATTGTTTTTAGTGATGCACAGGAACCTCTAGATCAAACAGATATTTACTTGTACTTCAAAACAAAAGACAATATCTTGAAATGTGTACAACGCACACATTCTATGTGATGCTTATACAGAGGACTTTTTTGATTTTATCGTGAGAAATTCACCGCAAACTTTGCAAAATGTGTCTGTTAGATGTTTACAGATTCTTGACTCCATTCCATGTGCTTAGGTACAAGAAATATGTAACAAAGCGTGCAAATCTATGTGTGTAAGTAAGAGGTGAGAACAGGACAAGGAAAAGGGAAGAATGACCACACGCGGTCCGTGAGTCATTTGTTAGGGTACTCCGGCATTCGACTGGTGTTGATCGGAGAAACCACAGAAAACTGTCGCTCAGAGCAGCCGGGAGAATTCTTCTCCAGCAAGCGGCTGAATTCGACCTATCTATCTAGCTAGTGCTGAAAATTCTGCCGCCACCGAGATTCAAACCCTAGGACTTTCTGGTCAGGGGTACTGTATTGACATAAGGTGATATTCTAAGACACTTAAGCCTGTAAAAGTTTGTTTAAAATATCTGTTTTTGAAATGAGCAATTAAAATAATAGACGGTTGGGGTGATGTCAAGTTTGAGGCAAAAACGTGCAATTACGAGAAGTCGAGATTCTAAAATATCTATAGATTGTCGAAAATTATGCAAAATATCATGTTAATATTTTTAACAAATATGTAGGTTTATAATAATAATAATAATAATAATAATAATAATAATAATAATAATAATAATAGGAAGAAGAAGAGGTAAAAGAGGTACAAAAGAAGAAAAGGAATAAGTAATAGCAAAGGAGGTGAAGAGAGGCCCCCCTCCGCCGCCCGCTCCGCCCGATACCCTGCACCCGCCTGGCGCCTGGCAGCGTGCCGCGAAGTGTGTAAGTGTGGCTGTGGGCCATCGCACTGCGTTCTGCGAACGGCGCCAGTGAAAAGTCTGCCTTCGCAGTAGATCGCCGCTCGTGGGAGGCAGCCTTCACCGATCCCCGCCCCCGCCCCCGCGTCCTCCGCTCCCACGCTCTCACTTGGGCGCGTGCTGGCGCTGAGAACTGGATGAGCATTTGGGCTCTCTCGCGCGTGCATGAGAATCGATTTCTTTCTTGGTATGTCAAGTTCACCGCGGAAGAAGGAAGCGGTCGTTTGTGCAAGATGACTGACGAAAGCTGACACAAACGCTTTCGACTGACTTTTCTGGAAATAAATTTTAAATGTTTGGTTTTAAGTTTTCATACAACACGTCTCAAATAATTAATTAAATAAATTATTTTAATTAATTATCTCCATTGGTGACGAGGCTCAGGCCCTTTCGTCGGCACTTCCACCAGATCCCTATCAAACATTCAATACAATACATAATAAAAAGAATGTCATTCTAAGAAAAAACGTACTACGTAATTAGGGGAAACGAGGGACGACGAGGTTAATAAAAAAAGGACACTCTCACAGCACTTGTGTGAGTATTTTATTATTTCACGTTAGAAAAAGAATTTAAAAATTAATTAGAAATATATGGAATGACTATATTTAAATACTCTACGGGATTTTATGTCAAAATACTGAAATTACCTTTGTCAATTCAGCAACTGAGAAGTAAGGCGTTTAACCCAGCGGGACGTTAGTGAGTACTACTGAATGTCACAGAAGGGGGAGAATTTTTAAAAAGCTAAATTAATGCGTACACATTTTTTAAATTACCCCTAACAAAACTAGAAAGGGAGGGAATCTTGTCAGCTTACAAGCGATAACACATCAAGTCCCAGGTTCAAGCTTTGAAAGAAACGTAATACACTTAAATATAATGTTAAATGATTAATGTTTGATTTTTAATAACAATAACTATAATTATGCTAACGTAAAAAACAATGTTAATCTATTCGGTTTTTAAATAAGAAAAAAAGAGTGAAAATAGCACATTCGATCATTTCAATTCAGGAAATATTTGCGATGATGAAAATATATTCATTTTTGCGACGACGAAAATATTGACCTAACATGCCTCACCAGTAAGCTAACGATTTATGTTACTTTCGCTCCTTGGACTGCAAGCAAGAGATTACTCCGGCATAAGCCTTAAGCAATTGAGTACCCGCAGATAAACCTCAATCAGGATGGTGGCTTAAGGTTAAAATTAAATATTCTGTAAATTACATAAAAGAACGAAGACTGCAGTATGCACATAAGACACAAAGGAAAAATAGACACATTTTCAATTCAATATTTCATGTATGTCTTATAACGCCGAGGGTTGTCAGGATGACGAACTGAAACGGAAAGGTTGCAAATTAATGAAACCCATAAAGCCAAAATTAGAAATTTCAACTGAAATAGAGAGGATGTCATTTTGCATAGCAAATGTTCAGAGAAGTGTAGCTCGTATAGATATATTTTTGACAAATACAATTTATATTATGAGTACTTGCACATATGTGTATAGGCTCATGAATAAATATGCATTCATGCACAAGTGTGTAGGTAGTGTACTGTCACAAAAGTAAGGTATGTGTTGAACGTGGATTTAACAATATTGTAGTTTTCGGAAGACGCAGAAAAACGTTTTGAACATTTTCGAATTTTCGAAAAATTAGGGATATCAAAGAAAATGAGAACTGCGCCACTCTTTTAAGTGTTTTTCACGGACTTTCTGAGTAAAGAAGTTTAACAAATTTGGAGCCATTGAAAAAACTGCAATTTTATGTAAAGAATTTGCGATTTTCGAAAAAACAGAGGGTTCAACGAAAATGAAAACTGTGCTACTCTTTTCAGCATTTATTGTTCTATCCGTGGAAAAAATTAGAAAAAAAATGGATCAGTTTTTGAGAAATTGTTTGCTTTTTAACTATAATAAATTCAAGCAGAAATTGCACGAAAATTAGTGTTTTTTAATAAATTGTAGATGACCTTTTGTGAAGATCGTAATTTTTAAAACACATTTTGTTTAAAACAAAAACTTCTAACTTCAAATTTGCAGTTTTAAAATGTTAATTTTTTGCTACTGTCGAGAGTACAGAGTTTGCTGAAAAAAGGGCTAGCGTCAACTTAAAGGAAAAATTTGGACCATTAAATGATTGTTTAAACATTGCCTATATTTCACACAAAATTAAGCAAAAACTGATGTTTTCGGAACATTGAAGTTCGTACTTTATTTCAGAAATTGTTTTTAAATAACATTTGATTAAGGAAAAAAGCTCTATCTTTACTACTGAAGTTGTAGGAAGATGCCGAAAAAATATTAACTTTTGCAATTATCGAAAAATCAGGGATTTCAATTAAAATAAGATCTGCGTTGTTCTCTTAAGCATCTTTTACACTTGAAATGTCAGCAATTTTTAAACAATTATTTTCTCAAAACGTCTCCAAATCATTTATTCAAATTTTCTCCTCGTTTCATTAGAACGATAAAAATTGAAGCTGGTCTCATTTCTGGCGAACTCCATATTTTCGAAAACTGCGAAAATGTAACTTTTTAAAACTACAAATTTGAAGATAAAGAGTTTTCACTTAAATTAAATCTATCCTAAAAATGAGCTCTCTAAAAGAGATCTTGTAATACAATTTTTTTGACAAAACAAGTAATATTCACGTAATATTTTCTTGAAGTTATTGCAAATTATAAAAAAATCTGAAAAACCGCTTCAAATTTTTTCTTATATTTTTTTTTTCTGAGGATATAACAAAGAGCGTTAATAAGAATGGTGCAGGTAATATTTTCGATGAACTCTGCATTTTTGAAACTTGTTTAAGTTTGAAATAATGCGAGAAAGCATGTGCTGTAGAAGCTAGACTAGTTTTATTAATGATCGAAGAGAAGTGTATGAGACAACTATAGATTAATCTTGGCTTTACTGTCGATGCCTCTACGTGCATGTTATGGAACAGGAATGAAACAAGGAGATATCCATGTATACTCGGCGAGAGTCACGAGAACTCCAGAAATATGGAATACTGTTTTACGACATTTTGAATTATTTCTGTGGTATTGAGCATCAATATTGTTTTGCACAATATTTCAAATAGAATACATATAACTTTTATGTTAATTATTAGTTATATAATTACATGTATTTTAGCATTTTCATAGGAGCAAATCAGTAAATGATTTTAATGCTTAGTTATTAGTCAATGGGCTCTGTTAGGGAAAAAAAGTGGATATATCCTGTTCCAATATATAGTAAATTACTTCCTCGAACACGGATTTTTTTGATAATTGTAAAAGTTCAATTTTTTGGGGGACGCCTTCCTACAACTACAATATTGAAGATGGAGATTTTTTCCTTAATGAAATCTGTTCTTCAAAAACAGATCATGAAATAAGTTCATGTAGTACAATTTTTTTTGAAAATATGAATAGTTTTCGTGTAATTTTGCCGCAAACATAGTCAATTTTTTAAATTCTATTAATTCTTTTTCAAAAACTGCTTGAAATTTTTTCTTTCAATTTTCGTCTTGAAAATGACGGTAAAAATTGGTGCTTGACTCATTTCCAGCGAACTCTGTATTTTCGAATTATGCAAAAACTTAACATTTCAAATATGCAAAAACAAACTGTAAATTTAAAGGTAGAGAGAATTTTGCGTTCAACAAAATCTGTTCTAAAATTCAGCTCTTTAAAAAATATTATATCCAATTATAAAAAGAACATTTTCTCAAAAACCGCTCCAAATTTTTTCTTTACATTCTTTCCACGTATAAAACAAGGAACGCTTAAAAAAATGGCGGAGATCTCAATATCGTTGATCTCTCGAAAAATTGCGTATTGGAAATATTGGGTTGAGATCAGTACTTTTTAAGCTTCAGTCAGAGTTGGTGCATCAAAGTGGTCGTTTGGTGTAGAAGCAAGGCGCACGCCTAATTAACTGGGAGGACCTAAGACTCTTTTGCGGCTTTTACTGGTTGAAAACACTTCTGCAAATTCAGGTAGTATTATAATACTGTGGAACAGTTAGAAATAATGCGAGAAAGTATGTGCTGTTGGGGCATCACTAATTTAATAATTTAAGTTGTCTGATTATCGTATTTATATTTAAAATTTTTGTATAAAGTTCTTTGTATGATTTTATAGACAATTATAAACTTTTAAAAAGTAAATCGCAGTTCTCAATTAAGAAATAAATAATTAGTGAAAATCCATAGAATTTATTGCTATAATGCTTACATTGTTCCAACCTTTCAGATTCCATTGTTTGGACCCATTATCTGGCATTAATTTAAACTGAAAATCGACAGTAAAATAGACCGTATTACAGATTACAATTAACTATTTTGCACTACACATAGAAAAAAATATTATACATAAATATTTCTAATTCATTATAACCCATTATGCCTCATCGAATGATTTATCATACGCAAACAGATAACGAATGTTTTTCGTTTTGGAATACTTAATTTGAACAAACGAGTAGATTTTCGCGAATACACGTTTAGTTTGAATGCCATTGTAGTTCATACTGTTGGCACTAAAGTGCAGGATTGTTTCATCTTGTACCTTAGCATTAGCATCTTGTTACTTGAGCAGTACTTTACTGAAGCATTTTAAATAGTAACGCATTGCCGCTGCGTCGCGCTATGTGCAGATTTCAAGTAAAATTCATTTTCCATTTTTACTTTTATTATTTTGGTGAAATAATTGTGGTATATGTTTACGAAAATTTGAAAGATTAATATTAGCGCAGTTTTATTAACATCCTTTTGCTTATCTTCACACTATGGCTAGTGGTGTTTAGCCATACCTAATGGTTATATTTTGAAATTTCAGCTTGTGTCGGTGCAAGCAGAAGGACATTTTAAGAAAACACTGGGAATCTCTGAAGTTGAAAATCATTGTATTGGCTACGTTCCTCAGAACAGCACCATTTGCATAGATAATTATTATAACACCTTAATGTTACGTGAAACACTGACTTCACATAGATAAATATATTGTGTCAGTAACCATTTAGAAATGACCATTTAGAGAAGGCTCCCTTACAAGATTTAAAGAAGGAACCCAGAAGTGCTGCCACTTAGTCTCCTTTATTTACTTCTACTGCTTGTAACATAGTGGTAATTGTGTGAAAATCACTAAAATTATATAAAGTACGAATTTTTAATTTCCTTTTTAAATCATATGTCAAGAATTTTCTTTTCACTCTCCAATGGCTGAAATATTTTTCATTTAAAATTCAAGACCTCTACCCTTTACTTCCCACTGTGTGATGCATCATACATGAACACTTGTCAGCAATTCTACTCCTTACGTCCCACCGTATGATAGTGAAATATTTCAATGAATTTGAACTCACTTTCAAAAACTAATGTAGTACTACAAAATGTCACATAGAGCCCTTTGGCAACTTCATGAAATTTGATCAAAATCCGAGAACATTTTTAATTGTGGGATATAATGGGTTAAATATCATTACAAAAATTCATGCAAATTAACCATATTAACGTATAAAATTGGTCACTAAAAATCGACACGTGTAAATACAATTACATAAAATTTACACGTGTAGATACAGTTACATGTGGAACATGAAACAAAATGAGAAATAATTAGTCCAATAAGCCTTTTAAGGCTTCATGAGAAATATTTTATATTGAACGACACAAAAGTTACAGGAAATGGGAATGCTATATTACAATATTTGATATATACGAGAGGAATAATTTATAATGAGAGATATTGTTTTCCATATTTCTTACATCACCATACATTATCCTCACATATTTTAAAAATTTACAAATGGCACTTTTCCTTTACATTTACCACTCACAATGATTCCAGACCTTTTCCAACACTCGACCTCTAGGTGCGTCATGACATTCGCTGCGAAACAAAAGATTGATGAGAACAAGTTTTCGTGAGGATCGCGGGACCCACTGAGCCCTCCACCCCCACCCAAGCCCACGCAGTAGCGCCTTCAGTAACCCGTTCTAATTCGAGATTCCTTCCGGGCCTCGTCGAAAACGAGGCTTCCCCGGCCCCTCCCCTCCGCCGCACACGCTCACCCACGCGAGCTTCCAAAGCCCCCTCCTTCCCCTCCGGGTCCCCCCCACCACGCCCTCGCACAACTCGCGTACTCGGGTTCCCTCCGCGACACGAGGTCGCATCTTTCCAGCACAAGATTCATTCAGTTTTCTACGATTTCCCCTGCTTTTTAATGGAGAAATTCTTCGCGAAAAACGCGTTAGCTAAACATTTCAAACAGAGTGGAGGAATGTTTGCGTATTTTTGTTGAAAATGATTGCATAATTCATGCCGAGAAGTCTCATCGAAGTTCGATTACGGCACCCTACCTTAGTTTCAAGAGTCCGCGTCTCAATTTTGGTAATGCGACTGTGCGTGTGCATTCATATTTTATTATTCCATACCATTATTCACGTCCATGATCTACAGTTGTTGTGTGCACTAAAAGCAGTTTCTTCCTCTTTAATATTTGTTTCTTAAATGTGGATAAAAATAATAGTTTGTAGAGAATATGTGATTGTCCAAAAGCAGTTTTGTGAATAATTACGTATATTTTGAAGTATATTTACTAAAACTTTTATATGCATTTTCAATTTTTTCACAACCTGAACTCGTTTTCTTCAAGAACATTAATGTGATTCTTTCTTGTACCTATATGTGACCTAAATGATGCGCGTGTATGAACACACAACACAATGATCCAATATTTGCGTATAACTCTCACTCCTCCTCAATCATTATTTAAATTTTTTCAATTTTTTCCGCGGAACATTTCTATTATTTCTAAAAAATAACTACTCTTGGTATATTTAAATAAAAATTAAAATTCATTTTGAGATCGTTGTTTTGTGAGATTGTGGAAATTTTTACAAGCTCTTCTTCAAGAATCTCGCAGCTTCCTTGCAAAGTTTTGTAGTGATCAATAAAACACCAATACGGAAAATAAATAATGTAAATAATATTTCGGTAGAAGTACCACGATCATTAGTTTTTGCCTGTCAGAGAAAATTGGTTTCTACTATATTCCATCAAAAGCCAGTAGAAGTGCGAAAGATAAATATTGTTGATATAATAGCAATGTACTGTAAAACAAAATGTAACAAACTAGTATTTTTTTTTATTTTACGCCAAAAAAACAGTTAAAAACTGCGTATGACGTGCTATGGGGAAAAGTGAATTGTGTGCACATTTTCAAAATTCTGTGATCCCTACACTAAGTCATATACTACTTAAATTTTGAATTTTTGAAAGGGAGAAAAAAAACTCCCATGTAATAAAATCTATTTTCAAGGATAAACAAGCAATAAATTTTGAATTTTGAAAGTGAGAAAAAAAACGAAAAACTCCCATGTAAAAAAAATCTATTTTCAAGGGTAAATAAGCAATAAATTTTGAATTTTGAAAGGGAGAAAAGAACAACAAAAAAACTCCCATGTAATAAAATCTATTTTCAAAGATAAATAAGCAATAAATTTTGGCTCTTATTACTTCCTGCCGCGACAACATGGAAACGATAATTTGAATAATTGTATTTCCCACTGAATTCTAGAAGACGTGCACAGAAAATGAAGTTACATTTATGTCCAGAAGCAAAACAAGGGCCATCTCAGCATTTGCTCAATGGATCAGGGAAACTGGACGAAAATCCTGATCGAGATGGGGGTCATTGACCCGGAAGCTGTAGTACAATTGTTGTTACAGGTTGTTTATACTCATTTATACAGTCCAAATGGTAAATAATGCATTATGTATCATTGTTAAAATTAATGTTACTTTTCTTGTGATGCTCAGTATAGTCTCTAATTGTATAGAAACAGTTATGCAGCAGAAACGATTTCACTTGTGATTTAAACTTTTCTATTGAATTTAATCATCTAATGTCATCTGGCAAAGTGTTGTAAAATAATGTACATGTATTGTATGTGAATTTTTT
The DNA here is from genome assembly GCA_011170035.1 of Teleogryllus occipitalis. Taxonomy (NCBI): domain Eukaryota; kingdom Metazoa; phylum Arthropoda; class Insecta; order Orthoptera; family Gryllidae; genus Teleogryllus; species Teleogryllus occipitalis. The sequence goes on along the minus strand of BLKR01002137.1, from coordinate 79,369 downwards.
GTAATGAGCTGTTGATACTGTCACCTGATGAATATGATTTCTACGTCGAGTGTTATAGTAATAGACTTCGGCATTTTCTGAAAATATATTCCCGCCCTTAAGCAAGTCATTTTTTACAAAACCACTGATTCGTAAATAAAAAGACACGGTAATGGTAGAATTCCTAGATTAATGAAGAGAGGCTTACATGAATCACGTGGGTGGGATTTGGTTATTATTCGTACAATTCGTTTTTGTAATCTAAAAGTCTGGGAGCTATAAGATGTATTTCCCCAGAATATTATGCCATATCTCAGGCGGGAATGAACATTCGTTCATATTTTCAACATATTTTCTTAAAATTTGCACCAGTTACATTAAAAAAATTTGTACTAAAGCCCGTCATTTACATAAAATTCATATTTTTCATCTTTCACAAAGATTGGATATGAAGAAGCTCTGACAACGCTGGGTATTTTGTTAATTATATTAAAAGCTCACAGCAATACACAGAAAGAAAGAAAGAAATAAAATAATGTCGTAGCGGCCATAGTAACCGAAGACGCGATATTGGGGAAGAACGCACTTCTTGAGTTAGGTTTATTGAGGGTTAGAGTCTCCCTGTTTGTGTGGTATAGTGTCAATAGAAGACGTCTCTAGAAGGTGTTTCCTCTCGCTTGAATATTCCTGAGAATTTACCATCTGTGATCGGAAATAATACGTTTTGAGGATTATGTGTGTCACCGTGTTATGCGGTCCGAAGTTCGCCTAAATCACACTAAAATAAAACTAACAAGTTTTCAAGAGTAGCAAAACAAACGAGTTCTTTTTCTTGCTTTTCTTTTCCTGCCTTTTTCGGAATACATAAACACATATAACCAATCTACTTTAAATAAATTACCTGTGTATGTTATTTAACGTGATTTATGTGAATGTTTTATTTTCCTTATCTTTTTCGTGATGGTAATACTTGTTTGTCGTGTTCGCCGTTGTAGAGAATCACTTGATGCTGACTAGGTTTTGCTAGCGGAGCGAGGAAGGCGTGAATAATACGACGAAGAGGATTGTAAAACGGTGATTTAAATCATAATCTAGCCATGAAGAGAAACTTAAATGTGCCTGAAAGTTCAACTGCACGGGAACTGAAGTATATGCTTTGTCATGATTTATGACTTGCGGTCTGCCAGGTAAAGTTGAAAATAAATTCACGAGGACGTTGCAAATCGTGCCCGACATAAACAATATTAAAAAAGAATTGTGATATATTTTTTAAATATCAGTTATGATTGTAATCCTATTTTGAGTGGCTCATTACAAGATGAAACTTACTTTTGCCAAACACATGGAGTTTGGGCTATTTTTCTGCAGAGTCATATATCCTAAAGGTCACAATTTTACATCTAGTTACATGTAACTGATTACTTCTCTATGTTTGTGTATGTTATAATTATACGTTTTCTTCTTAGTTGATAACATTTATTCAAATTTAAGGTGGACTATGATATAATCGCTCGTAAATTAAAAATTATTAGTAAATTTGCAGTTAATAATTATCAGATTATACCATCTCTCGAAGTATGTCAAAGACTATTTGTAGACAATATACACAAACGTAATAGAGCTTTATTTTCCCAAGCAGCAATCAACTTTGGATTCTGATTAACCTTTTTTTATTTATTAATTTATTTATTGAGTGTTTGGAAATTACACAGTTTAGTAACAGATTACTATTTCATGTGCCTTTGCTGGCTTACATTGTAACTTATACTAAACTTAACACTAAACTACATAACTAGTGATGTAGGAAACTACAAGAACCCCTACTATGAACAATTAATAGAAAAAATGTTCAAGAACGCTTCCGAAAGCAATCTGTTCTTGATTCTAGTAGGGAAGTCATTTAAGGAGGCCAGGTTGTAATGGACTGCTCGGTATATTGTATTTAGGTTGGAGTAAAAATTATTAGACAGATGGGCAACATGTTTGATGATCGATGATATATTCAGTTCTTCATGAAGTTGGGCGTCTGGAATGAAGCATGGGGCATGTGTTGCTAATCTGAGGAATCTAAATTGTACAATATGAAATTTATTACTGTTAGAAATTGATGCATTGGTCCAGATGGGACTTGCGTACCACATTAATGGGCTGACTATTGCTTTGTAAATTGTAACGGCTGGGATAGACAGCTTTTGGAGTCGATAAGGTGTTTTAGTTGAGCTATTTTTATTTTTGCTTGTTGTTTTAGTCTTATGTGTGTTTTCCAGTTGAGTCTTGTGTCGAAGTTCATTCCGAGATATTTTACTGTTTGGTTTTGTGGTATCCATGGAATTGTGTGTTTATTTATGTGTTATGTTAGTGGGTTGGAAAATGGTCTTAGTGAGAATATTTTTGCAATTGATTTAGTTGGGTTGGGTTTGATTTTCCGCAAATATTTTACGGGGTTTTGAGATGTGATTTTCTACGGAAACTGTAAAGGATCTCTGATTAAGCTTGGTATTCGTAGCTATAGATGTACCACCTAGATAACACCTTGAAGGCGAAGATTGTCTCTTGAGGCGCAAGGACAGCATTACCCTCTCTAAAATCTCTGGGCATGATTGTGAAAGGCAAGACTTGTCTGCGCAACACTTATCAAAATTGACTCATTCAAGGGTGGGAAAATGTCTTTATTGCGGTACAGATATTTATAATTACAAGACGCGTTCGTAGGAATTATGTTCAAGTGTCAATAGCAGGAAATTCAGTAATAATATCTACTTTACAACGCATTGACAGATGACATTATACAATGAAAATCGATGCATAAGTTAAAGTGCGATGTAAAATATATCCTGATGCATAACTACTCCATATATTTAGGAAGTATTCTGAGAAAAAATTTCATTTTAATAATGATATTTAATGAATTATTTAAAATTTGTACTGTAAAATTTTAACAAGACTACATATAACCGTATCAAGTAATGTAGTTCAGCATCTGGATCAATGGTCTCACGTCGATAAGATGTTTGCTGTTTTTCCTGATCCATAAAGCAAATGATGAAAAGTCCACTTCTTTTGTTTCTGGACAAATTTGTAGCTTCACTATGTGTACATTTTGTTGAGCTCTCCGTTTGCTACTAGAAGTAGGAGTAGAGTCGGTGTGTGAGTTACTGTTTTGTTACCAATACTATAAAATCAAATCTGAAGTATGTTTACCAATGCAAATAAGTTTCCTACAACTCGGGAGCAAAAATGTCTAGTTTCCAAAAGTTGCAAAACTCACTTTGTTCGACCTCTTGTTCATTATTCAACTAAGTGTAGTAAAAAGGGGAAAGAATTCAGAATCTCAAGAAAACTCTGTCAGATTATACTTCTCTCTTATACGTTGGATAGTTTCTTCTGTTCTTTAACGAAAAATAAATCAAATAAATATCTCTGGGGCTAAGCAAAGGATAACTGATACCAAGCAATTGCCGGCCTAAGCGTGAGACGCAATACCGCTTTGATTTAATTTGATTGATTTTCGTCAAAGAACAGTAAAAACTGTTCAGGACGAATGGGGAGAAATGTAATCTGCACACATGTTCAAAGAGCGTCAACTATACCCAGAACCGAACGATGGGCAACATCATGCTGGACGTCCCACGGGAAATTTTTCTGTAGCAGCCGATAGCTACGGAGGGGGCGCATCAGTCAATCAAAATTTTAGCACATGCACAGTGGAAGATTCTTTTTATTTACATTTTAACTACTATGTTCATCTCTCAAGGGAAGTTGATGAGGACAAATGACTTGTAATATTGTACTGTTATGTCGACTTAACGCAACCTGAAGAACAAAAAGTCACTCTTAACGGCCGGTGTCCATTAAGGGTTTTAACAGTCCTCCTTCCGTTAAGGACAATCGAAGCAAATGAGTTGTAAATAAAGATAGCGTTTGACTACTTATATTTCAAGATAGCTATTTCTTATGTTTTTTGTGAAAAAGGCGGAATTACGAAAAGTATTCAACGACGCACTGTCAATATCACAAATAACACTCTTTTTTGGTTATTTGCTCTGTATCGGCCTAATGACATTAACGATATCAATTTGCATATCATGCATTGACAATATACCATTGTCAGAGAGCAATTCTTGCCCTCGTGTCTAGACATCTAAGAAACTTCTTTGTTGGGTCATTCAACTGTGAACTGTAAAATGGAAGGAATTCTAGACCTCAAGAAAATATGAACAGTTTATACTTCTACATATTACATACAGTTTCTACTGCTTTTTTTTACGAAGAATTGACTAGGAAAACAGGCTTCTGAAGTTTGCCGCATAGACCCAACTACATAACCAAAGTTGCGAATATTCTGTAACCTGGCTTTGCACTTGAGGTTTGCAGAATACGCAGTGCATAAATTGACAACGAATACAGACACAGTTTCCCTTCGTCCAAATCACGTGGCCCCGGCACTTAAAAGAACGAAAAGATGAGCACTTTTTACTTCCTCGTATACGTACTACATTTATAAAGGTAGCATAAGTCGGATTTCTCCTGTTAACTCCGAATTTTCAAACATTTCAAAAATTTGATTTTTTTCGGCGTCTTTCTAAAATTACAAAATTGAAATTAGAGATTTTTCCTTCAAATAGAATTTGTTTTCCATATTTAGTTCTTTCAATGAAGTCATGTAGATGTTTTGAAATTTTTATTAGTTTTCGCACAATATTGGGTACAATATGTGCAATTTTAAAACATAACAAAAAGTAGATTTTCTCTAAAACATTCCAATTTTCTTTAAACTTTAGGTATGGATAGTGCTAAATGTATTCTATGAAATGATATAATCGCCATTTTGCTCTATTATTTTTTTTGGCCAAAATTACAAAAATGTAACTTTTTGACTAGCCTCTCACGTCGTTAATATTTGCATTAGCGGCAATTTATTTACATTATTGCAATAACGGTGAAAATTTTCAGAAATTTTTAAACGCACTTTTCTCAAAAACGTCCCAAATTTTTTCTTCAAACTTTTCGAACGGATAGTAATAATTGCTCTATTTAAGATGTCATAAAATTCATTTTTGTGTATTATTTAGTTTTTTTTTAAATTACACATATATTTTGAAGCATCTCTCGTACGCACACTTCCAGCAACTTTATACATTATTCCATTTGTTACTAAAAGTGCTTCAATTGACTTCCCATAAAAAAGCTTCGAAGAATTTGTGTAACGTAGAGCTTCAAATTTTGCATTTACAGTAACGCCATTTTCTTAAACGCCATTTTCTTAAAAACGAATCCATGTTTTTCAACGAAAATTTTCATTTAGGACGAGGTTTTACTCTTCTTTAATATTCTTAAAACATTATTTCAGTTCTAAACATTAATTCATTACGAAAACGAAAAATTGAAACATTTTAAAAATAATGTGCTTTGGGAGGCGATAGACGGCAGCTGGCAAGAGTATGTGGTAAGTTCGAATATCTACCTCAGACCAAATAAAATTGAAAACTAATAAGAGAAAGTCTGTGCCATTCTGTAGCACCACTAGTTTCTTTTTGATACGTTTTTACAAACAGGAACTATAATGAAGTTCATACAATATCCCTCCAAAAATTAAAACATTCATTCCAAATTTTCCGGATCTAATGTTAAGGCGGATGCTTTCAAATGTATCGATTTTGGAAGATCTCTTGCATTCGGTATAAGCCCTGAAGTTGTTTGGACGTTTAGTTGCGCGTCACTACATTATTTATCATATCTTTGAATTCTGATATCAGAGTGTCATTAATTGGCAGTTGTTCAAGTGGGAGCTTACAACTTGGAAGAAAAAATCATTTTATTAGGCTGAGACGATGTGGTAGAAATGGTCTTCCTGTTCCAACAAATACGGCATTCATCATCCTCCGAAATTTTGAGAATTCTTTTGTTAAAATGCCATGTTCTATGCCTTTCTTGGGCAGCTATTACTATTATTTTTCATAATATTTTTCATTTTTCATTTATTATTATTATTATTATTATTATTATTATTATTATTATTATTATTATTATTATTATTATTATTATTGCTATTAGCAGTGGTAGTGGTAGAAAAGTTGTTTTGATAACGTAACCTTCCTTTATGATTAATAAATTTTAAAGCAAAACCATATTTTGCAATCAATTTTCTCTCCTAATACCCCCTTTTTTCATTAGTCACAGTCAATTATTCTCGCCTCTCACTGTAAAACCGTAAAACTGTGGTTAGGAAGGTTTGACCTACAACGACTGACAGTAAACGCACATAAATCTCCATCCGCATTCCACTTTACTCACAAGGATTTTTAAGTTCGCCGTAGCGAGGTAGTTGCAACATTGACTTCAACCCCAGCACTGTTGTCAAGGCATTTGGTGATGAAATTTCAAATCTCTTAAGAATGCCTAAGCAGATGGCATGCGTTAGGGGTGAAAGTGAGATGGATCTGTAATTTTTTTATCCAAAATAAAAATCAGAGGTACGGCGGTTTGTTCAGGTTTCCTCACATCTATGAAGGGACGTCCAGAAGGGCTGGGGCAACTTGCCCCAGGCCCCAACTTAATTGGGACATCTTTTTGTTTTCATTCAAAAGAAATAAAAAACGTATTATTCTCTAATCAAATTTAACGCTATAAGGAATTTCAGATGCATGGAGAAATGAATTCTGTTTATAAATTGGGAGAGGAGTAGAATGTTTTGTTTGAAATGAGAGACCCCTTGGATCAACTGCCCCAGGTCCCTGGTTTTCTCTAAGCGCCCTTCTATGTGTTACAGTGAAAATAAAATGACACGCAAAACTTAGAATGTATTTTTATAACATCTATAAAACACCTTAGAATTCATCTATCTAACATCATAATCTGCATTGTCCGATATAGTGCGGTAAGACTCCGAAAAACCTTCTGGAGAAACACTTTGAACTCCCAAGAGATGTTGATACATTTCAGGATTTACAAATGCAAGTTGGTAAAAGGTTGATCGAAGAATCCAAAACGAAGGTTCTCTGTTCATTGTATGGGATCAGGTGTGTTTATTAACAATTAACAATCGATAATGGATATATATATATATATATATATATATATATATATATATATATATATATATATATATATATATATATGTGTGTGTGTGTGTGTGTGTGTGTGTGTGTGTGTGTGTAAGTATGTTAATTAATGAAGACGGTTGACATTAGATGAAATATGAATAACAACAAGCATTAATTATTCTTATGCACCCTTACATTCGCATGCACTACACTACTACACATGACGGGAAACCAGATGGGAGCTCGGAGCTTGTCCCAGCTGGAGCGGTGCCACGCCGGGGTTAGATACACGGAGGGAAAATCCCACCACCTCCCGGGAGAAAAATAATCACTACACTAACGTGACTAATGATCGTATCAATTGACGTGTCGGGAAACATCAATCAATCAGTCCCGTAGAAGAGATTACGCTGATGTTCGTGCTTTATACGGAGTTTTGAAGTAAATATTATCGTTGATAATACATGAGTGCTTTGTAAATTGTCGATATCTGAGAATTTCCAAAGCACGAATGATATTTAATAGGTATATTCCATGAATGAAATTACGCCCAACACAGTTTCAATATGCGCCATATATTGCAACTAAAAGCATGTTAAAATCAAAGAGGTAATGTTACACGCAGTGTATTGCGAATCGACACAGCGATCGATACATATCACCTCGTAAGGTAGATGAATCGTAGCTTATTATTGGCCAGTAGAGAGGAGTGATAAGAAAAATCAGCTAGAAAAAGAAATAATTTTTTTGAGATGCACCGCCCTGATTGAGGTATTTAATAAGTGTAGATAAACACTATTGGTATTAATTTCACGAGTGTAATAGTCATTACAATTAAAATTGTTGCGTCTACACCTTGACGCAACGCGTCTCTAAGCTCCTTAAGGGGCGTTGAGCGCTTTGCACTTCTCGGAGTAATCCTCCATTAACGTGCTTTACTTTTAATATTAGTCAAGTCTCATCACGTCGCAGTCAGTCGGTGCCTTTTATCCCTTAGGCCCGGCGTTAGATCCCGGGGTTCCTGGCCGGTCACCCAACCACGAACCCGCGATGCTCGAATGCGCTTAACCTTCGTGACTTCACGGAGCGTAGTAAACGCATTCGGCTAGCGCCGCCGGCATTGCTCAAGCGCATTTTGTATTTCCCACAAATATATCAAATTTATATCGTGCAGAGTTGATAAACATTACCTCCATCGACCGATCTGGGCGCCCCTATTCCTCCACCATGTAGTTTTGTCCACAGCTCCAGTGGGCAGAGGTGCCCAGAAGAAAAGAGAGATCTGGGTCACCCACGGGGACCCCTCATTTCAAACAAAAGTCTCTCCACATATTTTTATTATTACAAATATATATCTTAAAGTTAATTATTCTTCAACTTCTGTTAAATCATTTTATTTTTCTTGAAAATGTATTGAAAAAATGTCTATTTTTTATAATTATATTTTAAGTAATTTACTTATAACAACTTATTATAAATTACGATAAACGTTTTATAAAATATTCGACCGCGTGCCACAGACATTACACGATTAATTTTAATTGAATGTAAATAGGTACTGTTTTGAATGAAAAAAAAATCAGGGCCTCAATTAAGCCGTGGCGTGGGGCAAGAGGCCTCACCTGCTCCCTCTGTTGAAACGATGCGGCATTGATGTTGATGTTTCCAAAACATGGATGATTCTATAATATCACCAATATATCTAAGATCGATTTTTTTTAAAGCCGATGTTTTTTAACATCAATATTTTTTGTTCTATGCTTTTACGTGATCGACATTTTTTAAATGAGAAAAGTGCACCATAAAAAATCTATAATCAATTTCAGATATACTTAAGCTGAATATTATTTAAACGAAACTGATCAAGGGTGAAAATAAATATAATCGCGTTTTCATCAACGAAAAAGCCTCTATAATTTTTGAATTACCGAAGCAGATAATCCAAGTTTTTTAATTGTCTTCATGATTTTTTGACTGTTTTGTCAGTTAAATCCCAAATAAAATCTATAAACGACAAGAGTTTTAAATTAAATCGCCTTCCTCACGCGTGAACTTCATTGGTTACTAATCCAGTTTTAAAAACATCGATGTTTAATAATATTGATTGTTTTGTGTATTAAGATCGATGATTTAATTTTGAGCATCGATGTTTAGAAATATCGGCGATGACTCATCCATACTATAATGGGCAATGGTTGATCCAGGGGGAACATGGGCTCTCAAAAAAGCCTAGACTTTTCGTTTGTTATCTTGTTTTATACGGCAAAATTGATTTAAATATTTATTTATGTTCGAATTATGCACCGGGAGCAGTAGCTCAGTGCACTAACTGATGTCACTGCAGCGCCTCTGACCGGGAGGTCCTAGGTTCCAGTCCTGACGGCTGCAGGATTTTTCGACACTAGCTTTTCAGCTAAGTCGAATTCAGTCGCTGTATGGAGGAGAATTCTAGCGACCGGCTGCTCTGATCGGTAGTTTTCCGTGGTTTCTCCGATCAACATCAGGCGAATGCCGGAGCAGTACCCTAACAAACGGACCGCGCGCTATCTTTCCTTCCTCTTCCTTGTTCTATTATCTCCCCTTACACACACACACTTAAAATAACATCCCCTACACTACTACATATTCCGAGAGACCGGTTGGGAGCTTAGATCTAGTCCCGGCTGGGGCGGTGCCCCGATGGTGGGAGAGTCCTGGTTAGGGGTATACCCCGCTAGCTGACGGTAGGTCGGTGCTGGATCTCGCCATCCAGCGGGGGAAGATCACCGCCATCTCCCGAGAAAAAAACGGGCTTTACACTAACGGGACTAATGACCAAAGCAGTTGACGAAACACGGAAAATTCAATCAATCGAATCATGTAATTATTTAAAAAATAATATTATGTAGTATCACATATACACGAAAAAGTAATATACAATACTAGCGTACGTATTCTCGTATGTGAAACCCCACCCTATTTTTTCCTAAAGGTATCGTGACACTAAAACATGGGAACATGTGGTCCGTTTCCTTTGTAATTCCCTCCACAATTAGGTACGCAGCACTTGTATACGCAGTACACAGCCCACGGCAAAATGTTAGATGAAGGTTGCACTAAACACATAAGAAACAATATTAATCGGGATGAATATTAATAGTACTTCTAGTTGTAGCGGCGAACGCGAATCTTGAATTAATAATTATGCAAATAAACCTCGTCAGTCTGTGCAAACCACGGTGTAACATAGAAATAGTAAATAGTATAAGATGGAGGAATCTAAGACTTCTAAGCGTGACGTCACAACGAAGGGCACCTGCATCAAGAGTTGAAATATAGTTCACGGAGGAATATATTCTGTATTCCCCCATGTATTCGTAGCGGTGGCGGTATTCGTAGTGTCGATAAGCACCGAAGCGGCAAACATTTAATAGAATGTTCAGGAATATCTCATCCTGTTGATTACGGTATAAGAAATATTTCTTTGAGACTTCTGACCTCAAAATTTTAGTTTTTAAGGCCCTAAAATGCTTTGTTTAGAAGTTATTTAACGATATAGCTGCCCAAGTGTGGCGGGTTGCAAATGCAAACATGAATATTTATATTCGTCTTTAAATAAATTCTTCATATTTTTAAAATCAAAGTGCAATTCGTCACATCTCCGTGAAATTCTCTTTCTTTAGAGACCTCATTTATAAAGATCGGTTGCGTGTGAGAGCCGCAAAAGGTATGTATTTTACTGAAATAATGTAGGAGACGAAAATAACAAGTGTTATATTACAAGAAAAACGCTGATTCCAGTCAATTTAAGTATATTTAAAGCAGACGTTTCGGCCTAAATTGTAAGGCCCTCTTCAGTGTCTGAAAGGTCAACACAGTCACAACACAGTCAATCAGTTACAATCTTACATAATATTATTAGTATAAAACAAATATTAAACAAAAACAATGAGATAAGGACGTGGTACCTGTAAATTTTCTAGGTTATGTTACACCATAATGTCGAGATATAATATAAAACCAGGCACTTCTAAGCTTCAACAATGGTGGTCTAAAGGACCATATTGAAGAGGCATTGAGGAATGCATTTGTTTATCTTGGAAGATCTTCCAATTGAAATTAATACTTTAAGGTACCGGAGCATGTTCGATACACAACGGTTCAAGGTACTGTTTGTGTAGGTAGTGCCAACTTCGGTACAGTAAAACAGTGCAAGTCTTAATGAATCAGAAGATAAAGTGGAGGGGGAAGGGAGCCATGGGTTACTCTGTATGTAAACATAATGTCAGAGAGGGGAGAGAAATTGTAGTAAACAAAGAATAAATTGAACACCAATGTGTTGAAACATAATTTACAAAAGAGTTAATATGAATAGGGGATAGAGGGGGGAGAGAATTGATTTATTTGAATAACAAGTGTGTTTGTTGTTTAACAAAAATCTATGATGCCCCTCTCCAAGCGATCGGCTGAATCCGCAGAATCCCCTGCTGACGGGCTCCGCTTGGGCCCCTGTGGCGCGCCACTGCTCCAGAGGGAAGCGCAGCGCGCAGCGGTGCCCGCCCCCCTCCCTGCGCGGGGGCCGCGGCCGCGTTAGCGCCCCGCTGCATCGGCGACGCGGCGTGCGCCCCTGGCGGCGGGCGGGCTGAGCGCGGCGCGGCCCGAGCCGCTCAGAAGCCCACGGATCCTCAGGGGGGCCGAGCCACCAGGTCCGCTCCGCTCTGCCCCGCTCCGCTCCTGCCGCTCCGCCCCGCCTCCGGCGCTCCCGCGCGTTCAGGTCGCCGCGCCGCGCCGCGCCGCGCCGGCGAGAGTGCGGCTTCGCGGAATACGCGCCGCAGTTCGCGGCCTTGATCGCTATCCCGGAAGATCGCGGCGCCGCGCGAGAAGGAACGCGCTGCCGGCGAAACTGGTGCGTGGCTGGTGACGAGCCGGGGATCGACCGAGGGACTTGGACGGCGTCGGCAGAGGAAGAGGGCTTGAAGAGGACGACGTTGCCGGAGCGCCGGGTCGGATCGGCGACGCGTGGACGGGAGCCCCGTCCAAACTGCTACTGAAAGGCGCGGGCGCAGACGGACTGAGGTGAGCGACAACCCGCTCCGGAAAAGTGGAAGTGTACGGCGTCTGTGCGTTTTATGGTCTGCGGTCTGTCGCCTTCCGAACATTAACTTCGTCCCTAAATTATGATTTAGATGCTTATCTCTTGAATAGATCAAATTATCGTCCGAGATATAAACGTTACTGAAAAATTGTATATATATATTTCAAGTTTCCTTTTGATTCTGACGTTTTTATATATATACCAGTAAAAATTAGCATAATGTTAACAGGAAATAAATATTCACCTTTCGCACCAAGAAATCATTCTTCAGGGAAGAAAAATAACATTAAAATCTGTTAAAATTCACTTCTATATCATTCCAAGATATTGCTATCTGAAGACAGCGAAACGAAATGTCAGTATCTAATTATTGTTTTGTATTATTCTTCATTTATCCCCTTGATTCTTTACAAGTTTTAGTATAATTTAATTAGTGATTATCCAAAAGATATTACAAAATCACATTTCAAATTATAAGTTAAAATATCTGAAAGAAGACAAATAAACGCCCAAGAGAAAAACAATGGATTATTACTCGTGTGCGATAGTGCTTTACAGGACTTGGACGAACCATGGATGCTTGAAATCAGTGACCATGCAGAGATGAGAATACATGCAGAAGGAACACAACTAAAGGTAAATATAAGCTCGTGTAAATAGTTTATAATAACTTATTGCATTTATGTGAACTCATGTGAACATGATTCGGAGCGCTTTTTTCCGGTTTCCAATTAAGACTATTTGTCCTGAAATGAAAACAATACTAATATTCAGTAAAAACATCTCTGACCGACTGACTTTTCCAGAAATGTCAATACATGCATGTTTGCTGAGGGAATACAAATGAATTATGTTTGCTTTGCTCTTCAACGATGAAGCCTTAACTTCTGAGCTAATATAAACTCGAAAGTAAGAATTGAATATTTATTAATCTAGAATATGTAAAATGACATAATAAATAATATAATTGCATGTCATTATAATGTTTAAGAAAATTAATAGAATATTAAGATTTCGGTATTGAGCATCGCATAGTAAAGATCTATATATACTTTCCTTCCATATATTACTAGTGGTATATGTTAATATGTAACAATAAATGAGTAAAACATCGCATGTTCAGACTTCACATTTTTATCATACATTTCATCTTATAAAATGTTATCTATATACTTATGTTAATGTATTATATATTTATATCCTATATTTATATTATATACTCTATTGATTTGATTCCTTAAGAGACGCGATGTTATTATATAAATTACCTTTCATTGTGTTCATTGAGAGAAACATTGTGTCGAAGAGTAATTTATACATTTTTAGAGCATTTTTCTTCTTAAGTCTATTGAAGCCGAAAATATCTCTCACATGACCGCATGTCATAATTAGCAAATTAGAGACACTACGTAAGAGTACCGACGCCGAGAGGTAAAATATTCTTTTCATTATCTATTATTAAAATCTCTTATTAAAACAAAAAATTGTCAACTGACTGCTGTAATTATTGTACGATTTTCAGCGCAAATAATGTATGCAAGATCAAAGGGAGAGTATATCTTTCACAATCCAATTTTGTAATCAAATTGTCATTTTTCAATTGTATTTTTCAAATTGCATTGTTCGCATTGGATTAACGGTCAGGGTGTGATGGTTGATATCGTCAGAGAGCAGGTTCATGGAGCTTGATCAAAAGAACATAGAGCCAATTGGTTACTTGCCGACGTTCACTCAGGTGGTAAGCGAAAAATACTTCGCTCAACTGACTGTCAAATGTGTAAACAAACAGCCGTCGCGGCTGCCGAGCTGCGAATCCGCTCGCATTCATCGCTGTCCTGCGAATATATTGTTTTCTTTTCGAAAGAATTCGCTCACATACTATAATAATCATTAATAATAAATAATCGTCATTACATATTCGCATGATTTGTTACAGAATGGCTAACATCTGATTAACGTGTGTCATAGAATGGAATGCTTTCAAAATCTGAAATCATTTGTTAAAAATTCTTACGAAATACTTACTTAGGAAACCCACCTTTACTGGGGATGGGCTTGAGTCTTAATTAGGAGTATTTCATTTCTTTTTGTAATTACTCAGAATCATTCTTCAGCAGCATCCATACTGCCACGGAGATTATGATATTTTTACATTTTTGACAAACTCTTCTTGCCTCCACTGGGAATCAAATCCAGCACCCTGCGCAAGGAAAGCGAGAACGCTAGCCATTAACTTACCAGGTCCTATGATGTTCACATCAGAAACTCAAGCAACTTCTTATCTCTAGTTTGAAAATTGGGGAATAGCATAATCAAGTTTTTGCATTTATCGAAGCGTTATAAACATCCGTTTCGAATACTCCAATGTTGTAAACTTCACATTCGTACTTTCGTCCTTAAGGCATAAAATACAACTTGCAAACAGGAGAATATGTAGGTAAGTGAGAAGGTCCACAGAAAATGTTACGTTAAGCAAATCGCCTTTAGCTGAGCATGGTTGTATTCGGCCACTTAAAAATTTAATTTTTCAAAACAAAAATATATTTATTCAACTTTCACTCTTTAACTTTCTGCACTGAAAATAGTTATCAATATTAATGTTCAACATTGATTCAAAAAACCTACCCTTCTCAAAGGCGTTTCGCCACAATTGCAGGCCTAAGCTTGTTGCGGTTGCGGTCCTAAACGTACTCAAGTAAGAAAGTTTTCAAATATTTTTGTAGTGACTGACAAAACACATCTTGGGATCAAATTGAGATAATTTAAAAATAGTTTTTTACATTCGAATTAAGAACTATATAAATGAATTTTCTGTGTCCTGCTTCCAAAAAAGTTTTTCTTACTTCTACCTGTAATAAATTATTTTATCTAATAAGTTGGGCCCCAAATCCACGATTTGTGTGTCCTAGATTCCAAAATATTAATTTTTGGCGAAATTTTGTCCGTTCATCCGTCTGTTATGTGTGTGTCCGCTCGTCTGTCTATGAACAACGCTAGCGCCTATGCTCTATCCAGGATTTTTCATCCAGTTTTTGATCGCTCCAGCTGATGTTGCGGCCATTTGAATTTGAAACGGATATTCTAATTTTTGGGAGTATGTTGCATGAAGACCCGATGACATTTTATAATGAAAGTAGGGACTTTCAGGGCGACATTTTCTAAATTTTCTTAAAAAGACTTCAATCTTTTTACGTTTTTCCAACGGAGTAGAGAGAATGTAAACTTATGCTACGCGAAAAAACTGAAATTTCGACAGAAAACTCTTATTACTGGGCCTTGGTAACGAAAAAGTGAATAAATTGAGTTGCTAAATTTACAAAAAAAATCCTCTACCACGTGGTGTAGGCAGAATCCACGTTTTGTGAGTTCTTTGTTTCCGAAAAATTGAATGACGGCAAAATGTCTGTCTGTGTCCATCCGTCTGTCCGTTTGTCTGTCCGTCTGTGAACGTCTAGCGGCTAAACCGTTCAGCCGATTTTCTCCAAAATTGATATTCTCCGATCGATCTGGCTGATGTCTCGGCCCCTTGAATTTGAAACCGATATTGCAATTTGGGGGGGAAGTGCTTCACATGAAGCCCCTGGAACACCTGGAAAATTTTCAAACAAATGACTCCAACGTTTTCGATTAAATTTTGTTGTTGGATAGTGTTTTGTAAGATAATGCTGCACGTCTCACGTTTGCTGAAAACCCTGACTTTTCGAAAATTGCAAAAGTTCAAAATTTGTTCGGAGCCTCCCTACAACTAAAATATTAAAGATAAAGTGTTTTCCCTTAATGAAATCTGTATCTTAAAGCTAGATGTTGAAATAAGGTAATGTACTATTTTTTCGAAACTGAATACTTCTCGCGTAATTTTGCGTGAAAATACTGGAGAGAAGTACGAGCTGTTTTAGCACCACTAATTTTACAAACCTTTGCTCGAAGAACAATGATCGCTCATAATAATGTCGTAAGTCTGATTTGCACTGAAACCTCTGAATTATCGGGAATTGCAGAAGTTAAAATTTTTTCAACATCCTTCACCATCTTCACAATGTTTTTCTAATGAAATATGTTCTTCAAAATTAGATCATGAAAGAATGCTATGTACATTTTCTCAAAATATGTGTAGTTTTTGCATAATTTTGGATGAAATTTGAGTGACAATTCAGAGATTGAGCAGAAATTTTTCAAAAACGAATCCAAATTCTTTCTTAATTTTTTTCTGAAACAGAGAAATGTTTGCTTAGTTATAGATCATAATTTCAATTTTCATTAACAAATCTGGAATTTCGAAAACTAGAAAAGTTGAATTTTTTAATGTACTTGATCTTCAATATTGAAGATAAAGATCATTATTGTAATGGAATATAATCCTCAATTTAATATCATTAAATTATTTCACATACAAATTTTTGAAAATGTTATAATCGGGTTGTTAGGTATAATAAAGTTTATATTTTTTTTTCGATGCTGTTCTACACTCTTAACATATGAAGTTAGAGACTTCTTTTGTAATACAAAATATCAGGTCTGGGCAGCTTTAACTCAGATGAGATCTACTTTTATAAATAAGAGTCAAGGTGATCGACCACTGCCCACTTGAATGTTGTTAAGAAGGAGGGGGTCATCTTTTAAAAAACAAATTAACGCTGTTGAAACTAAGGTTAATTATTTATCCAAGTATGCATAAGCGTTACAAAAACATTGATCCTTAAATTTTCTTATTAATGTGGTCTGTGACACCATATCATGCACTAAAATCTGAAAATCAGGTGTACCATTGGTAAGAGCGAATTTTAAAAGAGACCGACACAATGATATGCTGCGATCGACTCATCGATCACGATCAAAATGTTGCGCAGACCTGCAATATATTTTCCAATATTAGCTTTTAAAATAATTTCATATTCATGTTTTTCATAATATTAGGTTTTGCGTAATTTTGAGTTAACTTATATCTTTTCGCAGCGGTTTACGAATGATGGCTGAAATGGTAGTAGAATACAAAGTGTAAAAAAAACAAATAATATGTAATAATATGTAGGCACAAGTTGTAGCGTAAAACAATATGTAATCGTTACCAATAGCACGAGAAAGTATATGCTGTTGTAGCTTCACCATTTCACAAGTTATTTGAAGTGTTCCACCACATTAATCTTGCATACATACTCTGCTCTTGATTATTTTAAATTAAAATTCATTACATTAGCTGGACATAATAGGAGACTCACCGCCACATTTGTTGGAACATTTTAGGGGAAGATTTGTGTAAGCATTAATATCGTTCCGCTGCGCCAGAAATTAAATGCCAGTCGTCGAGCAATCCGTTACTCGCCACAGTGACGTTCGAAGTCTTTTGTTTGTGCTGGTGCTTCGTATACATTGGTGGAAAGAGAGGGAATGAAAACTGTCCTCGTTTTCTGTCGTATTGTTGGCGTTGTCATATTATGACAGCATAATATGCAGAAGGGATCTACGTAAGAAATATGTTTGGACGTTGACGAGGAAATTGTAATAAATAGGTATCTGTGTAATTGCAACGAATACTGTTCTGGACTACAAAGCGATATAGTGCTAAATTTGTAAATACACCAAGGAGTGTCTAAAAATAGTTTGTAGGCCGTCTTATTTCAAGGACATAAGACACAAAGAAAAGTTTCATTGATTATACTGAAGTCAGTTTAAACCTAAGATGTTGTCTGGTGTGGGTTTATCTCGTGTGTGGGTTTGAAATTCAAGGGTGGAGTGGGTGAGTAAAGGTGTTCTTTGAGATTGAGTCGTGCTACTTTGAGTGAAATTAATTTTCAATTCAGTATTATTGCTTTGAAAAGGAATCAAGATCAGTATCTTAATTTTCGCAGTATCCATCAATCATTCCGGAGAAGTGTCGTGTGGTAATGCGTGTTTAGGGTACAAAATTGTTTAAAATGTCATTTGGAATAAAATATTTCAAATATTAGAGAAGAAAGGTGGTTCTAAATTAGTAAAGACGACCACCTTTACCAGAACCATTAATGACGGTTCTAAATAGGTAAAGGTGATCACGTTTACTAATTAAGGGAATTTATAATAATCCATTTGTTGCATATGATTTATATCTCGCATCCTCTATATCTAAAATGGGACTTCAACCAGAGAGAGCGAGGGGCAATTTCGAAATATTGTCCAATGCGTTCCTTGGATGAAATATCTAACATTTTAGGCGAAATCAAGATTAGGGGCTGTAATATAATAATAATTCCCCCTACATTCCAATTGTTTCCAGAACAGACAATAAATAGAAATGACCATTGGCCGACTTCAAAAAGGCTACTGAAAAAAACACACAAAATGGTTTTCCAAAAAGTAGCTTGAACACAGCTAAAGAACAACAAATAAAATACTCTCGTATAACACTGCAATAAATTAAATATTTTAACGAAACAGTCTTCACGAATATTGCTGTGACATAGTAAGTATACAGTACAACAGGTCAGTTCGTTTATTAGTATTTGCCGGTGCTTCTTTCGGTGGTTGTCACAGTTTCCCTGCGTACGCCACGACTGTTTCAGTGAAGAATCAGAGATTTGGCGAGACCGGGGCATTTAAAGCAGAGTTGGAACTCGCTTACTTTATCATATCTAGTGAAAGGAAAGGGAAATGCTTATTACCTTGCTGTTAATTTAAAAATCACTCGCTTCACCGCCATTCAAATCGCAAGTACAAGGATGAATATGTTGTCATTCAGGGAGACGATCGTCAAGCTAGGTTAGCCGCAATAATATTCATAGTATTAGAAGAGTAGCTCAGACTAAACGACCTAATCGTCCGTCTGCCCACTCACGAAAATTGCATTACATTACTCTTCTCGAAGTGGCTGCTCGAGCTCTTTTCAATGTAAGCTATCCTGTCTAGCAGGAGGCCCTTCCTCACATAGATTGTTAATGACTATCAATAATAATAATAATAAATTTGGCGTTATTGGGTCGGTAGTCCGACTTCGCCGGCCAGCTATCTTGCCTGGACCGAGTTAAATTCCCATTCTTGGGGGTAAGAGCAACGTGAGGTGAAGATGACGTATTCTCTTCACCGTATCTAGCAAGATCCGCCTGCTGGAGCTTTTCTTCGTCACACAGCTACAGAGAAGATTTTAAAGCAAAGCTACAACTCTATTTTTGCCTCGATCGGGAATCGAAGTCGGGGCCATAGCACGGGAAGCTAGTACGCTGCCCATGAGCCATCCCAGAGGCTTTATAATAATGATAATAATATAGCAACAACAACAACAACAACAGCAACAACAACAACAACAACAACAACAAGGATAACTTGTCTACAGAGGAGATGGCCAGCGCTACGATTTCGCTCGAGCGCTGTCCCTGGTCTCGAGCGCGTTTGAGAGAGGGCAGTGCGCGTTCCACTCGACGGGGCTCGCGTGGCGCACTCGCTTCCCGCGTCCCCCCCCCCCGCCCAGCCCGCTTTGCTGCGCACGGTGGGCACTGGGAAGCAACCGTCTGAGTTGGCCGGCGGGCCTGCGCTTCGCTCCGCCCCGAGCCAAGCACCGGCTTAGGTGGCTCTAGGCACCAGTTGATGGCACTGACCGGGGGTCCCCACGGTGGGAGGATTTTCTGCACTAGCTACGTAGCTAAGTCGAATTCACCCGCTGTCTGGAGGAGAATGCTAGCGGACGGCTGCTCTGATCGGTAGTTTTACATGGTTACTCCGATCAACAATAAGCGAATACCAGAGCAGTAACCTAACAAACGGGCCACGGCCCGCACGCGACGCGCCTCTTTCTTGTCCTAACCTCGCCCATTATTTACTTCAGAGAGACCAGAGCTTGGCCCGGCTGGGCAGGTGTCCCGCTGGTGAAGGATATCTGCGTGGGGAATACCCCAGTTGTCGACGTGTAGGTCGGCGCCGGGTCTCGCCATCCAGAAGAAAATAACCGCCATCTCAAGTGATAACTAGTGGTGTTACAACAGCACAAACACTCTCACATTATTTCTAATTGCTCTGCTATATTATACTACTATATAAACAATTTTTTTTCAACCATCAAAAATTATTTTCCACACCGAGACTCGAACTTAGGTCCTCAGGGTAACTTGCTGTCACATACCACTACGCCGACGGAATACCACCGACGCTTCAAAATGTAATTGCCTCAAAGTACGGAGAATTCGCAGAAAATAGTGTTAGTACCGTAGTTTTAACCTTCCCTTAACACATATGGGGAGAAAATTTCAAGAAAAAATTTGGAGCGGTTTTTGGAGGAAATTTTTTTAGAAATTGCATAAATTTCACACACAAATTACGCAAAATCTACTCGTTTTTCAAAAAAATGTACAAGATCTTTTTCAAAGAGCTAATTTGTTAGAACGGACTTTGTTTAAGGACCAAATCGCTAATCGTAAATTTTGTAGTTTTGACATGTTAACTTTTCGCAATGTTTCGTAAAACACAGGTCGCCAAAATTGGGACTAGGGACTAGCATATTTTTACTGCCCCTTGATACATATGAGAAGAAAATAAAATAAATAATTGGAACGGATTTTGTGAAAAGGTTTAAAAAAATGAAAATTGCCTAAATTTCGTGCGAAATTACACGAAAACTACTCTTATTTTCGAAAAATTGAGCGTCACCTTATTTCGGGATCCGTCTTTAAATAATAGATTTCATTATGCAAAAAATCATTATCTTCAATACTATAGTCGTAGGAAGACGCCCAAAAAATTGCACTTTTGTGATAGTCGATAAATTTGGACTATCAATGAACATGAGACCTTCATCACTCTCTTATGCGTCCTGTATGATATCCTTGCACAAAATTCAAACAAAAGAATTGGAGCCATTTTGAGAAAATATTGAAAATGTTTTGGGGACTTCATGTAAAGTACCCTCAAAGATCAAAATATACTTTTGAAACTCCCAAATTCTTGGGTTCGTGCAGATGGGGATTATCAACTTTCGAGAAAATGGGCTGAACGGTTTTGGCGCTAGCCTTGTCCACAGACGGATGGACGGACGAACAGCAGGCGTTTTGCCGACAGTCGATTATTGGGACCTACAAAACATGGATTTTGGCAACGCCACGTGTTAGAGGAAGAAATGTTCTATAATAGCAAGAGGATTTATCCACTTTTTCATTCCCAGGGTCGGCAATAAGAGTATTTCTGACGAAAATTTGCCGCTTTCCGACGCACGATTTTATTACTTTCTCTTCTTATGAAGTACGCGCGAAAAACTAAAAATATACGCTACACATTTGAGACTAATGACCTTAGCAGATATCGCGCCTGGAAACACTAATCAATGAATCAATCGATTGATTAGTGATTCTGGGCGTGTCAACTGCTAAAGTCATTAGTCCAGTAAATGTAGTGGTTTTCATAGCGGAAAATGTCGATGATCATCCTCCGCTGGCTGGCGAGATCCGGTAACGACCTACGTCGGCCTCTGGAGATTTTCCCGAATCAGGTGTCTCCCACCAGCGGGGCCATGCTCCCCAGCCAGAACATGCTCTATGCTCCCGAATGGTCTCCCAACAAGTGTGATGGTGTATACTCCGATATAAACATAACTGCACTCAAAAGTTACGAGCTGGAAGGAGAAGGGAACACTGGCATTCAATCGGGAGCTTTGTTAGGACATACATTTTTGGTATTGGTTCTCCCGATTGGATAAAAATATCCCTCTCTCCTTCCAGCTCGTGACATTGAAGTACAGCTATGTTTAAATTGGAGTATAATGGACGTGACTGTAAATGAGGAGTGGGAATAGAACAAGGGAAATGAAGGAAAGATCGCGCGCGGGCCATGGCCCGTTTGTTAGGGTACTACTCCGGCATTCCCTGGCGTTGATCGGAGAAACCACGGAAAACTACCGATTAGCGCAGCCGGCCTCCAGACAGTCTCCTCCAGACAGCTGTTGAATTCGATCTAGCAATGTAGTTGGCGTCGAAAATCGACTCGAACCCCAGTACGAGGCACTGTAGAGGCAGTGACATCAGTTGATGCTCTGAACCATTTTTACCGGTTCAATCAACCGAGCCCCGCATTTGTTTTGTATGGAAGGAAACAAGGAAAGGCACGACGCGCCGCTCAGCTGGCCGTCGCATCAGCTGTGCGGAAATGTCAAGGTCGGTCAGTGCAGGCGCGTGCGGTCACGTGACTCCGTCTGCGGCGGCCACTGGCGACCGCGCGGGGGAATAGCCTCGCCTCCAGGAAGAGCGCACGCCGCATAGGAATTTCTCGTCTAAGCCCCACAAACACGCTTCCATATGGTTTCAGCATACATAGTACTTTCGAAAGCAGCCTTCGTGTACTTTCTCGACCATGAAGGTGCACGCTATTATAGGGATTAGCTACGAAAGAATTAACGCGTTTTGCACTTCGTCGTTTCTATGGTAATTTCCTTTGTTTTCTAGATCCTTTAATCGTCGTCGCCATCACAGGTCTTCCATTGCGGTTATGGAGACACGATGTACGCCCCGATACTTCGACGGATACCGCGTTCTGCATGCAGTCCATTCATTTTCCTCCTCTTGTAGCTTTACCTGAAATGAATGTGTGTGCTCTTGCTTCGATTTCAACATGCACAACAATACCATAAAGTTCACCACGTTAATTAAAAAAACTGTTCCCTGTGAAATATAAAAGAATGTAAGATAAATATATTTTTAAACCTAATCAAAGTACAATTTTAATCACTCTTCTTTCCTTTTCTTTTGTGTGTTTTTGCTGTCGTCAGGATTAGTGTCACTTTAATCCCGGAAGGATTAAAGAAAATATGCGTCCTGTATCCATTCTTGGACTCGTACTTTCACTGAATACAAGTGAGGACAAGTAATAATGACAGGTAGAGCAAAGAAAGACGTGTCGACGAGTGGTGAGGATGGGAAGTAAAGACAGGTATACTTCAATTCTCTGCCTACCCTTATTGTCCATCATCTTTGCTTGTCTTCTCAATCATTTCTCGTTGCGCGTTATCACCACATCCTTCCACATACTTCCTGATTGTTGGAGGCAATACGACAACCGATATTCATCGTCACTAGCCAATGTACCGTAAGTGTATAAATTAAAAATTAAAGCAAAATGGTTTCAAAATAAATTTTGTAAATGCTCTGAGCTTTGACCGGGATTTATTCATTTGGGAAACTCATATCCCTCGTCCTATCACCCTCGGCACATTTCTCTCTCTTGAATAAAGCGCAACCTAAGTCCGTCGTTCTATAAAGATCTATTAAACTCCAAAAATTCAAGAAGAAATTCAGATTTTTTATTTATTATTAATGATATTGTTAATATTATTATAATTTCTTGTATTTTCATACTATAGTTTATCAAACAATTCCATTTGCTAAAGATAATTACCAGTATTTCATTCTTGTATTAAAAACACTCAATATCATGCTTTACATTCGGTTTTGGTCAAACTTTCATGCAATAAGTCAGTTATATTCGTTGATATTTCTGATTTAATCAAATTCTAATCGATCAGGTTCTAATCAAAATTGTCTATAGAATCGTTGATAGCTGATATTGGTTGGTTCATCAATCATTATATTCGATTTCTTTATTCCATAACAACCACTTTCACACTGTGAACGAAGCAATAACACTTCGCAGTATCAGCGTCTTTAATTTCTTGCGCGATTTGCGTAATCTATTGAATGAGTGCAATAAAATACTCATGAATACAATGAGGAGTATAGTATTAGATTACATTATACCAATTTAGTATTTTGTACTGAAAATATATAGCACTATATTTTGGTCTCTCTATCGGGCTATATATATAAATACTTTTATGTGAACAATAATAAAACAATAGTACATAAATCATGCTCTTGCATTTTCGCATGCATTGTTCGAAGGAGTTACAACATTTCTTGTTAATGGCCTTTTCTTGTTAGCTGTAACTTTTCCTAGGAAGGTTCCAGTAACTCGATGAAACTGCGTTCACCATCGCGTTACTGATGAATAATGAAAAACGGACTTCTGCGCATTCATCATTCAAATAGACTGCAATAGGGAACTACGTATTTCCTCATTCCATTCAAAGTATTTTTATGAACTTGGCTACACTGAATGTTTATTACATACATATGTAATAAACCGCATGTGCATGCTAATAAACGCTTCAAACAATGTATCGTAATTAAGGTAATACGTTTGCGAAACACTTGTAGAAAGATGCAAACGCTACAAATTTACAGAAGCAGGTTAAAAAAAAAAACAGGAAAATCTGTTTATGATTACATTTTTATCCGAGTAGTTCGTCTTTTTCAAAAGAAACTTCTTTCTGAAGATTGAAAAAAAATCATATATGTGAATATGAGTTATAGATGCATATTTGATTCGGGAAACATCAAAATTCATTTCCATTATTTCAAAGGGGAAAGATTGTAAAATGTAATTTTGATGTGGGCAATTTACCAGTGTACCTCCAATTATGCAAATAGAATGTGCTTAAACTTATGTGGAAACGTATTAAATTATTTTTGTTACAAAGGGCCTCTGTGGTTTTGTGTCCTGGGCTTGCACATACAGGGTATCTACGGAGGAAACGACGAAACTTCGAAAATAAGCTCTTGAGACAATTTTAAGTATATTTTGTTCAATAAACTAGATGGATATTCCGAATGGCTGAGCCTCAATAAGCCCTCCAACGTTGGGTTGAACATATGATTTCTAGGCAAACATTTGCGTTGTAGAAGCATATAAACACTCCAGAAATATGTAAATTGGTTATTTATTATAAATTTATTATTATTATTATAAATTTATTAACAAAATAAATGAATATATTTGATCAGAAAGAAAAAATAACCCAGAAATAAAAAAAACATCCGATTTACACTGTTCGACTGCTTTTTTTATTTCTGGGTTAATTTTTCTTTCTGAACTAATATATTCGTTTCTTTTGTTAATAATAAACAATTTACATGATTTTGGAACGTTTTGGTGCTTATTGCGGCACAGCCATTCGGAATATCCGTGTAGTTTATAAGACAAAATGTGTAGACATCCTGTATAGTGCAGCGCCTTTCGTCTGATGTTGGTCGGAGGCCGAGAATCCGCCACCCAGGTGGGCGGTTGTTTTCCAGGTCTCTTCCGAAAATAGGCTTTCACTCGGGCTTCTCCTTTCGCCGTGAACTATCGGAGCGGCATCTGGGTCAGTGGCGTAGCGGGGACGCATCCCACGCGGGGCGGCCGCGGAAAGAAAGGCCGGCGCCGGCCGGATCGCGCGCCCCACGCCCCCACCCATGCCAACGCCCGCGCCCCCACCCACGCCCCGCCCCCGCCCACGCCCACGCCCACGCACCCGCCCACGCCCACGCCCCCCGCCCCAGGCAACACCCACGCACCCGCCCACGCCCCGCCACGCCCCCGCCCCCGCACCCGCCCCACCCACGCACACGCTCATGCCCACGCCCATGCCCACGCCCATGCCCACGCCCATGCCCACGCCCATGCCCACGCCCATGCCCACACCCACGCACTGGCCCTCGCCCACGCCCCGCCCCCGCCTCCGCCCCCACCCACGCCCACGCCCACGCCCATGCCCTCGCCCATGCCCACGCCCCCACCCCACGCCCACGTCCACGCCAAGCCCACGCCAAGAAGCCCAAGTCCACGCCCACGCCAAGCCCCCGCCCACGGCAAGCCCACGCCCATGCCCATGCCCACGCCCCAGCCGCCGCCCCCGCCCCCGCTTCCACCCTCGCCACGCCCACCGCCGCCCTGGACGCCCGCCCGCTCCCCACAGCCCCGTTCCCCTAACGGATCCTCCGCGCCAACGCGAGGAACTATGTTCACTCGATTGTCAGCTCGATCGTCAATTAATCATATTCATAAGAAACATTCAAAGTCATAACAGATCACGTATTGAGGCTAGAAGAATGTGAGGACAAGCATTCTACCAGTTCATGGAAAGTATACTAGCAGTTCACTTTCAGGTAAGCGGGGTTCTTTTGGACTGCACTAAAGAAATTTTGGCAATAATGATTACAGAAGGGTAGATCACCACAAGTTGTGATGTTTTGAAAAGTCACCTGTCCATAAAAAGTACGTTGCAAACCCAAAGAGCTGTTGTATTATGTTGTTCGGTTCTTGGGTCTTACCGTAATACCAGAGTAAATGTACTATTTGCAGAAGTAATGCAGAGCCCTGATCAGAAAACTTTTAAACTATCTTTGTCATGTTGATGTTTATTTGATGCTCTGAATAATGATACAAAACTTTTCCCGATTGACTGAACAACTACTTTCAGTCTTCAGATTCTGAACTAAAAGTAGATTGGAAAATCCGCCTTTTATGTTTCATAACGCATACACTTTCTTCCGGTCCCTGCAATTTATTATATCATCATCAGCATCACCATTACAATAATGAGGCCTTCAACGACTCTTATTGGAACTATCAATCCAATTTTCCGATAATTTTCTTTTTGTAAAAACCTCTTTAGCCGGGAATGCGTTGATATTTCACACAAAATAAATGAGGTTAATAAAGCATACCTCTCGGGCATCATTGTTCACAGTCTGGTACAAACCCGTACCTAGAGAAGAAAGTTCACCTTAATACATTACCAACTTTAAATATCTGATGGCTTGAACGTTGACAAAATTCCAATATGAACAAAGGATCTTTCAATATCATTGAAATCGTGTGTACTCCATTACTAATATCGGGCTCATCGCCTCTGTGACTTCCCACCACTGCTTCCTTCCTTTTCTTCTCCTTTTCTTCCTCGTCACCTTTCACCACCACCACCTTCACCTCTCAGTTCTATTCCTGGACAGGCTCAACTTAATTTTCATACGTCCCCCCTTCCACCTTCGTTAAAATAATCTATATATTCATCTCCCTCTCCTCTCTCTCTCTCTC
Organism: Teleogryllus occipitalis; assembly: GCA_011170035.1. NCBI lineage: Eukaryota > Metazoa > Arthropoda > Insecta > Orthoptera > Gryllidae > Teleogryllus > Teleogryllus occipitalis. The sequence goes on along the minus strand of BLKR01002137.1, from coordinate 52,411 downwards.
TCTCTCTCTCTCTCTCTCTGTTTTCACCGCTTCCTCCGCCTCGCCGCCCCCGGGCTCGATCGCCGCGCTCTCACGCACGCATCCGGCGGCCGCGGAAGAGCAAGCGGTAAACAATGGAACGCGCACCCGCACATCCGGCCGAACCGCTAGGTAACAGGACGGCGGCGGCGCCGGCACCCGCGCCCGCGCCACCGTCGCTCGAGCGCCCCAGGAAGTGGCGCACCCCCACCTCCACCTCCTGAGCCCCAGGGCGCCCTAGAACCCAGGCAGTGAGGGTCGACTTTGGATTCGATTGGATTGGTTGGTCGATAAGTGATTCCAGACGCGTCAACTGTTAAGGTCATTAGTCCCGTAAATGAAGCACATGTTTTATTGCGGGAGGTGGCGGTGATCTGTCCCCGCTGGATAGTGAGATTCGGCGCCGACCTGCCGTCAGCTAGCGCGGTATTTCCCAACCAGGTATCTCCCACCAGCGAGGCACCGCCCCGCCCGGGACAAGCTTTGAGCTCCCGAGTGAGTGTAAGTGTAAGTGTAAGTGTAAGTGTGTGTAAGTGCGGGTAGGACAGGACTAGTAATGGAAAAAAAGATCGCGCGCGGTCCGTGGCCCGTTTGTAAGAGTACAACTCCGGCATTCACCCGGTATTGATCGGAGAAACTACGGCAAACTACCGATCAGAGAAGTCGGCCACTAGATTTCTCCTCCAGACAGCGACAGAATTCGACCTAGCAATCTACCTAGTGATTCGATTGGAGGAAGGTAACATGTTTTAAATATTTTTCGTTAGATTTCATGACATATTATAAAAGTGACATATTTTAAATATTTTTCGATTTCTTTGGGAGATACACCGGCTGCGTTGGCTCAGAGGCAACATTAACGTTGTCTCCGCATCGGCTCTGATTGGAATGTCCTAGGGTTGGAGTCCCGACAGGGTGGTGGATTTTTGTAAGAAGTTGCATAGATAGGTCAAATTCAGCCGCAGTCTGGAGGAGAATTCTAACGACCCGCTGTTCTCGGTTTATTGTTTTTTTCCAACTACACCAGGCGGATGTCGGAGCACTACCCTAATAAACGGGCCATGAATCGCGCGAGATTTTTCCTTTCTATTCTTTCCCCCTTCCCATTCTTTTCCCCCTTACACACTTTTGTAAATGCACTGCAATACCACACATATCTGGAGACCAGTCGGATACTTTGCGCTTATCCCAAATGGGGGCGGGGCCCCGCTGGCAGAGATACCTGCATTTGAAAACTCCACAAACCGACGTGAAGTTCGGCCCCCGATCCATGTTCTAGCGGGGAGAAACACCGCCATCTCCCGAGACATAACATGCTACTACACTAACCTGATTAGTGACCAAAGTTGTTGAAGCGTCCGGAGAAACAGAAACAATCAATTGATATATGAGTCTCTCAGAGTCTTCTCTGTATCGCCCCTCCTTACATGGTAGATATTCGTAGAGAAAAAAAAATCGGTACGGCTCAATATACAGTATTAAGTCAACTGGAATAACATGAATATTTGAAATAGCAAAACGCGTTAAAAATAATGTAAAATTAAATATTATTGAATCAGTAAATTAATGATTGCATTTTCTGTCGTTACAATTTGTTATAAATTGATTTGTTCAAAAGTAAAAAACAACAACGAAAACCTTCGAAACCCACTCCTTAAAAACAGGTATATATAGGACTTTATGAGGCAACGGGTTTAGCGTGTACGTGTACTTACGTAATTATCATCTTACAATAAATACTATTATATATGACACATAGTCTTCAAATAATGGAATATATCATCAATGATTTTGTGAGTGAGAGTACATTGCGTGTTATAACGGAAGATTACTCCAAAAGAAGTGTCCTACGCCAAATGTGGGCTTAAGAGAGGAACGTCACAGAATAAGTGACAGAATTTTAAAAAAATAAAAAAGACATAAGAACTCAATTAATTGAAGGATCAAAAATCCCATTGTGTGCTCTTATTTATTTTTTATCGTATGACGCGATTTTCTGGATGACCGCACAAAAATGGCCGCAGTTCCGATGACAGAAATCTCAACAATACCGACGTAGGGGTTTCTCCGGTAAGACGTGTTGTGACGAGATATAACCGCGATGATGTTAGTGATCTTCCCTAGCAGGATGGCGAGATACGACGCCGACCTACACGTCGACTTTCTGGGACTTTTCCCAATGCAAAAGCTGTTAGCTCCAGACTGATCTCCCGACATGTGCGGCAGTGTTGTGCATGTAAGTGTAAGTAAAGGGTGAGGATAGGTCAAGGAAGAGGAAGAAGAGGTTGCGCGAGGTCATGGCCCATTTGTTAGGGTACTGCTCCGGCATTCGCCCGGTATTGATCGGAGAAACCACGGAAAACTACCGATCAGAGCAACCGACCGCTAGGATTCTCCTCCAGACAGCAGCTGAATTCGACCTAGCTATCTACTAGCTAGTATCGAAAATCCTGCCACCTCCTGTCACCGTCGGAACTGCCGAGGAAGTGCAATGATATCAACAGATACCCTGAGCCATCTAAGCCGGTACGCGGATCGAACTCCCAACCCAAGTGATGAAGGCGCACCGACTGATGCTATGCGCCTACATTCGTGTGTGTAAGTCTGCTTGGACGTGTGCACGGATCCGTGAATTTTGCGTGTCCGTAGGCATGCGCACGCAAGTTTTCATCTCCCTACGTGTATACTCGGCCTGCGTCCTTTATTTTATGTGCAAGCCCGTCGCAAAGACAGAAAGAAAGACAGAAAGAAAGAAGGAAAGAAGGAGAGAAAGAAAGAAAGAAAGAAAGAAAGAAAGAAAGAAAGAAAGAAAGAAAGAAAGAAAGAAAGAAAGAAAGAAAGAAAGAAAGAAAGAAAGAAAGAAAGAAAGAAAAGAAGAAAGAAAGAAAGAAAGAAAGAAAGAAAGAAAGAAAGAAAGAAAGAAAGAAAGAAAGAAAGAAAGAAAGAAGAAAGAAAGAAAGAAAAGAAAGAAAGAAAGAAAGAAAGAAAGAAAGAAAGAAAGAAAGAAAGAAAGAAAGAAAAGAAAGAAAGAAAGAAAGAAAGAAAGAAAGAAAGAAAGAAAAGAAAGAAAGAAAGAAAGAAAAAGAAAGAAAGAAAGAAAGAAAGAAAGAAAGAAAGAAAGAAAGAAAGAAAGAAAGAAGAAAGAAAGAAAGAAAGAAAGAAAGAAAGAAAGAAAGAAAGAAAGAAAGAAAGAAAGAAAGAAAGAAAGAAAGAAAGAAAGAAAGAAAGAAAGAAAGAAAGAAAGAAAGGAAAGAAAGAATATCGCCTGCGTATAACTAACTATTGTGAACCACTCACAAAGGCAATTCTGCAATGCTTTCCATGTCTCTAAATGTACGATGAAAGACCACGAAATTTCACAGATCCTCAGTCACTGGTCTTGCGCAGCTCTTAAGAGTTCTTTGTGCTCCAGTTTTTCGGGCTTTCTCTTGTCATCAGTGATGTTCCCAAGCACTCGAAAGTACTTTTTTAATTTAATTTATTCTGAGAAAATACTTTTCTAATATAGAAGTTTTCCTCTTAAAACTTTCAGAAAATCCGTTGCTCTCGTCAAATATGGACATCTGTTCTTTTACAGCTGATATATATAAACAATAAACTTATTTATAAATAAATAAATGCAAGTAATTCCCTAATATTTAAATCTTTTATTATCTGTTGCCTTGAACCTTTCTCGAGGAAAACAGTGGATGATGTCTTATTTCATGCTCATAGACAAGAGTAGTAGATAAAATGCAAGTTTCATTTCTAGCTCATGTTTGTTTGTACGCAAAGAAAAATCTGGTTATAAAATATTCCGAAGAAAATAAACAAAAATTCAGGATATTAGACAGTAGATCTCAAGCCCCAAAATTCATGATCACTGTGCAGCGATGATTTGACCCAAACCCTTTTTGCCGCGGGTTCCATGCGAACTGGGGCGAAGTAAACGTGCCGTCAGCTGCAGTGGAAAGAAACGAAAGCTGCAAATCCATCATGACTTCATTCCTTTATCTCGGTTTTCAAGTGAACTACCTGGCATCGTCTTGACGATGAAGGCATTATCTACATTTTCGAATGACTGCAATTTTGATCGCTTTCATTTATTTAAATATAATATACTACTCTATGGACGTGTGCAGTTCAATTTATTTATCTATCTCGAACACGATAAAAACTGTGTGTGATTTGGTGTGGAGGGATAAATGCCATTTAATGCTCAAAAGCACTTAACTAGACGAATCAGCAGCTTCTATGAGCTATCTGATCCTTCAGTAAGTTTCTTCAGTTCCAGTTTCTGGTAATAGGTTTACTGACCGTATATTCTGTGTAGTATAACAAACTTTTACTCGAGTAATTTGATTCTATCTGTGCCTAGAGTTAACCGGCTCATCAAACGAACGTATACTAGTACGATAACTCCAACACATCACGATTTCTCTTTGCATCTTCTTTCATTTTATAGTAACGAATTTCCTTGTTCAACTCCTATCAGTATAGTGTCGCTTTCCCCTAGGATCAGCGTTCTAATTATTAACATTTTAGAATTCAGTGGGTGGAGTTCGTAAGTGAAATAAAACTATACTGAACGAACCCTTTTCATTTATGACACTTTCTTATTAAAATCTAGTCTCAGGCACAATATTCTAACTTATATTGCAGAGTAAGGGCATATTGCAGCATAAGATGTAATTTTGAATTGAATTTTGATGTCGTTTAATAAATTATTATACCACACGTCCATGTTTCTAGGAGAATAAAATATATAGGGAAACATCCAAATAAATATCAGAAACAATACAAATGTACAACTCACATTTCTTATGCTTTTTCAAAACGTTTTGAGAGTTATTTAATACCATTTTCAGATTTTAAACTAAGAGAAAGACATTAAAAATCGTACTATACATAGTTACAAGCATTACTTAAAATAAGTAAATGTCCCAAAAATTTGAGGCTTACTTAATATAACCTATGCATTTATTTCAACATAGCGAGAACCACGCTGAGGCACGCCTTGATTTTGACAGTGGCTTGCCAACACTAGTAACCATTACAATGGTTGGAAACCGAGAAGATAATATGAACAAAGAAAAGGGAGGACTGTGAGGTAATTAAGGGGTGTTATTTAAATTGTGCTTAGCATTTAAACTTATGCCTGTAAACTTGTTGTTTTCGGTATCAGAATTAATATTTATACTTAATTTAATCTATATTATTTCTGAAACAACAGGAGGAAATTTTCTGGTTTCTCTAATATTCTTATGTTGGCCAAATCTATTTCGTATTTCCATCTGACCCTATGTTAGAGAATTTCATCTTTCAGGATTTTCAAGAATGTTGCCCGTCCGTTTTTTGAACTTTTTGCTTTACTTTTATTTATTTATTTTACGTCAAAAGCAATTAAAAATTGTGTGTGACGAACTATGGGGAGAAATGAATTCTGTGCACGTTTTCTAAAATTCTGTGATTCCTACCCTAAGCCATATACTACTTCAATTTTGAATACAGAAAGAAAATGAGCGTTTTTTGCAAGGATTGTTAACAAAAATATATTCTCTCCAATGTAATAAAATCTATATTCAAGGGTAAATCAGCAATTAATTTGGGCTCTTATCCTTCATCATGTCTTTCGTCAAGAATTAATACTTCCTGCAACGACATCATGGAGAACGATAATTTGAATAACTATATTTCCCACTGAATTCTAGAAGTGCATAGATAATGAAGTTACAATAAGAAGTGCACAGATAATGAAGTTACTTGATTTTTGTTTTGATTCCTTTATTTATTCTCGTCAAATATCAGTAAACACTGTACTTCGACACTCTTTAACCATAAACAGTAGAATGATGAATAAAAGTACCATCTAGTGATGCTACAGTAGCACACACTTTCTCGCGCTATTAGTAACTTCTCTGCTTTATTATACTACTACATATACCTGCAAAAGTGTTTTCAACCAGCAAAAACCTTATCCACGCCGAAACTCGAATTCAGATCCTCTGAGTCCATTCACCGTGGGCCTTGCCTCTACGCCATGGAAACGGCGGCGAGAGATTCGAATTCGGGCTGACGCTTAAAAATGTAACCCAATATTTCTGAACCCAATATTTCCAAGATGCAAATTTCTAAAATTTACAGAAATCAACGAAAATTGGACCTACACCGTTATTTTCAACGTCCCTAGTTTAATACGTGAAACAAATCAGAGAAAAAATTAAGAAAAAACCTTTCTATAATTTGCATTAATTTCAACTAGGAATTACGAGAAAACTATTCGTTTCTTTGAAAAACTATATTCGCCCTTTTTTAAAGAACTGATTTTTGAAAACATATTTCGTTTAAGGCAAATATCTCTACCTCAAATTTTGTACTTTTGAAATATTACCTTTTTGTAAATTTTCGAAAATACAGAGTTCGTCGAAAATGAAACCAGCATCATATTTCTTACTGTCCCTTGAGACATACCAGGAGAAATTTTAAAGAAAAAAATTGGAGTGTTTTTTGCGAAAAGACATTGTTTAAAAATTTAAACATTGCGTATATTTCGCGAAAACTGTTAATATTTTCGAAAAATTGTACATGACCTTTTTAAAGATCTGTTTTTAAAGAACAGATTTTATTAAGAAAAAATTCATTATCATCAATATTGTAGTTGAAGGAAGATTCCGAAAAAATTGCACATTTGCAATTTTCGAAAAATCAGGGATTTTAGCGAACATGAGACCTGCACCATTCTCTTAAGCTTTACTATTGACGTCGTTCTCTTTACGTTATCCGTGGACAAAGTTTAATAAAATTTTTTTTTTACAATATTTTGAAAATGCTGAGATATGTAAATCCCCAAAAATCAAATGATCCGTTTGAAACTCCCAAAGCCTCGATTTCGTTTAGATCTATCAAGGAACATCAATTTTGGAGAAAATCGGCGGAATGGTTTAGAAGCTAGCGTTGGCCACACGCAGACATTCAGACGGACAGACGGACGGGTGCGCACGGACTGACAGATATTTTGCCGTCAATCGATTTTTTGTATCAAGGCCTCATAAAACATGGATTCTGCCTACACTTCCTGTTAGAAGAGGTAATTTACTACGTAGGAACGTGATTTATCCACTTTTTCGTTTCCGGGCCCGTCAATAAGAGTTTTTCTGTCGAAAATTCGCCTTTTGCAATGTTTTCTCTTCTTACATACATAACAGTAAGAATGTAACAAAGCGAGGTTACAAACATTTGAAAAATGGATATTTCCGCTCCCGAGTTATAGAAAACTTATTTTCATCGGTAAAATAACTACATATGTGCCTTTTCACCTTTGCTCACAAAATAGTAACCCATACCCCGGCTGTAGTCCTACCCCAACTAACGAAAGAGAGCCCAAAAACCGTTCTTAAAGAATACTTGCTTTTGTGTAAAATACTCCCTTATTCTTGAATTTCGCAGCATCAGATGGAAGCATTGCCATGCAGTTTTGTCTCCAATGAAACCACAATAGGTTCTACACTCTGGCACAAAGATTGAAGTTAATACGACGAGGGAGTTTCGCCTGGCCACGCCGTATCAAAAACGTAATATGTTGACTTCAAAATTTTAGACTTGAATAAGAGACGTAGACTAAGAGAAATTTGGACTCGAATAAGTCACTATTTTCTAACTATACAGAAAATTATTTTAGACTTTATAATTACACTAAATGCATCAAAATCTATTCGCTTTTGTAAATAACAACACAGTGTTTTTCTTATTAATATTCGCCGCGAATAAGGTCGCAGATTGGTGACCAAAACGTTGGCACCTGTACCTAAGGAGCGGCGTCTCCCGGACAGCCAAGTAGTTAGTGACTCCGGCCCCGGAAGCCTACACTCTGACAGTGTTTTACTTTTGTTCCCGCCAATTTGTATACAGCTAGTGTTGACCTGTGTCATTTGTCTATTAAAATCAATTTAAGGGTTGACGAAGTCAACTTACGCTGATCTCGTAAGACAAAACCAAAATTTTGTTACATTTTTCATGCGTAATTTTTCCACATTGCTCTACCAAAACATTTACATGACCCCATTACTGCATATCCGGGATTTATTTCATTACAATCTCCCACTTGCACTTTACTTTGTCACCAAATGTCTCACTTAGGAGCACTTATTTCCACGGTGGAGGTGGAAGGCGTATTATAGTTGAAATTACTATTATAATTTTCTTTAACCACTGACACGTGCACGCAAAGAGCTTTCTTTTGCTATCCAGTTCCGCTATTGTTACATACATTAACAATAATCTTTTTACCTTAATGTTCACAAGATCTCACCTTGATGTTGGATTTTTTACCGATTTCTTAGGGGGAAAAGTACTAGCTTACTCTCAGAAGGAAGCTCGTCTATTATACAGGTAAAGTAGCATCAATGTCGCCACATTGTTTCGCGTAATGTAGAGCTACATGTATCCAGGTGTCCCAGCAGAGTAGGTGGAGGACGAAGAGGAATTCCTGAAACTTTTCCTCGGAAGTATGAAATGCGGGTCGAAGTTTTGCAAAGCATTTCCTTCATATTGGAGATCGCTGTATTGTCTTACGGAACTTCATTTCATATTTCTTATTTTATTTGAGGTACGGTGAAATGCATGGATGAACACTCGACGTTTATAAAGGCTAGAAGAGAACAGGCTAGAAGAGACTGCCTTTAATGGTTTAAGAGACAGTGACCCTGCAGGAAAGAACTGCACTCTCTTCAATACCACAAGGAAATAATAACTGTGAGCTTTTGTTCACAGTGAAGGCAACGGACAGGCTATTGACTTCTTGAAGCACCAGGTCGCTACAAGATGTGAAGGGCAAGATGTATTGCCATTGAGATTTTGAACTATTATGCTTGCAATATATCTGTTGAGAGCAAAATGTGGTCTCGTCCCAGCATGCAAGAATGCAAGAATCATGTCCTTTCTAATAGTAGCAAGTGCTTCTGAAACTGTAAAAAACACATATGAGTTAAGTTTTTGGCAGCACTTCTTGAAAAAATTACGGGAGACTTGATTTTGTAGGATGTTCCATTTTCAGAAATTAGTGACATGTAATTACCTCAATCGAAATCATCAGTATTTGTCGAATTTCTGGTGTTCCTGGCAAAAATTTTGTTTCGACTTATTATTTTGCCATTGCTTTATACCATGAGTTACCGACATGTATCTCAATGTGAGGTTCTCGCTTCTATAAAATTTAAAAGAATGCTAGTTTTAGTTTCATTTGACAACGTTTATGATTTAATATAATTGAATAGTACATCGACATGATTTTCAAATATCTGTAATTTTCAATGTGATCTGTAGGGTGGGACCCAGAAAGTATTGTAGTAAGAGTAAGGGGGTGACAATTCCAGTTTGAACTACTAACCACATATATTTTTAAAATAATTCTTTTGAATTTAGATTGAAATAAAACGTATAAAAGTATGTTCATAATGGGAATACTCTTTTTGTTGTGATGAGATCTACACGATAATTATTTTTAATAAATTGAGGGAAAATGCAAAGCAAGTGAAATGCCGTCCCTGTAATTTCTACCCACGATACATACGAATTGACAATGCGTAAAAGTAATTATTTTTCTGCAGTTAGAGTAGAATACAAGTAGTTTATGTACCATGACCGTGAAATAGCACTTTTTCGAGGGAGGTGGTTTAGCAACCCAAGTGGAGAGTAGTGGAGCCCAAGTTGATAATTTTCCGAGCTCGAGAAAGTCTCTTCACAGCCAAGGTGTAAAGAGTATTATTTTTCACACAAAACAGACTTAAATGCACTTAGCATGTAAATTACTTCACGATGAAGCAGCCATCGTATTGGTATCAGTAAGGTCACAAACTGAAACAAAAGAATGGACTGAAGTTGCCCGCACCTCCAACGGAGACGCAGTCGTAGTGGGTTCAACAGACGTTTTAGTTCCTAGCATTACTTCTACTTGGTTTCGTTTAGTACTTGTAAGTTGTGCTGGTACTACATGCTATTCCAGCGTACTCGAAGGGATTTCTCGGAGAAGGCTGTAAATGCAATGCTCTTCGTAACGGCCCTCGAAATCCCAATTGAAAGGCGCGTGTGAAAAAGCCCTCGCCGGGCGCAGCGCTTGTCTGGCGCAAGTGCGTGGAGGCCTGACAGGCAGCGCCGAGTGGGGGAGTGATGACGAAGCACTCCATCCCAGGCGGACGAACGGGCTCACGAGCACACGGGCCCGCGCCCCACTCCACTCCACTCCACTCCACTCACTCCACCTCACTCCACGCCGCTCCTCACAGCCTCCCTCCAAAAGTGAAGAGATTGCGAATCCTCCAGCCAGACCCTGCGCGGATCCTTCTTTGTAGGTTAAACGTATTGCGCGTCGATTCTTCCAGGAACACGTGTGCCGAGTACCCGAGGAGAGCGTTGGACTGCGTCAGGAATTGCTACCAATTACCGCTGACAGAATATTTGGATCATACATTCAGGTGATACTAAGAAAGAATCTCATGCTGAATTGTAGGTAATGGCATCTCCTCATTGAAGTAACCGTCGTGTCATCCAGAGACCAAATGGTTGAGGACACAGTATTTCAGTGGTATTTTCTTCTCATTTTGAATTAAACTTAAGGTACTTAGAAGCTTCCGTTTTGATAATTTTCTATTAATTTCTTAATATTTTCTCTATAAAAATACCTAAGGATTTTTTTTTTCAAAAGAACCACGAACGATTTAATGTTACGAATTTAAATAGATGTTTTGTGTGTTTATCTTTTTGCATCCTTAGGTACGGAGTCCTAAAATTCTTGGGGTCTTATTCCATGTTTTAAGAGGGGCGGCAGCGACGCGTAGTGGCAAGAGCGCGATGGTGGCGTCTGTCAGGACAGGCCTATTTGGAATGCATGAGAGCAATGTATGGAGATGTTGAATGGTATGAACAATGTGGACTGCCAGAAAACAACGGAAGGCAGCAGGAATGGCTGCAGGACTTCTGGCGATGATATGGGGAATGTTGGGGGATGCCGTTGGACTGTGCGAAACTATGATAAACGGTGGGAGATGGCGGGGCGCGCCGGGAGTTAAAATACTGTACACATAGCTCTAGGGCAGCGGTTCGCAGCCGGTGGTCTGCAGATCATGGCAGGGCCGTAACCTCATTTTAATGGTTTGCAAATAAATTAAGATATTTTGAGCTCATCTAATATTTTTTAACAAACAATAAATGTTGTCTTATCTATAGTCAAATGGAACGAATGTATCTTAAGTCAAATGGAAAGAAAACGTACTGGGAATTGATTTGTTTGAAAATATGACTGTGACTTGCAAAACATTTACCTCAAAGGCGAGCACACGACTGGGTTACGCAGAAACGTTTTACTCGTATAAGTATTATTTCAGTTGGTCTTCTTTTATTTCTTTGTCTATGGTTACCGTCCAGTGTTGCCAGATCGTGTCAATTATGGAGAGTTTCCATAATTTCAAACTCATCCCATAGGCTACCATAGAATCATAATTCTACCATTGAATTTTAGGAATTTTTAATAAATATTAATAAGTGATAAAACAATATTATGAACATTATTAAAATATTATGGAAATTATTATTTCATAATTACTACGAAAAGTAATATAAATTTAATAATATAGTTCGAACAGTAGAAAATAACTGGTAATTCCTTGAATACTTTCTTCTAGCCATTATGTTAGGTGTCTGCGAAATTTTATTTTGCCAATTTCGTGCTTGCTGTGACGCGCTAATCAGCTGTGACGCGCTTATCCAATCGGAAGCGTCAATGCCGACCAAAAATTTAAATCGTAACAAAGCTCCCAATTGAATAACCGCGTTCAGCGGATGTTCTGTCAGAAGCCACTATTTAAATCGGAGTATAACCCGCTTTGCATTGTCCTTTACCGTACTACACTGTGTTCTTACAGCACCGATCGGCAACCTTTGAGAAATTAGGAAGCACTAAATTGTCAAAATAAGACTCCTCAGACCCCTAACATAAATGTTAGAAGAAAGTATTCAAGGAATTGCTCGCAATATGCTACGGTTCCAAGTATATTTAAATCACTCTTAAAATCACTCTATTTCAGTCACTCTATTTAAATCACTCTATTAGAACGGAAGTGAAGGCCGCGGGATTCGACAGCGCGCGAGGGGGCGGACGAAGGCCGTGGGCAGCGAGAGACGGTGGAGATGCGGGAGGCGGCGTGCGCTGGCGTGCGGCGGCGGCGGCGGCGGCGGCGGACGGGCGGGCGCTCCGTAACGGGACACGGTCCTTGGCTGAGGCGGCGCCGGGTCACAGCTGAGTCACCGTTCTCCTCTTGAGCCGCGTGCTTCGCGCCGCTACAGCACCGTCCCCCGCTCCCTACGTTTGCTCTTCTTTCCGGAGATGGCTCAAAGGGTGGAGCGGTGCTGCTCAAGATGGCTTTCCAAGAACCTGTGGTCCAGCGCACCTCCGTGCAACACCGTAAAAATTTTGCCAAAACGTTACAGCCCACACGGTGACCGGATTTTCGACAGTAGCTAGAGAGATATGGTGAATTCAGCCGGACTGGATGGGAGATCTAGCAGACGGTTGCTCTGACCGGCAATTTTTCGTGATTACTCCGATCAACATCTGGCGAGTGTCGGAGCAGTGCGCTAACAAACGGACCAAGGACCGCGCGCAATATTTCCTTTCTCTTCCTTGTCCTACCACACGTGTCGGGAGACCAGTCGGGAGCTTAGAACTTGTCCTGGCAGGGGCAGTGCCCCGCTGGTGGGAGATACCTGGATGATAAAACCCCCAAAAGCAGTCGTGTAAGTCGGGGCCCCATCTCACCTTTCAGCAGGGAAAGAACACCGGTACCTCCGAAAAAATATTTACACTCCCGTGACACTACACTTACGGGACTAATGATCCTCGCAGCTGACGCGTAAAACAAAATAATCAACCAAGTTACGAACCCCATATGTAACAGAATTTGAAACAAAATTTTTCCTTTCCTTTAGGAAAGTTTTGAAAAAGTTCCTTTTGAAAAAGTTCCTTTGGGAATTATCCGTCTACTAGTGTGGGAAGAAAAGAATATTCATAACGTTATTAAATTCTGGTAAATTTAATGTGTATTGGGAGCATGTAGTTCGTCCTACTCCCAAGTTCGCGTGCAGACTAGAATCATCTTGGCTAACTTAGCAAAAGATGTGGTCTCTTTCCGTTGTGAGTTCAGAACGGTAAGTAAAAATCAAGGATTGATATAGGTTTTTGGAAAAAATATTTTCAAATGTGGCATGATACAAATAGCTGAAAATGGAATGATGATATACTGTTCCTTGAGCTTTGGGATGCAATGGCTTCTCAGTTTATTGAAATTTACGCATGTCATTTGAAATAGTGGTAGCGTACGTAGCGGTCAGCGAATAATAAACTGATTTCTCTTAAGTGGTCGCTCAACAAATACGTTCACAAAAATATTTTTTTCACCATTTTTCCCTTGGTATAGTTTCGTAACAAAAATCTTCAGCCTCCTAAGTGTATGTACAGATCTTGAACTCTAAACTAGATGCACTCTATAAAATGATATGTTATAAAATGATATGTTAAATATCTCTCAGATGTTTAAACATCTTTGGTGTACTTTCTTCGTAAAACAATTTTTTTAAGATATCTTTAGAGTCAATTCAACTAAAATGTCTTGAAACGAGACTTTTTGTAGTGTACGTACACTTTTTAATTACGTAACACCTTCCCCACAATTACGTAACACAGTGACCGATATCGCTCCATTGCACTAATTTGGTACGTGTTTTTTGACCGAACCCTAAGTCATAAGACAAGCTGACATTCCATGTGGTTAATTTTTATCTGGAAACACCTTGCAACTACTCACACAATTCATGAAATACTTCCGCCTCATAAATTTTAATTATCAACTTTAAGTTCCGACTTGTATATAATATATCACCCTTCAAAATGTATAATATCACCCTGCGAAAGTTCAAAGTTACATTTAATTTATTTGGGAAAAATAAGGAATTGGAAAATAATTTGTCTTCGATGTGAGTGAAACTGGAGCACCCTCTGAATGTAGTTACTTCTTTTACTTCGCATTTTCATCATACATTCCTCTTGTCTGGATGTATCCAAGATATCTGTTTTTCTTTCTCTCCGCCATTATTTTGATGATGCCTTGCTCCTTATTAAGTCTTATTCAGGACGTTTAATCTATTTTCTTTTATTCATATTGTTAATTCTACCTTTGAGGCCGAATTTCATGTTCAAGCAATTGTTGAATTTACGACACAATCCAAGATATTGTGGCTATGTTTTTAGTTTTCAGCATAGAATTTCAATTCGTCCGTGTAAAGCAGGTGACTTACTTGTGCTTCTGATTGTGTCAGCTTAAGTCCTTTCCGTTCAGCATCGCTGATCGCGGTTTCACTGCAAGACAAAACCACAAAGGGCTGAGAGATTCACCTTGGAAGATACCTCTCTTGATTTTAAAATTTTCAAGTTGAACGTCTTTTCTTCCAGTACTCAAGCATAGAAAATCCTTTATATGATTCTCAACCTCATAGATTTCCAATACTTCATACCGCCAGGTTCGTGGAACACTGTCAAAAGCATTCTGACAATCCTTATAGGCAGTATAAGAATGACTCCTTTCTCTGATTTACAGTGTTGTTAATGGTGGAAACGTTGTGGTCGTAACGGATGCAGTTATCTGTCCATAATAAATGCTATAGCATAATCTGTAAACATGGTTTTAATCATTATATAAATGACACAGATATTAGTTTAACTTAATGATTAAATCAGCTGTTTATTGCATCCTCGTGAGCTCATCCCTTCTGTTTTTCCTTAAAAATATGTTGCTGTTGTCTACACTTTGCTACATTTTTCTAATGATTATAGATGTGGGAAGCTATTACAATATTGGAGTACATGTTATGGGGCAGTATTTTGAAATATCCACTTATTTGTTTTCTCTCTGGCGAGAAGATAGGTGATTCTCTCTATGAAGAAGAGGTGGATGTTGGTAAACTGCAGGTTTTCCAACATCCTGCTGTAACACTAGGCAAGGTGGTTTTGAATTCCTTGACTTTTAACTAGGAATTTTGCAAGCTTACAGGACGATCAATGTTTTTGCCAGCGTTATTTTCAACTCTTCTTCATTTACCTATTTTGCATTTGGACATTCGATCCTTCTCAATCATTTACTATTTTGTCCCTTTGTGATTAACAGGATCACCCCAAATACATTGCCAGATACTGTCTTCAACTTTCGGTGTGATTTCTTTGTCCGGTTCCCCATTGTAGGTTGTTCATATTTTTTCTCAAGGTTTTTGGCTATTTGTAAATTGGTTATCTCGGTGACGTGACTTACTTTTTCGGTATCATTTCATTATCCTCACTAGTGCAGCGAGCCTTTGTTTTTATCATCTAATGCCGTGTCAATTTCTCCTGGTTCTTTATGAGTTACAAAATAATTGCACCAATTCTCTTTTCTTAAGCAGAAGCATTCGATTTTGCCTATGCGTTCAGAATGGGGGAGTTTTGGGCTTTTTCTTCTTTACTGGATTAGTAGTGTTATTGCTCCTATTAGAATCTGTTGTGTTATTTGTAATTCTTCTGCATCATTTTGCTTCTTTAACCCATGGGTTAGTCATTAATTGCCATTATGTCAATTCAATGTCAGGTCAATAATCATTAACCCGAAGAGGTTTGCTGAGGATCTGTTGGAATTCATCCGTTAAAAAGTGCTTCAGTACATGTCAATCAGGGATTAGAACAAGTATAAAAAAAGTAGAAATGTTTATCGAAAAATACATCAAGATTCAACATTATATTGAATTAAAACTAATTTAACATAATTTATTAATGAATGACAGTAAAATACAGTCAGCTTCAAAATAAATTAGATTAATAAATGGCGTTTCACAATATGTAATAAAGAACAACAACCTACGTTATTCCCATTTGAATACAATAGTATTCGTAAAATCTACAACTAAGTCTTGAGGGTAGCTACCACGAGTGACACAATGCACTTTCCACATTTTGCAAATCACTATCTCACTACGTGAGAGCAATAGTGAAAGTGGATCTGCATCTTACACGTGAGATACATACAGCAGGGTTTACTAAAATCAATGAAAGTAGATTTATTGTTCTCGTATTTATTTACATTTTCTGTCTTTTTTTCACCTCCTCTCTGTAGGATTAAAAAAATCATATCCTTTGATTAACATACTTCCCGCAGGTATGAATTTCGCAATGAGAACACAGAAAGCGTACTGATCGTTTCTTTTCATGAAATTAGTTGCGCTGATGAGCTCGTTGCATGTCACAGCGGCTCGAAGTGAGCCCATGTCACAATTAAGCACCCTTAATATCGCTGATCTAGAATATGATATATCTTTCTTCCTAGAAATACGAATACATCGTAAACATTTCAATTGTTTATAGAAATTGAAGTCAAAATTAATACTGGTATTCTATTGTATATCATTGACAGTGCAGATGAAATTATAGCCATTACACGCGAAAATGTGCTAACAGAATTGATGGTGAAACGTGTGCTTTCTGCTGAGGTATCTCCTCCGCCGTGGCCCCGTAAATCCAAAGGGAGAGTCATTCATATAAGATAACAAAGCAGGAAGCGCCTGTGTGGGAGAGTGGTTAGCTTACTCTGAGCCCCCCAGTGCGCGAGTTCGATCCCGGCTGAGGAGCGTGGATTTTCGAAGGGCGGAAAATTCCACAAGAGGCCATTTCATGCTTGAGGCGTGTAAAAGAACCGAACTCGGCAAAATTAAATCACTCCAACAATTTCCCATCCTAACGAGACTTCATCTTCTCCCAACAAGAAAGCTCGGATAGAGAAGAATAACTATAGCTGACTATTTGGCAGAGAAAGTGAGAATCACACCCAGGCGTTTTAGGGGATGCCCACGGGGCACGCCTGCTTGAAGATCTAGACCCACGCCCGAAGAAGGCTTCAAGGGAGCCTGGGTCGAATCCAGGGTTGCGGAACGATAGTCAATGTCCGGGTCACCCCAAAAAAACCTACGACAAATAAAATAAACAACGACGAAAAATGCTGGAGCGCGGAGAGGCGGAGTGGCAGCCGAGGTCCCGAGCAGAGGGGAAGAAGCGGAAAGGAGGACGGTCCGAACGGAGGGCGGGGTGAAGTATGGGGAAAGCAGCGTGGACGCGAGAGCGGGGAGAATGACGTCGTCAAAAGTGGGACGAGGGGCGGTGCGAAGGCGGCGGGCGGGCGGGGGCGGGGGCGAGGGCGGAGCAGCCAGAAGGGCGGGACGTGATAGGGCGGAGGCGGAATTGGAGGCCGAAGGGTCTGAGAACGTTTTCGGATACTCAAGTCAGATGTAGCCCTATCTATAAATATAAAAATTAAATACAATTGTTTTCCGATTTGCTTTATTTAAAGCCAAAGTGGTTTATAAAATTTATTTCCAATCATAAAAAGCTAAATAATTCATAATAAGCTAAATAATACCTCCTTGGGATGAACGGTTAAGTATTAATCAGAGCTTGCATATATACGCAGCACAGATTTACATGGGCATCTACATTTAAAAATGTAGGTTTCTTAATTTATGTTGTTTGCATTAATTCCGTAATTATAATTGTTATCAGAGAAGTTTCTGTGTCGTGCATCTTGAGAGGACAGAGAAGAGTATAGCCAACAAATTACATTTATGATCTGTGTTTTTTTCTTGTACAATTTCTATTTACATTCTCGTGTACTTTAATTTTACATTCTTGTGCTGGTATATACGGAATATAAAGGTAGCACAGAGAAATTTAAGTAACGCCGCATAATATCGGTGTGAAAATGTTGACGAAAATTGACATTTTGTGGGTCCCCGATATTAAAATTAGAGAGTTTTCCTAAAAACGTCTCTTCCTCTGCCAGTCCGACCGTCCAACTCTTTGAGAACACCACTAGTGCCTAAACAGTGCATAGAATTTTCCTCAAAATTAGTATTCCCAGATTCATATGGCTGAACTTAAGGATATTTTAATTTTAAAGGATACTTTACATGAAGTACTTTATATGATCCAACGACATTTTCGAAATTTTCTAAACGATGGGTCAATTTGTTTTGCTCGAATAGGAAACATTTTTGCAGGGTCAATCCGAATTATAATTAGGACTATTAGGTAAATTTTAGAAATAACACGAGGAAATTTGTGCTATTGTAGCATCATTAGATTTTTTTGAAAAAGAGAAATTTACAAAAAATGATTTTAGGCCCCATTCTTATTTATATATTGAACGTGAAAATGTTTAAAAAACTGTGTATGAGGTACGAAGGAGAAACAAAATCTTCAAGTGGCAGTACAACTAAAAAAATCAATTAGAGAACACAAGTCATGAAAAAGTAAAATAATACAATTTTTAATTAATATACTAATGTATTAGTTACGTTTCGTGTTGTATGATTCTCAAAGACTGAAAAATCATTTAACAACTATCGTAAACAGTTTCTAAGTCAATAATACTGTCTCAATCGATTTTTTTCTTTGTTTCACTTGATTTATTGAGCAATGCTAATATCTATTGTTTGCTTCGAAACACTAAACATAGCATTTCTCGCTCCAATACAAGAGCTTTTAATGTTTTTGACATTAAATTTAAAAAATTGCTATACAAATGGAAGAGACAAGAATTGCAAAAGAAATAATCAGAGATTACAGTGTTATGGCTGACCTTCATTCGCAAAGCCTCATAAACTTCTTGGCAAACTAGAATCGAGTATAATATCTATATAATGTTAAAATTGAGAGAGTTCATAAATACTTGTCGGTTCAATTTTTCGATTCAGCGAGAACATTCAGATTTCCGAAGGCTCGGTTTTTCTCCCTCTCTCTCTGCCTTTCTCTCTGTGTTCCTGTCTCCCGCTGGCTCGCACGCGCTCGTGTGTGTGGGCTTGGAGAGAGATGGAGGAACATCAGTCAGTGAATATTGCGTGGCGTTGAGCTGGCACAGTAACCGAGGTGCTGGGAAATGTACGCGTGGATGTGGATGTGTCTTATATAGTCTGAAGATCAGTGCTTCGAGCATTTTGGGAATTGATGTCAATTGAAGAAAAGCTCTGTTAAGAATCTCTTTCGATGGGATATATCTATGTTATTTCTGAGATATTTTAGAGAGTGGGGGTTTAAAAAAGGCTCAAGGCTGGTGCTGAGACCAGAGCCCTGAGAGTCTGTACAAGAAAGAACAAGAAGGTAACTATCCTCATCTTCGTTGCTGCACCGACTGTTCCACTAGGTCGCGTTACCGAGACCTACGTCTCCCGAGTGTGAGTCACGAATACATACGTTGCTCTTAGCAGCATCCACTTCCTTGCGCCTGAAACCTCTTTGCTAATGCATGTAGCAGTCAATCAGTTCATCGCGGCTTCAACAAACTTTCGTGGCCCACTAAAAGAACAGTCTGCAATTCAGAAGACTGTTTTCCTAATGCATTCCTTGCCACAATGCCTGCGGCTCAACGGGGTCAGCTGTTCGGAACCGAGCTACCCTCTGAACTCGGGCGTGTTTTTCTCTCTCTCTTCTGAGGAGGCGACCTTGCCGTTCCAGCCTCGTGGTCGATGGCCGTGTTCCTTGCCGGCTAAATTTTGTGTCAGCGCCTCTCGCAAGAAATCTGGGTCTAGGAAGTACATTGAATGTAAGTAGGTTAGATGTTGCAATCACAAAGCTTCTCTTCAAGCGATAATCTGAGAGTCTTCGTGTAGCCGAGAACCTCTAACCTGCTCGTCGAGAAGTACGGGAATAATGATTACGTGAGTTTTATCTGATACTTTTATACGCGTGCTACGTGCTCACTTATCTTATACAGAGAACACATATTTCTCTCAGATTTCTACGCGTTTTTTTAGTTTATTCCGACATTCTTTGAGGCTAGGTAGTACTTCACTTGCAAATTCAAGTTCATCGTATCTAACATATAGTATTAGTTTGTTTATTGAAACACGATTTGATGCGGATTACAAAATGGAGACACGAAAGAGTATTTAAAGAGTTATCTTGAATTTAAACTAATAAACTCAGATTTACCCTGATGGTACCTTGTCTACTATTGACCACCTTATTAAACAGGGCTACCACTCTAGATTCAGAAATAATATGTTGTATGAAAGGAAATATGATACAAAATGCGTTGTATGTTAAATATGTACGGAGATCCTTTGTGGGAGGACAGGCGTCACAGTGCTGCACCATTGAATTTAATTTAAGAAACTAAAACACCAAAACTGGTTTCCCGAAGTCATCGCTTTTTGTTATTCTTCTGACAAGATGTGCTTAGAAGTAAGTGAAGAAATAGTGGAAGAATGTGTTTAATTAACATTTCATCGGTGCTCAACAATTGTGTTACATCTAAAAAATCGTCTTTTTTTCAGTTAAATAAGGAGATAGTACGATTAGAAAACTTATATTTTTCCAGAAAAAATCTCGTAAATATTCACAAAGCAACAGGAAAATATAGTAAATCGCTTTTTTTTTGTCACGAAACCATTCGCCTGCCAAAGAACAAGTTTTCAGAAGTGTCGTATTTCCTGTGAACGACGATATACTGTAAGCTTCGAGAAGATCTTTAAAGATTAAAAGCCTTTCTTTTTATATTTATTGCTTTGGTAATTCCACACTACACTTTGAATTCTCCGGAGCAAGGAAACGCAACGGACGAAAACGCAAGTCCAAAAACGAAGTTTCCAGGACGTTAAAACACGCTCAGCCAGCTTCAGAAACGGTACATTAGCCGCAGAATGCCTCGGTGAACAGTCTTTTATTGTTATACGCAAAATAAACCACACCGCTGTTCTTCATGCGTGAAAATGATTGCAGATTGTTTCCTCACGACAGTGAAATGGGTACTTTCGACGACTTTATTGGGTAGCGCGCAGACTTCTGATTTCTTTTCCAAGTTCAATGGAAGAAGGAATCAATGAACTGCATGCGGCGTTGGCAGAGGGAATAAAACCACTTCATTGTTTAGCCCTAAAAAAGTCACCGCTTCAATGTTGTAAATGTCTGTGGAAAAATAAATAACTTGTTCAGATCGGGTTTATTGACGGAAAAGCAAAAACCGCTACACATTAAACACAGTTTACAATTTCTATCGTTTAGAAAATTCACAAAATAAATAACAAATCAAGTACTGTTTGAAATTAATCTTGAAGTTTTACTATAATAATAATAATAATAATAATAATAATAATAATAATAATAATAATAATAATAATAATAATAAAGAGCCGATATGGTTAGCCGAGATCGCTAAGGCATTAGTGCCGTGGCGGTCTTGGACCGAAGGATTGTAGGTTTGAGTCACGCCTCGGGGATGGTCGTGCTTGTGTGTGTCTCTGTATGTTTGTGATTGTCCATTTCATTCTTCATCATGATCATCGTCATTTCATTTCATTCCCCAGGAGTATTCCCTCAATGTATAAATGGATTCAGCATGAAAATGCTGATACCCCCATAAGTCACGTGCACCTTCCCTCGATGAATATGACTGAGCCCCGGTGGGGTACACGTTCGCGTGGTTCTGAGCTGGCCAATTCGCGATCCCCCCCCCCCAAAAAAAATAATGAATTGTAGCTTGAAAAAGTCTCAGACACCATATACAATTGTGCAGAATTTGAAATATAATAAATAATATGGGCTCCGTTATGTTCCTTTCTTAGTGTGATAGCTTTGTATTACGTTATTTGTAGTTATAGATTCACTCCAAATGCTCTATAGCAAATGCTCAGGGAATAACAAGAATCTTACAGATGATTGTGTTATTGTGTTATTACTACAGCACGTTCAATACTTTTATTGAAATCTGTTGTGATTTTTCGTCACTTTTAAGTAATATTTGGGTTTGCGCTGATTTGACTGATGGATCTCACAGTTTTCTCGATTCCTTCAGATTCTTCTACGTATAGTAACGTGTAATAGAAAAAAATTGGTGTGTCATTATTTTCCTATTTTTATTGTATGACATTCCACCCCATCAGCGAATCATAGATTGCCTTATGCAATACTGCTAATAACGAATTATGCCTTTCCTCAATGAGAAAGTTAATAGTAGTTGATACCTGTACAAAATTAATTGGCAACAACAAAACGGCATCATTTAACTCCGCAAACCTCTTGTGCCTTTGACCGGGAAGTCCTAGGATTCGAGTACCGACGGTGGCAGGAATTTCGACTTTCTCTGATAGCCGGAATAGAATTCTATCCGCCAGCTGCTTTGATCGGCAGTTTTCCTTCCGATTGGTAGTTCTGCGATCAACACCAGGCAAATGCCGGGGCAGTACCTTAACAAACGGGCCACGGGCCATTTTTCCTACCTGTTCCTTCATCTATACCTATCCCTTACTTCCACATACCTACACTTACATACATTACTCTACCACACATGCCGGGAGACTAGTTGAGATCTTAGAGCTTGGCCCGGCTGTAGCGGTGCCCCGCGCTGGTGGGAGGTATGTGGTTGGGAATAAACCCCGCAAGCCAACAGGTCGGTCGGCGCCGGATCGCACCATCCAGGGGGGGGGAGGAATCACCGCCACATTCTGCGATAAAAATCATGCTCTACACTTACGGTACTAATGACCTTAGAAGTTGACGCGCCCGGATTACTAAACAACCAATCTGTAAACGTCAATTTCTTGAATAATGAACTTCAATACAGTATCTCAGTTTCGAGCAAGCACGGAAAACAACTGTAAAAGTCATAATACGCGAATTTAAATTGAATATGATAATGGAATGATATTATTATATTAATAAATGTTACTCAAAACTTATAGTATAAAAGTCGAAGTTTTATACCACTGAAGACAACATTTTCATTTTCAATAGCATTTCGCATTACGACCAAATAAACTGGAGTATTCTTGAATTCAAGAAAAGTAACAAACTCCATTGAGACAGAAAAGTCTAGGGTGACATACGGTCCACTCATATCAATCCCATCACGAGAGTCGATATTTGTACGGCAGTTGTTTCCGCGATGACCAACGATATTTTACACCCTCCATAAGCGTTGCAAAATAACTGTAACTCTCTTCAGCACTAAAAACTTGATCACCAGGGGCGTCCACCTGGCGAGCATAACTGCGCGAATACTGCTGCGCGCGCGTGCACGGGCCCAAAAAACGATGATGAGCGGTAAGGCAGCGAAAGAGCGATGCGGGCGGGGTGGCAGGGGCAGGGGCGGAGGCGGGCCGCGCCAGCCGTAATTCGGGGGCCACGCAGCGCCGTCTAACGGGCCACAGGGCCCCGAGCGCCGTCGCGAGGTCGCCGTCCGACCTTGAGAAGGGCGCCGCTGCCACCGCAGCCTCTGCTGCAGCCGCGCTCGCCACACAGTGGGCCAAAACAACATCATAAGAGCGCACATTTTTATCTTCGGGCATAGGGTTATCAGACGTCCTGATTTATAAGGACCTGTCCTGATTATTCGACTCTGTTCTGACTATTTTTGTTTTCAAACGGTCTGATTTTTTAATATATATTATTAATATATATTTATATAATATATATTTATATATTAATATATATTTACTGTTTAATTTAATTTAAATATTTTTGAAATATAAAATATACAAAATATAAAATGCGTAAGAGAAAAAAGGGGTATTAGAAGTGAAACCCAATGTTTCTCACAACAAGAACAATAGAAATGTCTTATTCTTATATTTGTACGGGGAATATGGAAACAGATAAGAAGAATACTTAATAATAAAGCTGCCACAATATTTTGCGTTCTTAAAAGTATGTTGATACTGGTAAATTTAGTTCAGCTTTATTTTTCCCACTGAAATTTAATACTACTGGAAGACTCTTCAGATTGGTAGTTGCGAGCCAAAAAATGCAGTGAAATACCACATCTAAGGGGATGCTGACTTTTTTTGCACAATCCACCTTTCGCGATTGTTAGAATGAGACATTGTCTCCTTAGACTGTCACTCTCGGCTCGCTGTTACAACACGAAAGATGTTTAGTAGTGAGCGTTCTAGTACTACTATATTTCAGTGGTTTTCGAAAAACCAGTTTGATCTCGCTTCTGTCGTAGTATAAGAACGTTGTACCTGTATGTCATTATAAAAAATATCCTGACTTTTTGTGTAATGTCCTGATGTTTTGATCTAACGATCTGTTTGTTTGTTTTTTTCAACCAGGTCTATGGTAACCCTATACATAGCGCTAAACGCTGTAGTGAGGTGCCAGAACAGACATATGAGATAGCATAAAACGATGATTACGATATTTAATTTTTCGTAGATAAATTTAGCCTAAAACAACTAATTTTTTTTTCAATATGAAGATAGTTTTTTCACAATTTTAATTGGTAAAAAACAATATTATTTTATCTCCAATGAGGGGCAATTCCGTGACTCCAGTTTTATTACATTTAATTCATTTCACCTTATTATGATTCACACTTGTAACTTTTTATGTTCCGCTCATCATCTGTTTGAAATTTCACAATTATCTCCCCAGAAAATAAATATTATATGTTATTAACATTAACAGTTTTAATTATTTCAGACAATCAATGAGATTATTTCTTCTAAATATTGTGTTTTCTTTTTTCATATGGGGAATATTTCGAGGCACATGTTTTGGCCCCATCATCTGATATTCCAAAGAGCATTACAATCAACTCCTTTCATTGGTATTGATTAATTGCTGCTTACTAGTATGTATTTATCAACAAATCAATACGGAAAATCTAATTCGTGTATTAAGCCAAATTATTTTGAATATTTACGCAAGTAAGAGAATTACCGAGCAACAGATCATGCTGCGATGTTCAACTAACAATCGTGTAACATATTTAGGAGCATCTAGTAAAGGGCTCTAGGATACAGAGCCCCATTGTTATGAAGGTGAATTTGTAATATTCTAATAAATTATCGTTTGTAAATTCGTAAATATAATGTGTAATTGTCAGATACAAGCAATAAACTCAGGAGTCTGTTGGCTTTACCTTGCCAACGGACTCCTGAGAAATTAATTTTTCTAAGGTCAATAGTGTAAAAAACAAAGGAAATAATGACGGAACATTGGGAAAGTGGGAAAAATGTATTTTTGAATTGTTTGTTATTTTAATCTAACAACTTGAACTGAAACCTTTTGAACGAAATAGCTTAAAATAAACTCAATTTTATTACTTAAAAAAAAAAAGAATTTTATTGCGGTATTGAGCGGAGAAACGCTGGAGACACCCAGGCATTGCACCAGCTGCACTCCGCCTCTAGCCCCAGAAGAAGATGAAATAAAAGGAGAAAAAGAGGAAGATAAAGAAGAAAAATGCAAGTTAGTAAAAGAAAAACTTGAAACATTCATTCTTAGAAGATTATTTTTGTTCAAATCACTCCATGAGCGTACTCTCTCAAAAAGTTATATCATCAACTAGTAAATGTTACGATAATCTCGCAATTCGAGATTCGATAATCGAACTTTGTTTCCCTGCAACGCAACACGTCACTACATTCAGTTGTAACATATTTAGGCTTATGAATAAACACACAGACAGGTGTGTTTTTGTAATCCGTAATTGAGGTTTGTTATTTAATAATTACCCAAATCTGCCTACAATAAGAAAGCGAAGACTTCCACGGCCGGAGTCAGTAGCTACTTGGCTGTTCGGGAGACGAAAGAATTATACCTCTTCAATCTATAGTAAAGGTGCCAACGTCTGGCCTGAGGAAGGTTTCGCAATGGCAGCCGAAAAGTTGGCATCTGTGTCTAGCACGCGGCGTGTCCCGGACAGCCAAGTCACCACTGCATGCAATAAGTTACAGTAAAATCCCTCGATTGCGACGATGTTTTGCCACGAGCCTCTTGCGTCCCATTTGGACCCAGTGCGCGCCGCGCCGCGCCGCCTCCGCCTCCGCGACCGCGGGCCCTCCCCTCCCCTTCCCCACCCCACCCCGCGCCCGCCGCCGCAGCCGAAGAGCGCCCCGGGCGCAGTGGCGGTGGCGTCGTCGACCCGGCGAGCGCTGCCTCCATCGTCCTCGTCGACGCCCGACGCCGCGGCGCGCCGTGCTCTGGGGCGCTCAGGAGTTTTTCGTGCAACGACGGAGCACCCGACGCGAGCTTTCCGATGGTCTCTTTGGACCGCTACCGCACCGACTGCGTCCAGTCCATCGGGTTGGCGGGCGGATTCGTTCTCGACGGCGGAGACTCGTTCCCTGCGGCGGCGGGCAAATTGAACCCGTTCAAATTTGTTCACTTTTGTCTAGATATGCAGGTCGTGTGTACCCGACGAAGGAATTCTCTGCGTACCAAGAGAGATCGGAGAACGAATCTTAAGAGCCACGAGATCGGAGAACAAGGTAGTTTGGCGTAGAATGTATCTGAAATTGTGTTGAACAGATTCAAGGTCGTTTTTACTTTCTCGCTTCTTCTGACGCAGTAGAGAGAATGTTATGTAATGCTGCGCGAAAAAACGGCGAATTTTCTGCAGAAAACTCTTATTATATGGCCCTGGTAACAAAAAAGGGGATAAATCCAGTTACTAAATTTAGAAAAAAGAATCCTCTGAAACGTCGTGTAGCCAGAATAAATGTTTTGTGGGTCCTTGATACCGAAAAATCGGGAGACAGCAAAACGTCTCTGTCCGTGCGTTTGTGAACAACGTTAGCGGCTAAACCTTTCAGCCAGTTTTCTCCAAAATTCACATTCTCCAATCGATGTGGCTAATATCGCGACGCCTTGAATTTGAAACCGGTATTTTAATTTTGGAGTGATCTTTACATGAAGCCCGTGGGACATTTTCCAAATTTTCAAAAAATAGCTCCATCGTTTTTGATTAAATTTTGCTGTTGAATAGTGTGAAGAACGTTCAAGAGATTGGTGCAGGTTTCAGTTTCGTTGAAAACCCTGATTCTTTAAAATTGCAAACGTTTAATTCTTTTTCCGCGTCTTCCTATAACTACAATTATTAAGATATAGATTTCTCCCTTAATGATATCTGTTCCTTAAAGATAGATATTGAAATAAGGTCGTGTACAATTTTTCGAAAATTTGAGTACGTTTCGTGTAATTTTGCGCGAAAGTACGTGCTGTTTTTGCACGACTAGTTTGATAATCGAGGAGGTCCTAGGTGACATCGGCGGTCCTAGGAGTGTCGGCGGCAAATTGGACAAGAGTAACCAAGCGTCAACGTGGCTCTGACAATTGGCATAATGTGCAGAATAATATTACAATGTTAGCGTAAAATACCCCAATATTCCGTGTTGATTAATTCACGAAAGAGTACGATAAAGGATAAGGGCCAAATATGTTTATGAAATTCATAAAATTCTGAAAAGTTTATGAGATGTCTCAAATAGTGCTAGACGCTAAAAACCCTCTTCGCTCAATAACTATTTTAATTATGATACCCAGAATGCATTGCAAATATGATGCAGTCAGTGATGTGTCAATGCTATGAAAACATAGCTATGCCATGCTATGAAAACATTTCATAGCAGTCAGTGCTATGAAAACATGATGCAGATGTGGGTCAGTGCTATAACAATGCTATGTGCCAAGGCATAAGAAGTCATTAAAAGAAAGTTTGAAAGAATGAACATAAACGGTAAATATGTATTTTTGAAACATCTAAAATCTTCAACACATATTCAAATTGCTTGATTATTTTCAAAAGAAAATGTTTGTGTATTTTCACTGGTTAACAATGAACGCGGTTAATAATCAGGATATAGTTCGTTCCCACTATGAAAAGTAATAGACGTAATGGAATAGAAAATGAAATAAAAATATCTTACATTTCTGACTATCTTTCAGTGCTTTGGTCGATTCGAATTACTTTTCCATGAAAGATGAAGTTATGTGAATATGAGTTCAAGATTCAAGCAGTATAAGGCTTAGGGTAAGGAACACAGAATTTTGAAAACGTGCACAAAATTCATTTCTCCCCATAGCACGTCACATGCAGTCTTTAACTGTTTTTGACGTAAAATAAATAAACAAATAAAAAAGTTAACAGAATATTGAACCGCATATGATATGATAGATTGAAGACCATGTATTATTGTTTTCAAACTAAAAATATAATTTATTTGTATACTATGCAATATGTAGACAAATATACTGTGTGCTTAAACAAATAAACAAGCTAATGGTGTCATTGGCAAATCATTTCATACGAATACTAAGATATTCCTATATTAGATAATTCAGATAAACTATACGCTAATTATAATTATGTGAACTCACGTTATTTAGTTAAGAAGTGAACGAATACAATAACATACAAGTAAATCTAGTTATTGGTTTCTTGAAAGTTGAAGTTTTGTTTTATTTTGCACTAATTGAAGAAAATTCTATATACCGTGTTTTACTTCCCTCACGAAACTAGCAAAATTACAGTAAATTTTTATATTCTTATTGCGAATAATTACGGCGGCCGATCTCACAATGACAAGCAACGGCACCGCATAATGGAGTGGGGTAAACACCACCCTATGGACTACTCTAAGCGTTAACGGAACCTCCTAGACTGAGAAGCAATACAAAAAGCAGCCGCCACTTCGAAGAGAGGACCTGTTATGCAAAAGCGTCTAATTTGCGATCATTTTCATGCAATGTCGGTGCTTTTGGGTGAACGGTAACTTCCGTGTTACCGCCCCTCGTACTACGTGAGCGTTGTGTAAGAAACACAAGAACGAATGACGCTGCGGTTCCTGAATATACTTCTAGCTACCCTTCCAGACCGGTTCACCTATAGAACAGATCCGAGCGGCGAACTTCATCTACCTGGCGCGTTCTAGCAACTCATACGTGACACAACTGGACGCATTCAAGGGCCGCCTGGCGTTGGCCCAAACGTTGTCATGGAGGATGAAGCAGCCCCACGCAACCGGAAGCGGCACGTGCCAGTTGCGAACCAGAGAGTTGCATAAATGGCGAAAACGTTGCTTAATTTGGAGCAATAAGGTGCTGACAGGGCGCCGGCGCGGCGGGCGAGTGGCCGGCGCGGGGCCGCTGTTTACGGTGCGTCCTCGCTGGTTCCGGATGCGTGGGGAGGCGTGACGCGCGCGCCGTAGCATGTGGAGCCACGCGGGGCCCCGCAGCCTCAGCCCTGCCGCCGCCGCCGCCGCCGCCGCTGCCTCGGTAACACACATTCTGTGCGTCGAAAGTGTCCGCTGGAGGAAGGCGCTCTTTGTCTGCAGCACGCTCCACATCCTCCCGCCGCCTCCGCTGCCTTCCCCTTCTCTCGCCCTGCGCCGCCTCCACGCCGCCTCCGCGCTGCCTCCACCGGCTGATGGATGGCTCACGGCCTCTGCACTGTCTCTGATCGGGAGGTCCGACGGTTCGTGTCCCGACGAAGGTGAATTTTCGACACCAGCTGGATACCTGGGTCGAGTTCAGCCAGTGTTTGAAAGAGAATTCAAGCGGCCGCCTGTCTGATTGGTATTTTCCCGTGGTTTCTGCGATCAATACAAGACGAATACTGGAGGAGTGCCTAAACAAACGGGCCAATCATCGCGCACTATCTTCCCTTCCTCGTTTACATCCCCTCCCCACGCCATACACTCATTTACACTTGCATGCACTACACTACCACATACGCCGCAAAACCAGTCGCAAGCTTAGATCTAGATCGATGTCTCGCTGAAGGAGATGCCTTGAGAGGGAAAACCGTGTGAGGCGAAGTCGGCGCCGTATCTCACTATCCAGCCGACGAGGAACTCCGCCAGCTCTCTCTGAGCACTACACTTATGGAACTATTGACCAAATGCTCTAGGGAATGTGAAATACTCACTCACTCATCTTCCACACTGCCTGCAAATCGCGTCGCAAACACTAAAAAGACTACGGAATTAAAAAGAGTCCAATACACTATTTGTTCTTTAGAAGAGACATGGTCTATTAATTTTCCCCTACTTTTCGTTCAAACATTTTCTCTGTGTTCTGTGTAAAACGTTGATGGAATGTACCATAAAACTGAATTTCCAAAAGTTGAGCAGGTTTCGATACTAACCGCGTGTCCATTCGATTTGATCTTTACACCACACTCTCACTCTATTTCTTCTATCTTTCTTTGCATTCGTGACACCATTCTGTCTCTGCGGCATTATCTCGCGTATGTATCACGTCGTGCTTCTTGTACGTTCCTGTCCTAATTCTTAACGTTTTTGCCTCCTTGTAGATTGTATTTCCAGTATGTCTTCCCCATATCTTTCGTTTCATTTTCTCGACATCACGCTTCACACAGTTTCTTGTTTTTCTTGCAGTTACATTTTTATTTCCTTGATGCAACACCATTTCTACTCCCCTTTATTGCGAAGATACGTTTCGGTATACATCATTCCAATGCTAAAACTACCCGCTCAGAAGGAAGGCCCCGTACTTCAACTGACGTCACTACAGTGCTTCTGACCGGGAGGTCTTAAAGTTCGAGTAACGAAGGTAGCAGGAGTTTCGATAGGTCGAGTACAGCCACTATCTGGAGGGGAATCGTAGCGGCCGGCTGCTCTGATCGATGGGGCTCTTGTAACGTATTGTAGGATCATATGTTAGCAACCGCCACAAAGGGCGGCGGCAGAGGATTAGACGCCAGGGCCAGGCAGGATGTGACACGCCGAGGTATTCTGGGAAATCCAAAGAGCTAGGGAAAGGGATGCCCAAAGTACGGGACAGCGCATTTTTGCCGCGTGCCGCGTGTCAAATTCTTGGAATCCAGGGAAATGGATGTCCAAAAATGCCTGGCAAAGCGGTCAGTGTGGGCTGTGTGCAAAACCCAGTGACGTTTCAGGTCACGTGGGTGGGGGCTATATAAGAGCGGACGCAGAGCGCGGGGGTGGGGTTTGTTGAGCTGAGAGGGAACCCTCGTGCGAACGCACAAAAACTTGCGCCCAAGGCGGTGCGGAGCCGAGCTAGGCTCGTGCGGCAACCATGTGTTGGGACGCCGTTGTGGACTATATCCACGGGTGACAAGAGGTCGCCGGAGCTGTCTGCTGTGTGCGGGAGGCTCGCTGAGGAGTGGCGCGGGCCACGAGTCAGTTATTCATTTTTAAGGATCGCCCCTGCGATCAGGAAAGTAAAGATCTACCAGAGCTGTAACTTAAAGTAGTACTGTACATATTGTGAATAAACC
Source organism: Teleogryllus occipitalis (assembly GCA_011170035.1). Classification (NCBI taxonomy): domain Eukaryota; kingdom Metazoa; phylum Arthropoda; class Insecta; order Orthoptera; family Gryllidae; genus Teleogryllus; species Teleogryllus occipitalis. The sequence continues at coordinate 21,314 of BLKR01002137.1, read as the reverse complement.
TGTACATATTTATCATTGAAGCTCGTGTCTGTGATTATTGTGTATTCCCACGACGTCACACTATGCGCCACGAGCAAGCTCAATTTTCAATGCAGAATGGAAAGAAAAGTATCTTTTCGCTGATTACGGAAGCTATGTCAAATGTTTAGTTTGCAAAAAATGCTTAATCACAGTGTTTAATTTGCAACGACATTATACGGTTAATCATGCTGCTGAATATGACAAGTACTCTGAAGAAGAATGTAAGAAACTTGCAGTGCAATGATAAATAATGCTTCTCAAGCAGTAAGTTTTGAATATATTTTGATGTTCCTTTGTTGTTTTAACTGTAAAATACCACGATATAAAAGATGTGAATTTTATTTATTTTAAAACTGTCCTTTGGGAAAGAAGAACCTCTCATTCTTCTGAAAATTAGCTTCGGTGGTAAACATTCACGAAACATTAAAATTTGGAGAGAGTATAAATGTATTCAATAGATTGCGTTCGGAATTTGAAACCCGATTCAAGGATTTGTTTCATTTACAATCAGAATTTAGTATATTTGCTACACCTTTTTCTCTTGATGTAGGCTTTGTTGCTTCTGATTTTCAATTAGAAATGACTGATTTGCAATGTGACAGTGAATTATGGGGAAAATTTCAAACCCTAGAAATATTTTAATCTTTTTTAGTAAAATAAATAAATAAAAATAATTTTATTAGAATTTTATGAGAAATTCTCTCAAAAACGTTTTCGGAAACTGTACCGGTATGCTGCTTGAATATTAGGCATGGTTGGACAACGTACAAAGTGGTATTTGTCTTGGAAAATTGGTAAATCTCGAATGAAAAGTGCTATTACAGATCACAATGTGAAATTCATTAAGAAAAATAATTGATTTTGCAATTAGCTTCATTTTTAATTTTAATTTACTTAACTGTTAGTATTTCTGTTATTAGTTTATTTAGTAACTTTTTCTGGTAACTTTTAAAATACTTTTCATAATCAGCAGCAATTAAATTTCTTAATGTAACTGGGCACTCTTTTGCAACTAAACATTTGGCATATCTGGCGCAATCTGCAAAAAGAAACTTTTCTTTCCGCGCTGTATCGAAAATTGTCTTTTTTGTTTTCAAATTACAAAAATGAGTTTATAAGTAAATGTTCCAATAAATGTTACAAAAATATTTCACCTTTTTTCTGTTATAATATCCTTTCCTAGAGTAGTGAGACATTTTCAGTCCGAGCAATGGAAAATAATCCGCAAAAGCAAGACGTGACCCACTGCTCAAAGCCGCCGATCGATAAAAGATGACGTAATCTGCTCCGTCTGCCGATGGAGCGGCTACAATCAGCAGGGAGCAAGCAGCGGCTTCTCCTCGGAGCAGTTCGATGAGCGACCCTGCTGTAACACGTTGTTATGTCCTACATAATGTGTCCACAAGATACTTGTGTATTTTAAATGTGTCATCTAACGACCTATTGTGAAAAAAGGCGGTTCAAAAACAAGTCAGTTTTTCTTTACATTTCACCAAAATTATCTTTCTATATGTTAATAAAGGTATGTGAATAACGAATGGATAATTTCTAATGTCCCTCATATTCTAAGTAGATCTTCTGAAGCTAACCATTTTATCGTATACTAGCTTCCGTACTTCCATAGGTTTCCGACCTATAACTTAAACTAATCGACTAGAATGTTATTTCAGACACCTTATTTCTGCCGCTAAGAGAAGAGGTAGTAGCTTTTTTCAACACAGCGTGGCGCTTTTCAGGAGCCTTGCGCCCTCTTTGCATTTCACGACTCGATATGTATTGCTGAAGTGCATGTATCTCAAAACTACCCAGCAACAGTTTCTGACAACTCACAATTAGAATAAAGACTTCTCTCTTGACGTAATCACCGAAAACTGGTGGGGTTGGTGGCAATGGTAATGGCGGCACTAGAGTTGACAGCGGCAGTTATGGTGATGGCTAGACCATGTGTGATGGCGGTGGCAGGATTGTTTGTAGAACTCATTTTCCTTCAACTATTGAAAATCACAAAATATTTGTCGTTCTATTCCAACAGAATCTTTTTGCATTCAATAAAATGTTCCTCTTACATTTATATAATAAGTGTTTATATAATAAGTATAATAAAGCGTTCAGACGATTTTCTCTAAAGTTATTCCCCGGTTGATCTGGTCAAACTTGAGGCTCCCAAATGTCTTTTTTTTTTTAGTATATCTCACGCCGTTAATATGCACATTTCCAGCGATTTGTAAACACTAGTGCAGTTGTGAGTTAAAGTCCTTCGAATGATTTCCAATTAAGTTTTTCGAAATCACAATAGATGCCTGTGAAAAGTATTCATATTTCATATTTCGCATTTACAATAACGCTTAAATGCAATTTTCCTAAAAACGGCTGCACGTTCTTTAATGAAAATTACCATTTATGACGAGGTTTTACTCTTCTTTAATAGATGGCTGCTGGTAAGAGTATGTGAGAAGTTCGAATATCGAGCCTAGACCAAAGAAAATAGAAAACTAATACGAGAAAATATGTTCCATTCTGTTGCACAACTAGTTATTTGAATGAAATCTGTTCAATGACCGGTCTTTAAATAAGGTTTTTTTAAAATAAATAATATATTTTAATACTTTATATTTATAAGTATTTTTTTTATATTTTCTCGAATAGAGCAAAGTACATTTATAAAAATGTCTCAGATTCTACACGTATTTCCATTGAACTCGAACCTGTCGAAAATTGCAAAAGTTACAAATAGTGCAAGAACGTATATGCTTTTAAGCACTTAGTTTCTGTTTTACATGGTCTAATGTAATGGGCCGTACGCTGAACCACATAGGGCCGCCAATTTTATTTAATGACCCGGCGTCATACATAATATTTGTATAAAATGGAGCAGAGACGTAGGGGAGTGTGTATAATGCTCTCATCCCCCGCAGTAATGACGACACTGGAGTTCTGTGGGACATTGGGTGGTCCTGGGTCTGGATAGGATGCTAATTTTAGATTATCAATTACTGGTCGTATAGATGATCAATTATTGATGAGTTGATGATAATCGCATCACCAATTGACGATGTATTTATTAAAAAAGAAAAGAGTATCTTGTGAAACAAATGTGTTTTGTAAGACTAAATGTACACATTACCTCGCCGTTGTCATGACCCTTCGGCAATTGTATGGAACGCGGCTTATGGAGCATACTGCGGTCCACATCTATGTCGCGTTGCAGGCAGCCTCTCGGGATGGTTTTCAGCAGAGGCCAGACACGAATGGCGAATAAGATGTCGATGGCAAAGTTTGAAAACGTGATGCTAGCCGTCACACGACACCGGAGCATATCTGTGACAAAATGCGGGACGTGCTTGCTGGTAATTATAGTGGATTCGTGCGCATTACTGCCGAAACCATGTACGATTAAACATGCCGAATTCACAAAACTGGAGGAAAAACAAACTTGGTCAATACATAGTGGATTTCACTCTCTATGTCTTCCAGAATCTTTCTAATATTTGAAGTCTCAATCTGTTTTTCCTTGATGACTCAATCTTCTTCTCTGCTCGATTCACGCACCGGGAGCGGTAACTCAGTGCATCAACTGATGTCACTGCAGCGCCTCTGACCGGAGGTCCTAGGTTCGAGTCCTGATGGCAGGATTTTCGACACTAGCTTTTCAGCTAGGTCGAATTCAGTCGCTGTCTGGAGGCCGGCTGCTCTGATCGGTAGTTTTCCGTGGTTTCTCCGATCAACACCAGGCGAATGCCGGAGCAGTACCCTACTAAACGGGCCACGGACCGCGCGCGATCTGTCCTTCCTCTTCCATGTCCTATCCTCACCCCTTACACACATACACTTACACTAACATGCACTACACTACCACATATTCCGGGAGACCGGTCGGGGGCTTAGAGCTTGTCCCGGCTGGGGCGGTGCCCCGCTGGTGGGAGAGTCGTGGTTAGGTGGAAACCTCACTAGCCGACGGTAGGTCGGCGCCGGATCTCGCCATCCAACGGGGAAAGATCACCGCGGATCTCCCGAGAGAGAAAAAGATGCACTACACTAACAGGACTAATGACCAAAGCAGTTGACGTGCCTGGAAACACGAAAAAATCAAATCAAATCGATTCACGCGCTACCATTCTCCTCAATCCCCTCTTCTTCTGCGGTTACATGCCCACCACGTGATCGCAGCTCGGGTTCACATTCCCTATTTAATCAAATTTCGAGAACATTTATGCAACTCGTGGGATTATTGGAAAGCTGTACCCACTCTTCCCTTATGCCGATACAATCATTGAGTTTTGATCGTGCTTTTGTTTATTTCTGCGCAGTAGAGCAAGGTTTAGTCGGGTTTGCTCACTTGCCCGTGACAAATTGCATTGAGATATAGAACTCAAGGGGTACTGGCTTCTGTCAACTACTATTCTGGTGCCTCCCTTTTGGTGAAGTTTTGGTTTGCGAGGATGACATTGTCTTGAGAAGTGGGTGGCGGCGGCTGCAGGCGCGTGTGGACAGTTTTACGACTGGACTCACAGGGGCTTCCTTCGGCTCGGGGCTGCCAAGGGGGCGGGGTGGATTCCAGGGGTTTCTTAGGCGACGCGGTGCGTACCTAATTTGAGGTGAGGGATCGCTAGGGCGAGCGCTTCTGCGCGTTGTAAAGGTATACACGTATACATTGCATTGTGCAGCCAATTTCTAAGTTTTTTTTTATCGTTGTCGTGCTCATTTTATTTCATCGATATTCTCCGCCGTTTAGGTCTAGGTTTTAAATTAAATATGTACTCTTAATTAAGCTGATATTTACGTCTGCAACTGTTATTACTTTCTTGCATTACTACGTATGTAGTAAAGAGCGAGTATTGTAATGCTGCGACGGAAATCTTCGATTTTTCGGCCGAAAAACACGTACTGTTAGACTCTGGTTCCGATTGACGGCAAAACGTCAATCCGCCTGGCCGCTCGCGTAGCATTGACAAATAATGCGAAAAAGTATGGGTTGTTGTAGCACCACTAGTTTCGTTAAATTATTTCCTCGATTACAGTAAAGGATGCTTGAAAGAATGCTTGAAAGAATGCTTGAAAGAATGTTCGTTGAATTTTCGAAAATAGCTGTTATAAATAATTGCGAGAAAGCATGTGATGTAACATCACTAGTTTATTAAAACTGTGCTCTTTAATGGACAGGAGCACCGATGACCGTAACTGTTGAAGCCCCCCTTTAAATCCCTCTCAGATTTCATTTCCTGATAGTAATTTCGCTAGTTTCTGGAGCATTAAAATATAGGATGGTATGTTTTTTAATGATCCAAAATATTTAGAAAAAATAATTTAACATAATGTATTATATGTTTAATGTTATAACATGTTTGTTATCTTATACCACTTTTGAATTTTATTTTATTTTTTATTTATTTATTTATTTATTTTTTTTTTATTTTTTTTCAGGATATCCTGATGAGCATCGCCTCTATTTTCGACGTCTTTCTCAAACAACTCAGACAGATGTTTTGTTGGGCAATTTAGATATGACTGGTTCAGGAAAGGTTATATTGAGACCTTTAACTGTACAAGAGCGAATACGAGAACTTAATCTTCGTGCTCGCATGTTTACTGATACAATGCTAGCCATCCAAGGTGGCTCTTCATCCCCTCGACACAGCCCGTTGCCTGGACCCAGGAGTTTACAGGTATTGTAGTGTGTCTGCTTTGTGATTGGTATACACTGTGCAACTTAATGTAATATAAACAATACCAGATTATGAAATGTACATTTTACATATACTACGTATTCTTGAGCATTGTAAAAGTCAATGCCGTTCCTGATTAGAAACTGCACCTGTTCCGGTTTTATTTTTCATTTTGCTGAAATTTCTAGTATTCCTTTGAAAGCCTTTGGTTTTCCAAAAGATGTTTCTAAAGCATTTGAGAATTCAGTCCCTTCTGTATCTCTTCAACATTTTGTCATTTAAAATATAAACCTCAACTCTCATGTTATTTCCGATTCAATACATTTTAGATTGCTTTTACAATCCTCAGAAGTTTATTTTGTGTGTAAATTCCTTTTATCATTGATTCTACGTAGAATTAATTTTCAGTAAATCATGTTAAACGTGTCTTAATATGATTTTAGTGTTCTCCGTGGAGTTCACCACGCATCCTCAGTCCTGTTGATGTGAGACATATTTTGGCTAGTAGATCGACTGAAAACCTTTCAACATTAGCTGCTCATGGGGAGTTGGTGGGCTCTCCAGTTCGGCGACGGTGGACAAGAAGATCTGTGCGAAGATCTGGTTTGGCCAAACATAGAAGTCCTGAAGGTTTGCGTGAAAGTGAAGAAGAAGCTCGAAAAGAAGCAGAAAGATTGCTAAGAGATGGTGAAGACGAACTTAGACTTAGACTGGAAACTTTGACCCATAGGGATCGGTGAGTTTAGATTACAAAGTAGTTGATGTAGAATTAAAACGGAAGCTTCTTTGTCATGTGATTTTTTATACTTACTTGAATGGCATTTATATTTTCAGTTCCTTTTATATTTTTATGAAAGAAAATATTTATGAAACTGTTTGCATATATTTGCAAATGATCTTGTATATTTGAATTTGTAGATGAACTTTCACTTATACATAATTTCAAAGGTTATAAATGAAGTCCATTACTTGAATACAGTAAAACCTCATTAACACGAATTCCAAGGGAACGAAATAATCGGAGTTCGTGTTATCCGATTATTAGAAATGTCCATATTACCGTAAGCCCTTGCCGGGACCGAAGTTTTGTTCATGTTACAGCGAAATTCGTGTTAAGCGAACTCGCGCTAACGAGGGTTTACTGTACCGGGTGATCAGTATAAAACGCAACCCTGCTGTTCAAGGCACAGAGAGAAAAATGAAAGTTTTGCAACACTGCTTCTGAGACAGCTCCTTCGACTGCATCTCAGCAACACTCCATTCACCACCACCCCCTTCATTTCACTCACCCCCTTCCTGTGGGGTGGGTCATACCTGCTCAAAACAAAACAGCCCACGTCTTCATTCATAGATTCCTTCTTTCACAGTTAACTTACGATGCGCCTCAGAGTAGAGCAACGCAGTTTTGTGTTGGAGGAGTATTTCCAAACGCAATCTTTCAAAGAGTGCCGGGCAGCTTTCAGAGAAAAATTTTCATCCGAGTCTATTCGGAACAAGAGTACCATATTTCGGTTAGTGAAGTGTTATCGTGAGACAGGAGGTGTGCTTGATCCATTGCATTAAAAAGAGATTGGAGTATGGTGTGCCATTTATCGACACAGATTAATTGGTCTGTTGTTTTTTCAAAGAAACAGTAAAGGCGGATACATATCAGAATAAACTGAGAAATTATTTTTTATTATAATTTAATTAGTTAATTATTTTCAAAGTAACCTTATTCAATAATAATAATAATAATAATAATAATAATAATAATAATAATAATAATAATAATAACTAGTGAGAACCCGTCAAAATTTGACAGTGAGATCCGAGATAAATGTAAAATACTGTGCCCAGACTAATGTTCACAATATGTTGCATTGTTTGGATCTTCAGGTTATAACGAAGATTTTTGTGATGTGTAGTTCCGAAAATTTTGAACACGTATGGTCCATGACCAGGTGGCAATGCAAAATGGCCCACATATTCCAATAATACACGATATGACACAAAAGAAAGAGCACTATTATATTGACGGATATTGAATTGCTGTAATTAAATTAATTATTATCAATAGATTTTACATAAAAATGTTTATTTATTTACAATGTTGATTTGGAGGTTATGTTGTCCATCAATATTATTTCTAAAGTTTTTTGATGTGTCATTTGATTACTCCTGGCATATTGCTTGAAGGTAAACTTACTTTCCAATTTAAGCAACACAGAGTAAACACGTTTGCAGAATTTCTCTCGCATGGGAAGTACAAAGCAGAACAAAACTGACATTTTCTGCGCTGACTTTCTCATTCTCTGCGTCCAGTGTACGTTTACTTCTTTGGGGGCGCGTGGACAACTATTCGGAATTCGACATAACCTGTGAACAACTTCACTACTTCAGTACAACTGAGCAAAACCCACTGTCCGAATGTTCTCTAAAAAATACATCACAAAAGCAAATACATGCAAACTGTCAAAGCCACAATGCAATTATTACACTGAAACAAAACCGTGACGAATTGTAAACATATCTCAACAATCAAAACATAACATCAAGCAGCTTGGACTCACATCTAGCGTTTCATATAATCGATTTTGAAACAGCATTTTTGAAGAAAACAATTGACTACTGATGAGCGTAGTATTAAAGAATGATTTAATTAATTAATTTACACCGTAAATGTTGGTGAATCAACACAATCCCTGATAACACATCTAGGGATCACATTCTTTCATTTAAAGGAAAAAATATTACAATCAATTCAGTAGAAGCTCCAAACGAAGCCATGGCAGAATGCTTTATTTTTTTTAAATATATAGATAGATATTTAATGGAAGAAACTCAAACGCATGCCAATGGATAACCGAGTTTGAAAAAGAGTGTGAACGCTGTTTTGTGGAAGAGAAATTCTAAAATTTTCCCTTGATAATGCAAGCGCCGATTGGTACTCAAGTATGATTTTGAAAAATACAGTAGAATCAGAATGGAACAATTGGAAAAAGAACGCACGCATAAAAGAAATCGGAGCTGTACTAAACCAAGGACAAAAATGGGGATAATAAGCCAGTCGCATATTTTTCAAAAAAGTGAGTGAAGCTCAAAAGGGGGAAAAAAAAAAAAAGCAATTTACCTCAAGTGCTTGGCAATAAAAAAGGTTGTGATATATTGGCAACATTGGTTACTTGGAAGAGAATTTTTGGTACACTCCAATCATAAACCTTTAAAAAATTTAAATATAAAAGCAATAACAGATTAAGAACTGGGGGATTTGACATACTATCTGTCCCAATACAATTTTAAAGTTAAATATAATCCTAGAAAATTAAACCAAGAGGCAGACTGTTTAAACAGGCATCCAGTTCTAGAGCCTGATGAAAATTCAGATGACATATTAAAAATAGTAGACCTAGTGAAATTAGAAGACATAAAAAAGGATCAAAGAAGATGCACAAAACTACAAAACAATAAGAAAAAACTAATATTCTAAAATTAAATTTATTATAAAAATTTCAAAGAAGAGAAAAACTCTCATTATCAGAAGAATTTAGTAAAATATTACTAAAATATGTACGCAATACTTATTGTCACCTGGGAAGAGCGCAGATGATAAATAAAGTAACACCATTCTTTACAGCGAAAAATATAAACATAAACATAAACATAGAGAAGATTTGTGAAACTTGTGACATCTGCTTAAAGAATAAATCATGAAGAAAATCAAAATATGGATTAATGTCACACCTAGGTTGAGCAATGTACCCATTCAAGATAGTTTCTATAGATACCATCGGAGGTTATGGAGGATCCCGGTCAACAAAAAAATACCTACACCTACTGGTCGACCATTTCACAAGATATGCTTATATTTTAACATCAAAAAATCAAAACGCTGAAGACTTCATAAAACTAACTGAGGAAGTAACAAAATACCATTATGTCCAGATGGTACTAACGGATCAATATCCAGGAATAAATTCAAAAGAATTAAAACAATTCAAAGTAAAGAAAAAAATAAAATTGATTTTTACTGCCATAGATGCGCCTTTCTCCAATGGTCTCAATGAAAGATTAAACCAGACTTTAGTGAATAAAATAAGATGTATTATGAATGAAACTAACAAAGAGGCTGCTATTGCTATGGACAACTATTGTGAAAAAGCTGTGGAGAAATACGAGACAGAGCATACAGTGACAAAATTCTCAACAAAATACTTGCTAGAGGGTAAAACCATAAATATCCTACCGCATGAATTAAAAATAAAATGCACAGCCGAAGATTTAGAAAGAGAGAGGAAAATAGCACTCAAGAATACAATAAAACTTCATAATGACAACAAAAAAAATATTCAACCTACACAGGAGACAAATTGAATTAAAAAGGGAGATCTTGTGTACATAGAACATGAAAATCACCTGAATAGGAAGAAATTAGATGAATTGAGAATTGGGCCATCCTCGATATTGGGAAAATCTTAAAGTCAATCTATGAAGTCAATACCGGACACAGAACCAAAGAATCAAATTTCTATGATATAACAAAACTAACTCCAATGGTAGAAGGTTATGATAATTGAACAATTGCAAAAGCATTGTTCATTTCCCAGAAGGGGGGGTTTATTACAGAAACCCAAATGAGTTTTCATTTCAAATTAAATATTTGAAGGATATAATCATTATATACTGCTAAAAATGAAAAAAAATTGCTAATGATGTTGAGTATGCCAAATTTGTTGTAAATATTAATTTAAACAGTAAGTCAAATGCTGCAATGGGTGAAGGAATATTTTATTATTATTATTATTATTATTATTATTATTATTATTATTATTATTATTATTATTATTATTATTTTAAAAAAGGGCAGATGTTAAAACCAACCATCACCCTGAACAAAACACGAATAGTTTTTCTATCTTTTCACCCATATCAAATATTGCTGGACATTTTTCTTGAAGGTTTTTCTCCTTTCCAATTCCTCCAGATGCAAATTTGAGCCCTCCTAAAACAGAAAAAAGATAGGTCAAGAAGTTATGCAAGGAAAAAATGGTTACTTTATTTTCAGATTACATACAAGATCATACTAACTGGCAGAATTATTATGTCTGGACTGGGAACCTCAGGAATGGCTTTGATGTACCTTCTGCACTCCCACTCCTCTGCCAAACTAGCCTTGCCATGTAAATGAGTAAAATATAATGTGTTTAGTGACTAAGGAAAGCAAGGAACACTGATCAAAATAAATCAGTATTACAGCCGTCTTTGGCAAATTAAAATACCTTTCAAAATATTCACATTGTTAGAGTCCCCAGTTAGCTCCAGCACTTTCTCTTACACTTCTTCAAAACTCCACTCCTGGACTGGTGTCAAACTAAATTGGAAAAACCAAAGAATGAGTTATTAGTTTGCTGGCATGCCCGGCTCTGCTGTGGTGTAATCGAGAGCATTTTGGACTTTTACAAATTTCATAAACGAAATTATCCATTGCACGTCAGATATTTCACACTGTATCACCAAACAGTTACATTAAAACTCTTAAGTTACATAAGAAGTTTCCAATTTTATAACAAAAACAAATACGTGATATTAACAACGTGTTCATAACCTATTTCTTAGTATGGACAAATGCTCAGAAAATAAAACGTCTCACAGTTATCAACAAGACGAGTCACAGAAAAGCGAAAACTACTTACCTAATGCAATTAAAACAATCTTCAGACACAGGTCAGTTTTCTCGCAGGAAACCTCTATTCCACTGGCTCTGCCGTGCGATTTTGCATACATTCACAACACAGCACGTGAATGACTGGACCAGTCGGCATAGTCATTAGTATACTCTCTGGGTATAGTGGCGCGGCCAACTGACAACCAATGAAATGCTGGCGGTCATTTTGAAAAGGTTCACGTATTCACTGATTGTCAGCAAAACTACACATTTCGACTGAAGATATCAGTGACTTTGCTCTCACTGATTGAATCAGCGACAATTTCACTGATTCATATTCAGAGAGTATCCACTGTTGGATCTCACACAGTGCAGTGTCATGCCCTCCATGCCTATTCCTTGCGTTAGAGTCTTAGTAGATTCTGTATATTAGAAGAACGCGCAAGGTCAAACGGCGTCTTGTTCTTCCAAGGTCCGCCCCAGGGCTTGAGGTCTGTCCTGGCGCCGGCCGCGAGGAGCGCGCGCACCGCTTTCTCATTGCTCCAGTGCGCCGCGTCGTGCAGAGGAGTCGCTCCATTCATATTCCTCGCGTCGACGTCGGCGCCCGCGCGCAGCAGCAGCTCCACGCACCGCTTGCTCTGGTCTTTGCAGGAGGCCCAGTGCAACGCTGAGTCTCCACTGCCGTTGACAGCGTTCGCATCGGCGCCTTGTTGCAGAAGAAGCGACACCACGTCCGCGTGCGCATACCAGGCTGCGTTCTTTAAAGGAGTGTCACCACTTTCAGTTGTGTAATTGACATCAGCACCGGAGGCTATGAGGCTTCTTGTGTCACTTATTCTCCCATCGTCTGACGCCTCACACAACAGCTCTCCCAGAGCAGAGGGAGAGGTTCGTGCCCTCTCCCTCATCAACAGCACCTCCCGCACCCGGAGCTCCACCCGCTGCCTCGCGCGTTCTTCCTCGTCGGCCGCTGCGCCCTGGTGGCCGGCGCCTGAGGGAGTGGGGGTGGAGGAGGGGGAGGGGGGCTCCTCCCCGCCGCCCGCTGCTGCCCCACCTGTCGCCGGTGCTTCGCGGGCGCTGGCGGCGGTGGCAAGGGACGTTCGTGGAGATCGGGGCTGCTCCAGTTGGCGCAACAGGGTTTCCACACGGGGCATGAAATTCTGCAACGCGCTTTGCAGGGAGGCCTCTACCTCATTCACATGGCCTTCTAGACGTTGGATAGCTCCTGCTTCTCCAGATCCCTCCGGGGCCGTCGTCCTCTCTTCCATGGCAGTCAACCTATCCTGAGTCTCTTGAAGGCGCTGTTCTAATGAGTGGATAGCGGCGTCCTTCTCCTGTATCTTCCGCTCCATCTGAAGCATCACAGCCGCTGCCCTCTCTTCCTGCAAGCGCAAAGCCTCCTGGACCTCGCGCGCCGCCTCCTGTTCTGCAGGCGCAGGGCCTCCTGGACCTCGCGCTCCGCCTCCTGTTTCTGCAGGCGCAAAGCCTCCTGGACCTCGCGCTCCGCCTCCTTTTTCTGCAGGCGCAAAGCCTCCTGGACCTCGCGCTCCGCCTCCTTTTTCTGCAGGCGCAAAGCCTCCTGGACCTCGCGCTCCGCCTCCTGTTTCTGCAGGCGCAAAGCCTCCTGGACCTCGCGCTCCGCCTCCTGTTTCTGCAGGCGAAGGGCCTCCTGGACCTCGCGCTCCGCCTCCTGTTTCTGCAGGCGCAGGGCCTCCTGGACCTCGCGCGCCGCCTGCTGCTTCTGCAGGAGCAGGGCCTCCTGTAGCTGCGCCAGCCCCTGCGCCACCAGCTGGAAGGCGTCGCCGACGGCGTCCGCGCCATCACGTGTGCTAATGGCACCAGTGCTTCTGCGACTAGCCATCTCCTTCAGGCAGCTTCTGAAATTCATGAAATAAACCCCTCATTAAATCATATTGTTTGTTTATTAAAATGAGTATAAAAAAAAATCTATTTTCTGCTGTTCAATATGCCAAATTGTATTTTCCATCAGAAAAAATATTATATTATATTCGTTATATATATATATATATATATATATATATATATATATATATATATATATATTTATATATATTGTGACGTCACAGGATTATACAAACCCGTAACGCCACAATAAGCTACGAGAAAAGACCAGAACACAGAGAAATAGGGTACGCGGCGGACCGATGGTCCGAGAAAGTCACATCTAGCCGCAGGTTTTCGCACTCCGATGTCCGAAGTTACGGATCATGTTTTTTATGAGAGGGCGCGAGGGAGGAGAAAATTCACCCCTCCAGAAATTACCCCAGACGGAGTCACATAAATACCGCGACGCGCTTCGGGAGAGCTCTCTTTCAATTTCGACAGCGGCGGCGACTCAAGCTAATTCTTCGGCGATAGTAATTGGTTAGTGCAGGAGTGTATTTTTACTTGCTTAGTTAAAGCTGATTTGAGAAACGCGGTAATAAGTGTGATAGAATTCAGAATTGAAGTGCATGTACAGTGTTAGCACTAACATTACGCGAGAAAGCAAGTGATGTGATTGCTTTAAATCTGAAATAGTTTCATAATTGAAATAAATTCGCGCAGAAGGACTTTAAACGAAATCCAGCATTTAATTTTGTACGCCACGACCACGCACGCTCAAAGTGTGGTATGTCGGCCGAGTGCTAGAAGCATTTAATTCAATAACGTTAGTTATTCAAAGCTGGAAGCGCGAACGACGGGTACGCGGCACGCAGAAGGACGACTCCAGTGAAGACTCAAGCGTAGGCGAGAAGGACTTGGACCAAATACGTGGATGATACGAGCCAGAGATCGAGAGAAAGGTCTGGAATTTGGACGAGTGGCGGAATCCGGAGAATCGGGAGAAGGAAGTGGTACAATCGTTGAACATCGAACCCGTCAAGCGACGCGGCGAGGACGGTGAGCGACGAAAACCCCAAGGTTAACTGATGGCGAGCGGGAAGGAGATGTCGAGGTAACGAACTGGCAACTTCTATGTGGCAATTTGTTGGGAAATCGTGTAGCTTTAAATACCAGGCGAAGCGTCCTAAAATAGGTGAAAGTTCCAAATAATTACTGGGAGAAATATTCCGAACGTATGAGCGGCAGTTTAGAGTTTATTGGCTGTACGCACCAGTAAATTCGTTTGAATGCCATACCTTGTACAACTTTTCTAGAGTGAACATGATATTTCATGTAGTGTTAAAGTGATCTTGTTTGAGTCACGCTTTTATTGTATTATATCAGGGATAATTAGTTGTCTATAATTTGTAAAGGGTACCATTTAAGTAACTGTGTGTCACGTTTATTTTTGTGTTTGAGTTCACAGCATTGTAATATATGTGCAGCTTAAGCCTGACACATGTGAACAGTCTATGATATAACAATTGTAGAGAATCACTTAAAGGGCCGTGCACGGAGAAAACATAAGAATAACAAAAGTTAAATGGGGTACACGAAATAATTCAGAAAGAGGTAGAAGCAGAAACATTGTGAACAGTACTTATTGAAGTATTCAGGCAGTCGAGGTGACGCCTATACATTTTTTTGTGGTTATGTTCTCTTTGTTTTCTGTTCTCTTTGCAGTGAGCATCTACGCAAAGTGCATATTTTTTGTATATTTGTGCCACTGTGTAATTTGTTTTGTTTTGTTTTTTAACTGAATATATGCTCATTTTACCAGAATTTTACCTAATTCATTGTGTCAAGGTTCAGACCTTTCTCATACCGAAAAGATCCTGCTTCCTGAGAATTCAAAGCTCGCTTCACGAGCATTCATTGTTTCACGCTTTATCGCCACCGGCTGGAAGGTAGTAGGTGGGTGTGTGACATATATATATATATATATATATATATATATATATATATGCGAGATACATAGCCACTTCAGTGTTGCTAATAATCCGATTACGTGTAAATTGGTTGCGGATAATCAAATAATAGATCAAGTTGTAGTGATTAAATATTTAGGAACATCAATAACAAGCTTAGAGAAAACAGAGAAAGAAATAAAAGAGCAAATAATAAGGGGTAATAAGATCACTGGAGGTCTCAACTACTCAATATGGTATAATAAACACCTAATACAGGAATCGATAGTTAGAATATATCAAACAATAATTAGACCAATGCTAACATATGCAGGAGAAACAAGAAGTGAAACAAAACGCACCGAACTACAACTTGAGGTCGTTGAAATGAGAGATCTGAAATTACAATTCACACTCTACTGGATAAGGGAAAAAACAGAAACTTCAGGAAAGAGCGCAACATTAAGCCCATTACGAACTAGGTAGCAGACCGAAGAAATGAATGGAATGATCATATTGAGAGAAGGAAGACAAAAGAATCATGTAGATTGCTAGGGATGAATATCCGAGGGGAAAAGATCTGAAGTTGACAGACCGGGGAGGAAATGAAAAGATCCGGTAAAATTCTTGGAAAGGAACAAGTCTTAAGCCTGTTTCACACGGTCATGTTTTCATTATTTCTCGTCGATACTGAGCAGACTGGATGTAATTTGTACGAAAAAAGCATGCATGCTTCATTTTTCCGTACAGATTTCATCCAGTTTGACTACGGCACCCCCAGTGTCATTTTATGGAGCTTTCTTCGATTGCGTGGGTTCTCCGACACGGAGTATATAGATCTGGTGCGTAGCGTGGGCACGTGTTGTTTCATTTTGAGAGTGGTTTGTGATATTGAATCTTTGCGTTCAGTGACCCCCCTCGCAAATAAAGCCACAATACCTCACACGTCTTTCTACTCCTTACTCTGCGAATTCGTAACTATCTTATCATTCTTCCCGCTAATTTAATTTGTTTCCGTAAATGGAATGTTCAACTGTTAAACTTACAGCACTTTCTGCTGCGTTTGGAGGAAGTATTTTCATCACGATTACGTACAGTCCAGAAATGACCGAGTAGAACGCCGGAATGACGTTCATCCAGTTTCGGTACGCATACAACCATTTTATATCAATCCAGTCCAACTTCTCTACGGAAAAAAAGATGAAAAAATGACCGTGTAAAACAGGCTTTTGAATCTTCACGAAGATGAAGAAGAAGAAGGGATATAGTTGAATCCGGCTGTGAAAGGTGCCTCCAAAGCAAATCGATATTCGCGATCCTGTTATGAAAGAATAAAAATGCCGTAGAATCAGTCATTATCTATAACGTATTTTCAAAAAAGCCATGTTGAATGTTTCGAAAATAAGAGTTCTGTATAACTTGAATCAAATATAGTCTCCCGGTTTCAATTTTCAGCTCTTCGTGAAAATAATTCGAGAAGTGTTTCAGAGCTATTGCTATTCTAATAAAAGAAAGGAGATTGAAGAATTAAAATATTTTTATTGAAAAATTAAAAATTATTTCTTTATTTCAAGAAATTTTAAACACTGATTACGGTAGGTTTCATTTGAAAACGTTACAAATGACTACGGATACTGGTTGTCAAAATAATGTACCAGAGGCTGTGTATTTGAATTGGTTGGGTTTGGATTATTTTAACATTATTTCTAATTCTTTTTCACGAAAGAAAAATTTAAAAAATTAGTATCATTTTGTACTAATATTTACGCTTTAATTTCCTAAAACTAACTACACATCCTCAAAGGAAACTAAACGTGTTAATTCTGATACAAGTGTATAGAAATCTTGACCCCAACTTCTTGCTTTATAACATGAACTGCACTTAACTGAAAGAATGTTATGATGAAACAAATGCCAGTTTTGTGCCATGAGGGAAGACATTTCAGTGACAAAACGATGCTTTCAATATTCCTAATGTTACTACCAATACTTCAAGAGAAGCTAACAGAAGCCTGAAGCTGAAAGTAGTTTCGAGTACGACCTTGTGTGTCGGGCAATTTAATGCAGATGAATAGATGCGCGAATGTGTGATAAAAAGGTTAATTCACTTATTTGGATAAATTTGTGAGGTGCTTAGGACAAGTTATTAGTTAGAATTACGTTGTTAAAAGGGTGTGGGGTAAGTTTTTATCACTGACACATTAAGAGTGCCAGTGGTTGTGGCACGCAAAATGAATTCACGAGATCACTCTCCGCAGGGTGAATAAGTCAAATTTCAAAATTACGAATGTTCCCAGGTTTTTGAAACATTTTTCATATTATTCCAAATGTCCTCTTATTTCTGCAGTTTATATTGCAATGAGTGAATTTCATATGTTACAAGAAATTTTTCAAATTGGTTGGTTGTGTTTTATCGTAAAGTAATGTACGAGTTATTAATAAAAACTAATTCGCTGAATCAAAAATGCGTACGTTGCATTAATATTTTCATACCAATGTAGAATCTAATTTCATTGTATATATTTTCATTGGCAATTATGACAATTGCATCACTTTATTTATTATGTGGCTGGGGCAAAGGCCTTTAATTCGTTACAATACCAACATCACGTGATTCATGTAAACCTCTCTTCATTAATCTAGGAATTTTACCATTACCGTGTCTGTTTATTTACGTATCAGCGGTTTTTGTCAAAAATGACTTGCTTAAGGGCGGGAATATATTTTCAGAAAATGCCGAAATTATTACTATAACATTCGACGTATAAATCATTCATCAGATGACAGTATCAAGAGCTCATTACAAAAAATTCACATACAATACATTTACATTATTTTACAACACTTTGCCAGGTGACATTAAACGATTAAATTCATTAGAAAAGTTTAAATCCCAAGTGAAATCGTTTCTGCGGCATAACTGTTTCTATACAATTAGAGACTATACTGAGCATCACAAGAAAAGTAACATTAATTTTAACAATGATTCATAATGCATTATTTACCATTTGGATTGTATAAATGTGTATAAACAACCTTAACAACTATTGTACTACAACTTCCTGGTCAATGACCCCCCATCTTGATCAGGTTTTTCGTCCTGATTCCCTGATCCATTGAGCAAATGCTGAGATGGCCTCTTGTTTTGCTTCTGGACATAGATGTAACTTCATTTTCTGTGCACGTCTTCTAGAATTCAGTTAGAAATACTATTATTCAAATTATCGTTTCCATGTTGTCGCGGCAGGAAGTATTATTCCGAAGCACAACATGATAAGAGCCAAAATTTATTGCTTATTTATCCTTGAAAATATATTTTATTACATGGGAGTTTTTTTCCCCTTCAAAATTTAAGTAGTATATGACAGTGTAGGGAAACAGAATTTTGAAAATGTGGACACAATTCACTTTTCCCTATAGCACGTCATACGCAGTTTTAACTTTTTTGACGTAAAATAAATAAATAAATAAATAATCCTAACGCGTCCTACTTTTTGAATTCTGATATTCACCAAAATTTATAAGCAACCTCATCTTTAATATTGGCAATTGAAAACTGTAACCTTCGACACGATTAGCGGGTGGGCCGTTGGATACGTGAAAGTGCCCGCCCGGCCTTGAATTGTGGGTAAAGAGCTCGGCGCTTTCCTTCTAGAAACGGTGGCTCAACCAAGCGCTCAGGCCTTAGCGAAGAGGGCGTTGCTGTAGCCAGTTTCTTGGCAAAACATTTCCACCTATACTTGGATTTTCTTAACATGGCGTCTCAAGGTCACCCGCGACGGAGGGAGAGGAAAGGCGGACTCCAAAAGGGAGCTGCAAAAGTCGTGGCTGTAGTAACGTTGCAGCTCCGCATTGAGTCTCTCTTCCCTCTCCCTCCTCCGAGCGTGACCTTGAGGAAAACCCAATGTAGGCGTCCTTTCCGCCAAAAATTCTCTTGGGTTTTTGTTAAATTCAGCTAGATAGGTAGCTGGCAAATTCTGACGACAAAGTTTAGGCTTCATTTGGTGGTCATAACTGAAATCGTAGATTCAATGTTTCTATACTTGCAATTACACGGGACTAATTTTTAAAAGCCTTTATTAATCACAGATACACGTTCTTGAGCATCGTATGGGCGACCCTCCGCCAAACTAGTTTTTTAACGCTTATGGCAGAATAAAAGAAAATACTTGATTCTTTCGGTAGAGTTTTTAAACAAGTTCACAAAAACAAGAACAAGGTTGTTTATGATCTCAAAATTCCGTAGTAAACTGCATGTTTGGGACCCACTAGTCG
The DNA here is from genome assembly GCA_011170035.1 of Teleogryllus occipitalis. Classification (NCBI taxonomy): domain Eukaryota; kingdom Metazoa; phylum Arthropoda; class Insecta; order Orthoptera; family Gryllidae; genus Teleogryllus; species Teleogryllus occipitalis. The sequence goes on along the minus strand of BLKR01002137.1, from coordinate 1,917 downwards.
CGCACGTTACGTCAATATTTCGGGGGGATGAAGGTCGCGTTCCTTCTGGGTTACCAGAAGAGTGGCGAGTACTTAAAATTCTCCAAATTTCCGGTTCGTAATTTATGAAAGACTCCCAAAGATGTAATTCTTAAAATTTCTTAACATTTCCAATATAAACCGTCATTATCTATTTCCTTTCTCAGAAAAGGTGTAAGTAAATATTCGTTGTTAATTAAATTCTTAATTGGAGTTTGAAACCAAGAAATAGGTTCAGAGTTATCTAAAGAAAAGTTTGGAGCATTAAAGTACTCGTGGTTTCCTCAAACCAGATTTTTGGTTGACTTTTGCGCCAGCGTTTTGTAAATACTTTTCTAGATATTCCGGAGGCCTATGAGAAAACAAATATATTGAGAAATATCTAAAGAAAGCATTTGTGCATTAGAGCACTCATGGCACTCCTCAAAACAGATTTGCTGAATTTTGCGTCAGCAATTAGGGAATACTTTCCTAGATATTCCAGAAGCTGGGATAGATAATTTTTTATAATAAATAGAAAGAAAATAAACTTGTTTCCACATTTTTCGGAAAAATCATACACAACACCGTAAAAAATTAGCTCTATTATTGGAATATTCCTCAGAAAACCCTAAACCAAACCTGACAGTAAGCTTTGTACTACATTGTCCTTGAGCTAGTAAAACGTCATTTACTTTGTACTGTTACAACATCTCCTCCATTTCGAGAGTATTCTCTCTGCAAATAAAGATCCTTCCTGTGCATCACAACCATCTTCAAGAACTTCCTTAACAAAATATAAGCTCACCAGAAGACAATGTAAGAGCATCCAAATTATCTTTCAAGAAACCTGCTAGACAAACTTTCTGAGCAAAAACCAAGCGTTTTCAGATTCTCAACACGGTTTTAGAAAATAAAAATCTGCTGAAACCTCCTTTTTTTATTAAATATGCTGCTTCATCAATAGACCAAAATGAAGAATTCATTAGGTTTCATTTGTTTAGATCTTTCGAAAATTTTGACGTTATTAACCATAACATCTTGCTCTCAAAATTACCTTCTTATGGAATTCGTGGTATTGCCGTAGATTGGATAACCTCGTACCTTAAAGATCGATCTCAAATAGAAATACAGTACTGGTACCAAAGGACATTTACTAATCTTTTCAATTCTTTGCCAATTTAACATGAAATCCCACGACGTTCAATCTTAGGTCCTATCCTCATTCTGCTCTACGTAAATGATATGCCCTCATCTATTAAAAATGAAAGAACAGTTCTGTTTTCCGATGACTCGAATGTTCTTTGCAAAAAGAATCCATAAATAAATAGAACAATTTCACAAGTTTCAAATTGATTTTGTAATAAATTAATAGTTAACGAAAGAAAAACTGTCAATGCAATTTTGTGTTTTTTGCAGATGTACATTCCCGCCTGTGATACGGCAAAATATTCAGGGGAAGCTCATCGTTTAGTGCCCAGATATTTAGATTGCAAAAAGAAATTCAACGAATAATGAAAAAATGCCATCCACGTTATTTCTACATGTCTTTTTTCATTGAGCTTGGAATCTTACCAATGCCTTGCCTATTTATTTACGAATCCGTAGTATTTGTCAAAACTGACTTAAGGTTGGGAACATATTTTCATGTAAAACTGATATTTATAGTTACAACACACGACGTAGAAATCATGTTTCTGAAGTATCAGTATCAAGAGCTCATTACAAGAAATCCACATACAATACATGTACGTTACTTTACAACGAATTGCTAGATGAAATTAAACAATTAAAATTGGAACACAAATTTAAGTTAGAGTAAAATATGTTCTGCTGAATAACTGTTTGTGTACAATTAGAGTCTATACTTATCGTCTAAAGAAAAATGATTACTTAAACAAAACAATGATATAGTATAAT
>BLKR01002136.1:0-219963 GCA_011170035.1 Teleogryllus occipitalis | reverse complement strand
CTAAAAGTAGAAAGACGAAACTATCACTTAGGATTAGGGAAGATCTTAATAATAAACTAAACGAAATAGTAATTCGATAGCTAAACAAAAATGGAGGAAATATACTTGATGGGGGTCCGACGTTCATTCCTCCATCCATCGGTAAGCAACTGCTAAATCTCGGAGCGTGAAGCGCGTTGAGCGTTGCATGTTGGCGGCTGCGAGTCCAAGAAAAGCGCGCGCGTAGTATTTAATGTTTGCGCTCTCTGCGCTCTTTCCACCCGCCGCGCCCCGCCTGGCACCGCCCCCGTCCACCCCATCCGATGCATAATGGAGGTGGCACCTGCTTACGTCACGCGCGCCCGGAATTGTCGGCTCCGAAGGTGAATTACGAATTAAACGGCACATCTCCACGGCGCTCCCCTTGGCCCCGGGCAGCTCCCGAGGCGCCTCGCCCACGCCCCGCCCCCGCCCTCACTCCCGCTTCTCACCTGCTCCGGTCTCGCCCACGCCCCGCCCCCGGCCCCACTCCCGGCCTCGCCCCGCCCTCACTACCGCTTCTCACCTGCTCCGGTCTCGCTCAGCCGGCCCCTGCCTTCCTGTCTCTGTCTTCGGCCCTGCCTCCTGCCCTCACTCCTGCTTTCTACCTTGCCTGGTCTCTGCCCACTGCCCTGCCCCTGAGCCCCACCTCCCCGGCCTTGCCCCGCCCTCACTCCCGCCTCACCTGCTCCGGTCTCTGCCCATTGCCCCTGCCCTGGCCTCAATCCCTGGCCTGCCCGCCCCTCACTCCCGCTTCTCACCTGGCTCCGGTCTCTGCCTATCGCCCTGCCCTCTCTTGGCCCCACTCCCCTGGCCTGCTCCCCGCCTCTCACTCCTGCTTCACCTGCTCCGCCTCGCCACGCCCTGCTCCCTAGCTCCCACTCCCTGGCCTCCTGCCTCTGCCTCACTCCCGCTTTCTCACCTGCTCCTGGTCTCGCCCACGCCCTGCCCCTTGGCCTCACCCCGGCCCGCCCCTGCCCTCACTCCCTGCTTCTCACCTGTCTAGGTCTCGCTCTACGCCCCCGCCTCTCGGTCCCACCTCCCCGGCCTCGCCTCGCTGCACTCCTGCTTTCTCACCCGCTCCGGTCTCGCCCACGCCCCACCCCCGACCCCGCCCACGCCCACGCCCTCCCTCACGCCCTCACTCCCGCCCCACTTCCGCTTCTCACCTGCTCCTGGTCTCTGCCCATGCCCCGCCCCCGGCCCCCACCCCCGGCCCTGCCCCGCCCCTCACTCCCGCTTCTCACCTGGTCCGGTCTCGCCCACGCCCCCGCCTTACGCCTCGCCTCCACGCCCACGCCCTCGCCCACGCCCCTCGCCCACGCCCTGCCCAGCTCGCCCACGCCCTCGCCCACGCCCTCGGGCTCCTCGCCCACGCTCCTCGCTCCACGCCCTCGTCCACGCCTCTCGTCCACGCCCTCGTCCACGCCCTCGCCCACGCCCTCGCCCACGCCCTCGCCCACGCCCTCGCCCACGCCCTCGCCCACGCCCTCGCCCACGCCCTCGTCCTCGCCCTCGTCCTCGCCCACGCCTTCGCTCACGCTCACACCCTCGACCTCGTCCTCCCCCTGCCCCAACCTTACTTTCTCGTCCTCGTTGTTGTCCATGTTCCAGCCCTCGCCCTGCACCTCCCTCTCATCCTTGCTCACGACCTTACCCTCGTCCTCAGTCTTCGTTCCCGGTCTTGCCCATGTCGCAGTCCTCACCCTGCACCTCCTACTCATCCTTGCTCACGCCCTTGCCCTTGCCCTCTCTCTTGCCCCACCCTTATCCTCAGTCCTCGTTCCCGTTCTTGCCCACGTCTCAGCCCTCGCCCTGCACCTCTCCCTCATCCTTTCTCACGCCCATGCCGTTGCCCACGCCAAACGCTATGCCAGCGACCCCGCCCTCACCCGCATCCTACATCCCGCCCTTTCCCCCACTCTCGAAGCCGTCGACGCTCCGGCACTCGTCCTCCTACCTTGTCCCTTTACCAGCGTTCTCACCCACTCCGTCCCCGCCCTTCCACCCACTCGTCTCTTGCCCACCTCCACACCCACGTCCTTCCACCTGCCCTCGTCCGTCGTCGGTCCCACCCATCTCCACCCTGCTCCCCTCGCCCTTGACTCCGTTCTGCCACCACCCCGCCCCACTTAACTTCGACCCATCGCGTGTATTTTATTTCTTGCTTTAGACACCTCTTCTCAAAAATATCCTACTGGTAACCCTATTTTCAATGACATCTTCTTTTGTCTGCAAACGGAGTGGGATCAGAGTGGTTGCAAACTAAACATTAGTATCGTATTTTAGCTTATAATAATTTGCTTGATAAACTCAAAGTGACTTCAAAACCAGTATTAAAAATAATTTCCGCATTGCTGAATCACATCTTGCAAAAACACTATTCGTTTCATTGTGTGTTTAAAAAGTATATTTTGTAAGGGAAGCTTTCCGTCTAGGACTGGCAGTAACAATCCTCTAAATTCATTCATTAATTTCCAAGTCGAAATTACGCATAATATACTGGTTAAAAATGTACACCACCTTTTTAAATAGCTGATTTTTTAGAACAGATTTAAATAGTTTTAAAATGTTAACTTTTTGCAATTTTCAAAAATACAGAGTTCGCCGGAAGTGAGACTATCATAAAATAATGTTGTTCTCCTTTGAGAGGATTCGAGGGAAAAGTAAAAAAACATTTGGAGTAGTTTTTGAGAAAAAATTGTTTAAAATTTGCCTACATTTCATGCAAAATTACGTCAAAACTACCCATATTGTCGAAACATTATACACGTCCACATTATATCTCTATTTAAACATCTGATTTCATTAAAAAAAAATTATCTTCAATATTATAGTTGTAAGAAGACATCGACAAAAAGTTTGAAGGTTTGCAATTTTAAAAACAATCAAGTAATTCGAAGAAAATGAGACCTGTACCATTCTTTTAAGCGTCCTTTACGATATCCAAAGATAAATTGTAATCCAAAAATTAGAGAATTTGGAAATTTTTGTTGATACTTAATGTGAAGTGCCTCTTACATTCAAATTAGCCGTTTCAAACTCATTAGGTCCCAGTTTTCTGTAAATCGAACGAGGAATATGAATTTTGGTGAAAATCGACTGAACGATTTACACGATAGCGTTGACTACAGACAGAGAGGCGGATTGACATACTGACGGACGGACAGACAGACGGAGAGACAGACGGGTGGAAAGACAGCCATACAGACAGGACAGCCATACAGACAGACCATACAGGGCAGATAGACAGGCGGTGGGCGGACAGGCGGGCGGGTAGACAGACGCTATACCGTCAATCAATTTTTCGGGATATGAGACGGACTAAACGTTTTGCCTACAGCACGAGATAGAGGAAGTAGTATACTTTATATATAGGAAGAAGATTTATTCAATCTTTCGTTACCAGGGCCCGGGAATACGAGTTTTTCTGTGGAAATTCGCCATTTTTCGGCGCACGAATTAAGAGAAAGTGAAAGAAAAACATGAAAACACATACTTTTCAACACCTCCTTGGTCGAAGGCTCGCACTTCGGCTCGGAGACCGATCAGGCAAGTATTCACTTCACAAGCGTACCTCGTAACACAGGGGACAACAATCGACACAGTGGGTGCAAAACTTACCTTTGAAGTATGTTCTTCAGATTATGGTTCTTACGGAGAGTTTTTTTTTGTGGAAGTTGAAACTTGCATTTTGGTAACAATCAGGACTCAGAAACAACTGTGCAGCGATTGGTTTATTGCCACTCCTGGGTATTATGGTCTCTGACAAGGGTCTAGGTATAGCCTACTATATAAATAGTGACTAAGTAAAATCTGATATCGACCAGTAGTGGCATTGTGGTTTCTTACTCACATCTTTCAATTCTGTTGAGAATTGGATTAATATTACAATTACGATATTATTATTATTATTATTATTATTATTATTATTATTATTATTATTATTATTATTGTTATTATTACTGTTTATTCGTGCACAGTTCACTGCTACGTTGACAGAAATCACACAGATATAATCTATCAATGCATTTTTACCAAATTATTAATTCATCTTATAAATTAATTTTATATAATTAAAAAAGTAGCTGTCGTAGAGACAACAAACGAATGCATTTTTATATGTGCAATGCAGAAATATATTTATTATTGTAGACTTACAAACTTTCATTACTTTCCATTGATTGATTAGTGATTCAGGACGCATTATCTGCTACAGTCATTGGTCCCGTAGGTGAAGTGCATATTTTTTCACGGAAGATGGCGGTGATTTTCCCCCATTGGCTGTCGACACTTTCATCGGCTTACGGGCATTTTCCGTAACCAAATATCTGCAATCAGCGTGGCACCAGTCCAGCCAGGATACCAGCAAGGGGGATCGCGATGACGGAAGTAATCGCGGTCTAGGTGGAGTGTTGCAGACGGCCACCCGGCTCTGAGTCTCGCGGCGACACTTACGTCGATAGCTTGAAGGTGCAGGCAGTAAGTAGGCGTAAGCTAAGCTCCTGGTGTCCGGGCAACCGGCCACCCACCAGTTGGGCCTATGGCGCGCGTCGGCCTTGGAGCAGGATTGGGTGAAGAATCCTCTTCGGAGTATTTTGATCCCACTTTAAAGTCCGGCGGGACATCAGTCACCACCCGCCAGGTTGCTTCGGTACCGGTGTTACCCACATCGTGAGCTGGCGGTATGCAATGGGGAGACGGGATGGGGGCTCCGAGCCGCCCGGGCCTTAGTCCGGGTGGCCCCTAGTTGGGCTCTCGGCTTCGTCGTGGCAGTGGCCCGACACCCTGGGCAAAGAGGAGAGAATTTATTTCCGGCGCATGTGAGTGGCGCATCGCCGAAACTCCGGTACTAGCCCGGATAGCTAGTAGCTCTGAGCTGGCAGGGCGGCCCTACCCAGGCTTTGTATGGGGAGGTTACCGCGAAGGTCAACTGGGTTCCGGCTGTATTCGGACGTCGGCGTCGGCGTCACGCCAGTCGGCGTCACGCGTCGGCGGGGGGGGTGAGGATAAAAGCCGAAAAGGCATAGGTGCCCACTCTGGGGACTTGTCCACTCTGGGGAAGTGAATAGTGTGAAGTAGTAGGCCACACGAGACTTATACAGCCCAGTCAGGATAAGTTCTAAGCTCCGACACGTGTGGTAGTGTAGTGCATGTGAGTGTAAATGTGAGAAGAGAGGAAATTACACGGAAGAGGAAGGAAAGATCGTGGGTGATTTGGGACTTTTGTTAAGGCACTGCTCCGGCATTCACCTGGTGTTGTTCGAAGAAACCACGGAAAACTACCGATCGAAAGAGCCGTCCTCTAGAATTCTCCTCCAGACAGCGGCTGAATTCAACCTAGTGACAAGCTAGTGTCGAAAGTCCTGCTACCGTCGGGACTCGAATCCCAGAATCTCCCGATCAGAGACATTGAAGTGACATCAATTGATGCCCTGAGCCACCTTTGCCGGACATTTCTTTCCAGAAATTTCTTGAGTAATGAGCATGTACTGGGTAAAACAGATCTCTGGAGACTAACGGCGATACTCTAATTCTAAATGCCTCTAGCGAGTGCTTTAAGGTCTTCGGAATGACACCTACTGCTGAAAGAACGTCAGGGGCAGTCTGTGTCTCTAGGATGTTCCAGTGTTCCTTCACGATATGGGACAATTCTTTGTACTTCTGGATCTTCGCCTGATACAGTCACGTAGGATTACTACTTTCGACGACTTCTATACGAATAAACCTTTTTTCTTGAATTTATTCCAGTATTATGTCAGGTTTGTTGCGGTAAATTGTTCAATCAGTATACTTCGGTCCAAGTACAGTTTGTAGTTGTTGTTTTCAAGGACATAGTTTGGTATATACTTGTGAATCATGGCATGGCAGTAAATCACAAATCTTGACATGTTGGGCATGAATATTTCGTCCTACTATATCATGTCTGTTCTTATACTCAGTAGGGGCTAGTACACTACCGACTGAGATAATATGCTGTTTATTTTTGCTGCATTGATTACAGGACCGACAATCATCAGAGGATAAATATGGATATTTGAAGATGTATTTCAGATAATTAGTTTATCCAATTACTTGCTCTTGTATTGCAACAATTGGCCCATCAGTATCTCGACTCGTGGGCGGCGACATCAGCTGGTGTTAGTCTGGAACACCATTTCGATGCGTTGAATGCTGAAATGTAATTCGACTGGTCAGTCGACTGTAACCCCATTTGAAATTGGCGGGTGTACAGTGATAGTGAACTAAACGACTCTTCAGAAAATTTTCAATTTACCGCTCTGAAAGGAAAATACTACATTCTCTATTTGTTAGAGATGATGGGGAACCTTTCACCAACTGCATCTAACATCTATCAACACATTTCGTTGTGGTTGATAGGCTTAACTATTATTAAAATATAATAATCACAGTTCATTGTTCTTTCCCGAAAACATAAATTTACCACTTAGCTCACTCTGGTTGGATACGCGCCAATTGTTTGTGGAGAAAGAGTGCGCTTTCTTGCAGAACAATCAATAATCACAATGAACGATAATCGAATACCAAATGCATTTTAAAAATAATTATTTCATTTCACATTCATTAGATTGAATGAATATCAGTTTTGGTGTCATTCCGAGATATATGAAGCATTTCAATATTACCTTAGGGAGTTCAGGATATTTATTAAAAAAGAATCAAGAATAAAGATAAGAAAAATTAGCGATTTTTGCGCATTTAAAAAAAAGAATACTGCCGACCTGGATGGCCGAGGCGGCTAAGAGCGAGTACCGACTCAGCACTTCGGTCCGAAGGGTCGCGGGTTCGAGTCCCGCCTTGGGCATGGCTGTTTGTTCCTTGACGTTGTGTGTGTTGTCGCGGAGGGCCTCGCGTTCTGCTGACCCCAGATCAGAGGAGCCCGAAAGAGCGTTTGTCTAGTGTATGGTCGAATATGCGTCCCTTCGGGACGTAAAGGGCAACCGGCTGTCGGCTGGATAAAACCCTAGGAAAAAAAATACTACGATATTGCCCCTCCCCCTGTCGCTTCAGAAAGTCCAGAATACTGAGCTAATTAGCAATGACCAACCAAAAATGCCGCGCCTCTCCACTGCCGATCACCTTAATATTCTCTTAAGATTTATTTGCGAGGTATTTCTCATGCATATAATGTTAGACGTAAATGTTTGTTGTTCGTTCAGAAACTTTTTGCCGGATTTTCGCGACACCCCATTTAGTTACGTGAACTCAGTAGTTGGGTCTCTCAGTTGAGGAATTCTTCAAGTGGAATGCTTTCACGAGCGAGCGAACTGGTTGCTTGAAAATTTGCGCAGAATACCCGAACTTCTCTGATTGATCTGGGACGGTAACCAATCCGAAGTTAGCGAGCACATAAAACTCAAACTACGAATCAGCAAGCGCTGTTGCCTTATCAGCTGTTATAGGTCTCACGGAGGAGTTCGTGATATTTTCTGTTGCCGTTTCTTTGAACCAACCACGTAGTTTGGTATTCTAGCCACCCTCCATTCCGGATGCAAGTCCTCCAGTGACTTCAGCGTTGCATCCAGATCATTGAATTGGAGTGATCGGAAACCTTCTGAAAATGTGTTTATAATTAATTAATTAATGAAATTTACAAGCTGAATAATAAATAATACATTCGGTTCGACTCAATGAATAAATCGTTTGGTTTATTTATCAAAAGAATTGTCCTTAATGATATGACGGGACTAGCAAAGTACCTTTGAAATTCTCATTACTAGAGAGAGGATTTATATGCCCTAAGGATCTTTCTATGCTTTTAAAAATATGCATTTATGACCTAAAAGTATGAAATATGCTCTTCAATATCCAATTAAAATTCACAATATTTTATTTCTTGTTTAAATCTTTCTTGATAAAATTTCAGATGAAGCAAACTTGAAATGAAAATAATTTTTGTGCAAACATAATATAATCTACCTTACTTTGGGAGAAAATAATAATTGAAGTAAATATTCACCCCAGTGAAGTACATTGTATGTCTTGTTGCATTTGTTCTGCCTGTTAAAAAATTTATCAATAAATATCCTACATGTGCACAAGTTTTCTATCATCTACAGAAAAGTAAAAAACGCAAACTATGACAAGCGATTTCCAACCAAGAAACGCTCACAAATTTATACATCGTATGAAAAGTTAAAAATTTTAACGATAAGTCGCTATTTTAACGAAATATGCAAAATATGGCCCTATAATTACATGAATATGCACCAATAGGAAAAATTAGCCTAAATGTGTACAAATAGGAACTAATATAATAATCTACATAGTATCGGATTCTAATCAAATGTCAAGAAATCTCACTTAGTTATGCCCTGAAACAACAAACAAAAAGATGCAAAATCATTGAAATCCGCTCCGTACTCATTACGATATGGAGGTTCGTCGCGGACTTTCGAATGGATGATTACTCAGTGAGTAGTCTAGAGGGTTATTGATTGATGTTTACAGGCACGTAAACAGCTATGGTTTTTAGTCCGGTTAGTGAATGTTTTGTTGCGGGAGGTGAGATCTAGTGCCGACGTACATGTCGGCTTCCGGACACATTACCCCTCCAAGAACATCTCCCAGCGGGACACAAACTCGAAGCTTCGACTGGTCTCCCGACGTATGGGGTAGTGTAGTGTCTGTAAGTGTGTGTAAAGGGAGAGCAGGGGACAAAGAAGAGGATGCCAATATCGCGCGCGAACCGTGCCCCATATGTTAGAGGACTGTACAGGCATTCGCCTGGTATTGATTGGAGAAACTAAGGAAACTACCGACCTGAGCAGTCAGTTGATTGAATTCTTCTCCAGACAGTGGATGAATTCGACCTAGACATTTGTCAGTAGCGAAAATCTGCCACTGTCGGAACGCGAACAGTAGGACCTTCCAGATCAGAGACGTTGCAGATAAAACGAAATTGCCGGCTACGTGTTAATTCAACTTCCTATTATTACAAGAATTAACGTGGTGTTTAAAACAAAGCATATCAACATGAACCCCTCGACAGTAACAATGCATTTAATAACCAAATATTGGTCGCGTTAACAGCTCGTTTAGTAGTCATGGAATATAATAATAAGCGACGATTGCATTATTTCGATATGATCTGAATATTAATGATTATAACTTCAATTCATTCATAAAACGTTTAAAGTCACTTGGATGACACATGTGATATTAAATATCACATAAATGGTATTTCTAAAATCTATATATATATATATATCTTCTATATATATAAAAGAAAGTCGTGTTAGTTACACTATTTATAACTCAAGAACGGCTGTACCGATTTGGCTGAAAATTGGTGAGCAGGAAGCTTAGAGCCAGGAGACGGACATAGGATACTTTGTAAATATATAAAGAAAGTCGCGTTAGTTACACTATTTATAACTCAAGAACGGCTGTACCGATTTGGCTGAAAGTTGGTGAGCATGCAGCTTAGGGCCAGGAGACGGACATAGGATACTGTTTATCCCGTTCGACAGCGTTCCTATGTGAGAACGCACGTTTTCGCGTGATTTCGCATGTTAGCGGACATTGTTGCCTGTGGTAACCCATTGTTGTAACGTCGCACTGATAACAGAAGGCGATAATGATAGCCGCCTTTCGTTCGCCGTTATCTATATATATAAAAGAAAGTCGTGTTAGTTACACTATTTATAACTCAAGAACAGCTGTACCGATTCGGTGAGCAGGAAGCTTAGAGCCGGGAGACGGACATAGGATACTGTTTATCCCGTTCGACAGCGTTTCTGTGTGAGAACGCACGTTTTTGCACGTTTTCGCACGTTTCGCGTGATTTCGCATGTTTTCGCGTGATTTCGCGGGTTTTGTATGTTTGGGCGGAACGGGTTTCTCTGTTAAAGGCGGAACAGAGTTCGCCGGGTCAGCTAGTTATTGTTATACAAATGATTTCAAAGAACTTACATGTTCGTACAGTAAAGTATGCCTTCTCGAATTATTTGCAATTTTCGAAAATTCAGAGATTTCAACAGAAGTGAGCCCTGGGCCACTTTTAAGCGTCCTTTACTCTGCCTGTGGAAACAATTGAAACACGCAGCCGTTCACGGTGCGTAACGGCAGAGTTGCCCCGGAAATCCCCGTTGCCCACGCTTATTGTGGTGCCGCGCACAGTTTTTTCTAAAACCGTTCACTAAAATTCAAACCTGTAAATCTCATTAGCCAAAAGCGCTCCCACTTCTTTATGGTCCAAAGCATTGTCCAGAGCAAAGCATGGTTAAATCAGAATGAGAGATTTCTCCGTCGTGCACAGACGTCGGTTTGCGTGCGACGTAAAATTTCCATGACTTTGTGCATTTTAAATCATATTCTTAGGATTTCTACGGATGTAATAATGCGCATACTATGCAAATATGTATGTAAACTGTGTGGTAATCGTAACATGCAATATTGTGATCAATTTCACAATATTGCATACTACATCAAATTTCCTTTTGCTTGTAGTGGTTGTAGAGATTAGGGTGAGGTGTTTTTTTTTAAAATACAGAGAAATCAAATCTACAGTTCTTTATCGTTACAAATAAGCATTCTATAATTCGAAAACGAAAATGTCTAGTTTTTGAAATTTATTATTATTATTATATTATTAATATTTTTTTCATTTTTCAACTATTAATAGTTAAATTGTTGGGAAGGGATTCTGAAACTCAAGAAAGCGTGCGCAGATGATTTTCTCTCCTATACGTTACATAGTTTTTTTTACTGTTTTTGACTAAATAAATAAGTAAAATTAGAACCATAGATATATAGTACATTTTATATTAATTATCTACAGTCCTTGGCTATATTAATGTGACCACTCTACATTTTCTATATTTGGCCATTCGGTAATTTCCTGGTAATGGTTGCTTAATAAAACTGACGTTGTGAAAGGGGTTAAAGTTCGATTTATGCCTTCATATCTTATTGTTTCTTTGGAGACAGGTTCGTTGGCGTTCTCATCACAAAACAAAGAAATTTATGTAAAGATTAAGTTACACAAAAGTTATGTGTCAAAAATACAAAAGTATGAAACAAAACGATAAAATTAAGAAAATCTAAGATAAAACCATAAATTATAGATAGTCGTGCCTAAAAACCTCTCAGCTTATTGCAAAAAACTAATAAATTTTGTAGGTGGTCACAATAATATGGCCAGGGACTCTACATATCTACATTCATCTGTATATCTTGTATATGTACATTTGAGCCCGTCCCGCGTGCTTGTGCAACGCTGTGTCGCGCGTCGGCAGACTTCCCTTGTAAGTGCAAACGCACCTTCTCAAGAGTGCGCCGCGCCACCTGCCTTACGCGGGCGTAACCTTCAAGCCAGCGAAGACGTCAGGGGCTGCGTCTCACACCATTGTGGCATAAAATGTATGTAGCCTTTGTTGAACAAGAGATTCAATGTGAATACTTGTATATCTACGTGTGTATGTATGTGTGTGTATGTATGTATGTGTGTGTATGTATGTATGTGTGTGTATGTATGTATGTGTGTGTATGTATGTATGTGTGTGTATGTATGTATGTGTGTGTGTATGTATGTGTGTGTATGTATGTATGTGTGTGTATGTATGTATGTGTGTGTGTATGTATGTGTGTGTGTATGTATGTGTGTGTGTATGTATGTGCGTGTGAATGTGTGTGCGTATATGTGCGTGTGTGCGTATATGTGCGTGTGTGCGTATATGTGTGTATATGTGTGTATATGTGTGTGTATATGTGCGTATATGTGCGTATATGTGCGTATATGTGCATTATATGTGCGTATATGTGTGTATATGTGTGTATATGTGTGTATATGTGTGTATATGTGTGTATGTGTGTATATGTGTGTGTATGTGTGTATGTGTGTGTATATGTGTGTATATGTGTGTATATGTGTATATGTGTGTATATATGTGTGTATGTGTGTGTGTGTGTCTATGTGTATGTGTGTGTCTATGTGTATGTGTGTGTCTATGTGTATGTGTGTGTCTATGTGTATGTGTGTGTATGTGTATATATATGTGTGTGTGTGTGTGTGTGTGTGTGTGTGTGTGTGTGTGTGTGTGCGCGCGCGCGCGTGCCCGTGAACCGTGTAGGCAGATTACTGTAGACCAAATCCTGATCCATTACACTACTTAGTTACCATAGGGCTCTAGCTAAACGTATAATCCCACTTTGTCGTAGTCCACTTTTCAATTTCATAGACGCAAAGCAAGACAGTGACTACACAACCTGTCAGAGGAAGAAATTTACTGCACAAAGGAACGAGATGTATCTACTATTTCTTTACCAGGATATGGAATTACAATTTTTTGTCGAAAAATCACATTCTTCTGCGGTAGCATTACAATACTTTCTTTTTACTATGTAAGTACGAAATAAAGAGAATGTAAAAACCAAGCAGGTGTTCTGCAAAATAAAATCCTTTCCGCATTATCCCGTTCCAAAACGATTCCGTGTTCTTCCGGCCATAGAGCTTGAAGTACTCTAGTTGAGGCCGACATTTGACAGGGAAAGAGAGAATCTCTGTTTCTGGGTGTTCGCGATGTTGCAGATACAATTCTCTTTCATTTGAGTCTCAATACCACATGAATTATTGATTGAATGTTTGCGGGCTTGATAACGGCATAGGTTATTTGTCCCGTAAGTGCAGTGCATGTTTTTATAGCGGAAGGTGGTGGTGATTTTACCCAGCTGCATGGCGAGATCCCACACCGATATTCATTTCGACTTGCAGGGTTTTCCCCATCCAGGTATTCCCACCGAGTGTCTATATAAGGTGAGGATAGGACAAGAAAGAGGAAGGAGTGATTGCGAGCGGTCCGTGGCCTGTTTGTTGGGGTACTGCTCAGAAACTCGGCTGATATTTATCGGAGAAACCTTGCAAAATTACCGGTCAGTGCAGCAGGCCGATAGACTTCTCCAGACAGCGCGCTGCAGCGGCTGAATTCGATCGAGCCATGTGGCTAGTGTCGAAACTCTTGCCACCGTCGACGCTCGAGCTTTAGGATCTCTCGATCAGAGGCACCGAAGCGGCATTAATTGATGGCCTGAGTTACCTAAACTGGTCTCACCCCCGCGCTGTGCTTCACTGTTCATAAAATTAAATTTCTCTGCACCCTGTTGACGCTGCTCTCTGGTTGCACATTGCATTGACATTTCGGCTGAAATGTACATGGAACTCTTTAACGAAGTGCAAGTCGCATTTTCATCTTTGTTAATGATAACATTAGTCCACAATAGGCAAATTAATATAAAATAACAATTAACAGAATAATAAAGTAAACTAGCTACAGAAAATGTGAATGAAAATGAGAAAACAATATTATGATGGATTAAAACAGCAGTATAAGTTTTAAACCATGTTCTCAAAATTTTACCAGCAACTAGACAATTTTGGATGCAATTATTTAGCGTTTGTTCAGTTGCCTATTGATTTAACATAGGAAACCGTAAAAATTCCGAAGTTGAAAAATCTTCACGTTTAGGAGGAGGTTGGAGAAAACATACATTTAGGATGCAGAAGCAAAGCCGGGGACAACCTGAGCACAGTAGACGGAGGCCAAACTACAGAAAAAAGACGATCGAGACACAGGTCAGAGGCCACGAATATCTTCACAAAATTTGTTGCAGGCGCAGGGCGTTGGATTGTGCAGGAGACCTCCCAAGGGGCGGTGTCCAAGGGCTACAAGGCCCAGCGCACCGGCTGCGCCCCCGCACACCGTTCCCCACGCGCTCCGTGCTGCCCTTCCGCGCCCACGTTTCTACCCGGCCTGGCCTCGCCTCGCCTCGCCTCGCCTCGCCTCGCCTCGCCTCGCCTCGCCTCGCCTCGCCTCGCCCTTCCCTGTCTTGCCTCCCTGCCCCGCCCAACTGGATCGGCGCAGCCAGCCCGCTCCGCCTCTCCCCGCTCCGCCTCGCCCTGCCCCGCCTCGCCCCGCCTCGCCCCGCCCCGGCTCACCCCACCTCGTCCCGCCCTGCCACCCTGCCCCGCCTCGTCTCTCCCCACCCCGCCCGTCCTTTTCTGTATTGTCTCCCCGCCCCACCCACCTCGATCCGCGCAGCCAGCCCGCCCCGCCCTTCCCTGCGGCCTCCCCGCTACACTCACCCCATCCTTCCCTGTATTGCTTCCCGCCCCGCCCACCTCGATCCGCGCCGCGCCGCAGTAAGGGCTTCGCTCGCGCCATTGTCGCGCTCGAGGGAGCAGGGGGCGGGCGGAGCGGAGGCGGAACGGTGGTGCGCAGCGATAAATTCTCTCCACCGCCGCCGCCGCGCCGAGCCTCCCCCTCCTCCCCTGTCACAAAAAGCCGCTGCTGCGATCGCCCCGCCCACCATTGCACTCCCTTCCTCTCCTGTCACCAATCCGGTATCCTCCCCGCTCGCGTTCCGTCCCAGCCCACGCCGCCCGCGCCCGGGCCCTCATCTCGCCACCGCTAGTACCAACCACAGAGCCAGCCCTCGCGCACCCCGCTGACCTCCGCAGGGACCCCGCCGCCCCGCCTCGCCACAGCCCCTGCCGCCCCGCCTCGCCACAGCCCCTGCCACGCCCCCGGCCCGCACCGCCTCGCCACACTCTCTACCGACCATTTTACTGCACCCCCTGCTACACACCGAAGGTCCTCCCCGTCTCGCCCCGGCTGCCCACACGCCCAAGCTGCGTCTTAACTCACCCCGCCCCGCCCCGCCCCGCCCCGCCCCGCCCCGCCCAGCCCCGCTCAGCCCCGCTCAGCCCCGCTCAGCCCCGCTCAGCCCCGTCCCGCCCAGCCCCGTCTCGCCCAGCCACGTCCTGCCCAGCCACGTCCCGCGCAGCCCCGTCCCGCCCAGCCCCGGCTCGCCCAGCTCCGCCCCGCCCAGCCCCGTCCCGCCCGGCCCGCCCCGCCCAGCCCCGGCCGCCCAGCCCGGCCCGTCCAGCCCCGGCCCGCCCAGCTCCGCCCTGCCAGCCGCGCGCGCGCCCCGCCCCACCAAGCCCCGCCCCACCCAGCCCCACCCACCCAGCCCCTCCCGCCCAGCCCAGCCCCGCCCAGCCCCGCCCCGCAGTGCAGTGCAGCGCCGAGCCGTGCCGTGCCGCCGGCGGGAGTCGAGCGGCGGAACACGGCGGCGGTGCCTTCCGGGAGAAATACGAGCGCTAAGTGACTTCGGATTGCGTGGGGCGCGGAGCGCGGCGGGGCGGGGAGGTGCGGGACCGATGATCGGGGGGGGGGCGGGGCGAGGGGATCCAGACGGATGCGAGGGGCTCCTAATGGAAATGTGAGCCGCGCGCTCCGTAGCGCCAGCGGCGGGGGCGGGGCGGCGCAGGGAGGGGAGAGGGGAGGGGAGGGGTGGGAGAAATACGACGCCGCCGGATGAGGTGCGCGGCTGAGTGCCGCGGAGGAACCGTCCGCTCGCAGCCTACAGATGCCTCCGCCCACCGCGCCCGTAGGCGTAACTGAGGCATTTCCCCTTTACCCCTTACTTTTTGCTTGGCTGAATGTTCACAAGTATGAAAAAGGCTTAAATGTGCAAATTACGGAAAAATAACACACGTTGAAGAATATTTGTGTAAAAAAGAATAATAATGATAATTGTAAATGTAGGAATCATATAGCGAATAAGTTTACCTATACAATTAACGCATTAAAAAAGGCATGGGAACCTCTAGAAACGAGAAGAACAAGGGCACTATTTATAACAATTTGCACTCTTTATAAATCGTTCGTAGCTCAACCAGCTTGGAAGGAAATTCAGGTTAGACTAGAAAAACCAAATTATTTCGGCCGAAGCGATCACGCCCACAAAATTCGAACAAGGAAACAAAATACAGATCTTGGGAAATTTTCCTTTTGTAACAGAACAATTAAAGATTGGAACAGTTTACCCGCAGCAATTTTCAAACCTTTTCCTCTAAGTGTCCGAAGTTTTAGAAATAAGTTAGAACAAGATGACAGTAATAAATATTAAATAACTGCTGTGAAGTGCGGTGAAGTGCTAGCCAGTGTAATTTGTGTAAGTCCGTTTTCTTAACTGCTTCGAAAACGTGTCGCATGAAACCTAAGAGAGCGAGAGAAATGAGCAGTTCGAACGCGCGGCAACGCGGAAGAATACGAAAGAATGCTAACTGAAAATTAGGTCAATAGAGATCGCCACAATAGATCGTGCAAGACCTGTAGTCAGACGAAAGGAAAAGTTCTTTCTGAGGTTAGCAGCTGAACTGTGCAGAAGTACCGACAACGACACGCCAGGGATTCATATTGCAGTGGACTTCAGATCGGCATCTTTTATAAAACTCTTCAGGAAGATAAGAAGAGGTAAATATCCCATTATAAATTAATTTGAACGTAATCTTGAGAGAAAGATAAGAGACGTTGTGCATTTATAATAGGAGAATGAAGGGAGTGGAGTTTTTGAACATGTGGCAGTAAATTAATAGTTGCATTCATTTCTTCTTTCCAGTTTTATTATTTGCTCTCTTAAATTTTGTGTGCTCGTATAAAAGGTTGATCTCTGGATTTAATTCAACACTCTGAATATCCAGTTGGTTATTAAGTCATAATTGGAAATCAATTAAAATTTATATGAGAGTACGAAAGAATATAAACCTTGTACGAGACGGAGAACGCGTTTCTGGTGGGCAACTGAATTTCAACCCGAAGTTACGACGCTCCAAGGCCACCAACAACACCGAGGAAAGGGTAGGAGAAAGCGCACCGGATTTTCCGACGCTGCCGAGAAGAATAAAAGTAAGGTCGTGCCAAATGAACTGTTTTTATATTGAAAGGAGTAATTCAATTTAAACAGAAAGCTTATTCTGAATTCTTTACGTAGAAAGAGGGGAGAGTAACATATTTGTTATACTTAAAGATAAAGAAAGTAAAAGTACATTTGTTTCCTATTTCTAGCACGTGAGGACAGAATCAATATTTTCTTTTAAAATGATTCAAAAATGTAAAATTGTAAATTAGTGAATAAGAGTCTGAGTAAGAGACGAATTACAATATTAATTATTCTCTGAATTTTTAGAGAGGGAGAGAGAGTATTTCATTTTAAAGCAGTGTTAATTCAGAATTACTAGCTTTGATTCTCAATTTGTTTTCTTTTGTAAAAAGTAATATTTTTTTAACGATTCTCAGTATTGCTGAAAGTGTGTTCATTGAAAATTTGTGTTATAAATGAGAGTAAGAAGCTGTGTATCGAGTCATTAGTGTGTGTTGGGTTTTTTCTTCCAGCCAGTCATAGTTATTGTGTATTTGATTTTTTTGAGTGTCATTTCATGTAATTGTCATAGCAGCAATTTTCTAGAATATACTAAAATAAGTGAAAAGTGATTCTAACTCGAGTTTTTAGTAATTTGCATCCAATCCAAAACGTTCTTCACGACCCTGATCCCCCTATTCTTCTTTTTTTATTATATGTGTGCAAACAGGGACGCCTTACTGAGCTAGCTGACCATCCGGCGAATTGTGTTCGCCACCCCCAAGACGTCTCAGGTCGGGTGCTGGCCTTACGGCTTGAAACCGACGCGTGTGTCGCACTATGATGCGTGAAAAAGTAGAGGAGCTTGCTAAGAAGGCGTATTATTGCTATGAGATACGCACAAGAATTTTTGAGAAATGGAAGATATTTATTTATTTTACGTCAAAAACAGTTAAAACTGCGTATGACGTGCTATGGGAAGAAGTGAATTCTGTGCAGATTTTCAAAATTCTGTGATCCCTACACTAAGTATTACTCCTTGAATTTTGAATTAAAAAAACGCTCCCATGTAATAAAATCTATTTTCAAGGATAAATAAGCAATACATTTTAGGCTCGTATCCATGATGTCATTCGTCAAGGAATGCCGCGACAACATGGAAACGATAATTTGAATACCTATATTGCCCACTGAATTCTAGAAGAAGTGCACAGAATATGATGGAATACGAATTTCGGGAATGGATGGCTGTGGATAAAATCATCACATCTACTAAACAGACAGAAGACGACGTAAGTGAAATCGCCACTTGTACTAACTTATAAGTGACAGCAGGAGTGTGTGGAGAACAAGAAATTTACGATGATGCAGTGGAAACGTCTCAACCTCCAACAACGGTTGAAATCAAGCAGTCTTTAGAAATATTGCGACATGGTGTTCCGCACAGGTCCGTTAATTTCATGAAACACTAGGAGTATGAGATTAACATTAATGGAATTCTCGGAGAAAACCAGAAGCAGACTTCAATAAAGAACTTTTTACATTACAGAAAATGTGTCTAATACGTAATATTATTTGTGGCTATATGATATGATTGCCTAAATCTTTTTTTCTCAGAGAAGGCAGAAGTGGATATATTATAACTAGAAGAGTTCTCAATAGTGAACTATTTGTTGTAGATTTCTTTTTCATTTGCTAATATTCAATTAGAATATTTTGCCTATTGTTATCAATAAGTTAATATTATCACACTACATGCGGTCCGAAGTGATAACAATAAGCGGCATCAACTGTCTTGGTAACGGTTTCGCAATATCATAATACTACATGAACCTACAGCTCAGACCCGGGATGAGTACTTAGATTGTCAAGAGTTAACGTGAGTCACGTTACCCCCAAACTACCAGACACGAAACTACACATATGCTCATGTGTAGTTTCAGCCGTGTCAGTCATGTCTTTGCGTAACCAATCGGTAAGAGAACTCGCCGTTGGCTCGTTGCTCCACCGCCATTTTCCGACGAGCCTCGACATAGTACTGTTCCTTTCGTGTTGTGACGCACGACTAATTGCAAATGACGTTGCGAAATTGTGAACGGCAATAGTAGAAGTTTCAACTTTATAACGATATCATTTGCAAACGGATAGGGTGGCAGTATACATTTAAAAAATCATTCCCACCAGAACTCGGACAGACTGGTGCATATACACATATTACAAATACTCAACCTTCTCGTCACTTCAAGCCAGTGGTGCTGGTATAGGCCATACTTTCCCACATTATTTCTAACTTTTGCAATTTTGATAAATTCAGAGATCAACGAAAATGAGACATGCGCCATTTTTTGCGCTTGCTTTATTAGGGGAAACAGTGCGGAGTCCTTGCTAAGGAAATGCTTTATTTTACAAATTGCGTTAACTTCAAGAAGATATTACGCGAAAACTACTAATTTTTTCAAAAAATTGTACACACCTTTTTTAAAAATCTGTTTTTTACATCCTCACACCCACTTCGTAAGAAGAGGAAGTTATGAAATCGTGCAACGGCAAAAGGCGAATTCTCGGCAGAAAAACTCTTTAAAGCCGGGCCTTGGTACTGCATATTTGGATAAATATTGTTCCTATATATAGTAAATTACTTCCTCTAACGCGTTCTGCACTCAGAATCAATGGCTTTTCGTTGAACTCGAATTTTCGAAACTTACACGTCGGAAATAGTGAGAGAGATAAGAAGCGTCGGTCCAAGTGAGAACATCAGGGCATTCAATTTCTTTATGCTGATGAGTGCAGTGCAGTTGAAAATCATTGACTAATGAGATGATTGATGTCTTGACTTTAGTGATTCCAGGCGCGTCAACTGCTGAGGTCACTAGTCCCGTAAGCGAAGTGAATTTTTTCTCGGGTGATGCAAGTGGTGGTGATCTTCCCCCTCTGGATGGCGAGATTCGGCGCTGACCTGCCGTCCACTAGCGGGCTTTTCCCCAACGAAAGAATCTCCCAGCAGCCGAGACAAGTTCTATGTGCCCGACGGGTCTCCCGGCATGTGTGGTAGTGTAGCGCATGTTAGTGTGTGGGTGTAAGGGGTGAGGATAGGACAAGGAAGAGGAAGGAAAGATCGAGCGCGGTTCGTGGCCCGTTTGTTAGGGCACTGCTCCGGCATTCGCCTGGTGTTGATCGGAGAAACCACGGAAATCTACCGATCAGAGCAGCCGGCCGCTAGAATTCTCCTCCAGACAGCGACTGAATTCGACCTAGCTGAAAAGCTAGAGTCGAAAATCCTGCCGCAGTCAGGACTCGAACCTAGGACCTCCCGGTCAGAGGCAGTACAGTGGCATCAGTGGATGCATCGAGCCACCGCTCCCGGTTTGACGAATGAGTTTCCGCAAAACTTTCACGAGTGACGACTTAGTGCGGCAATGATGCAAGAACTTTGAAGCAGGATATACAGACTTTCATGATGCAGATGGTCAGGAAAGAAATCCAGTGCCAACCCCCTGCACCATGAACGTCTGTATGTTCTGCTTCTAAGTCCATGCACTAGTGCCGAACGTTGCTGTCACTCGTGAAACTTTTACTAAAGATGATGCACCGAGTTTTACTTAAGTTTTGCCAAAACTCATCCGTCAATGAATTGGTCTGCATTGTACAGAATACAATTTACCGAATACATTGTACCGAATAACAGCTCGCAATATTCTCTTCGCGGGAGACTATTGCTCTAAGCGTGTTTACGTGTTCACTGCGCACTCAGAACTGCAACTGTGATGTAATGCGATCGAAGATGTTCTGTTCTAGAGACACATTGCAACACATCTGCGTACATCGTCTACAAATTGTCACTCTGGATTTCATTTCGCCCTTGATCAGATCTAAAAAACTTCAACTGAAGCAACCAATGTTGTGGAGAGACGTACTCGAGATATCTTAAATTCAGGTATTTTTCTTCGAAATTGTTGCATGTATAAAACTATAGCATCTGTAAAAAGTTTTACTGTTCTATTAATTCTTTCTGCACTTGCCACGATCCCCAAATGGGACTTTTAACAAAACTAAGTTTTTTTACACAACGGGTATCAGATTACACTGTCAAAAATTACATTAAATTGAATGTAGATTTAATGTACGTCTGTACATGAATATTAATGCTCCTAATGCACAAGAAAAGGCGACCACAATGATGTCGGCAGGGTGAAGTTGTGAGTGAAGAACGTGGTTCGTTACGGTAACCTGAAACTTCACGAACAACGTCAACGTGAAATATCTGTGCACGTATCATATGCTTCTATAAGGTATTCTCATT
Organism: Teleogryllus occipitalis; assembly: GCA_011170035.1. Classification (NCBI taxonomy): domain Eukaryota; kingdom Metazoa; phylum Arthropoda; class Insecta; order Orthoptera; family Gryllidae; genus Teleogryllus; species Teleogryllus occipitalis. The sequence continues at coordinate 198,980 of BLKR01002136.1, read as the reverse complement.
TACATAATGTTCTAGGCTGAAGATGAGGAAAAAATAATCCTCAAAACTATTGCAAGATAATTATAATGTATGGTGTGAAATAATTCATCTATTAACTGTTCAAGGTATGTGTAATTGTAATTCTATATTAACTGTTCAAGGTCTGTTCAAAAATATTGCGACCAAAGCAGAATATAATAATATAGACGAACAGACACGTAAATACTTAAAAAGAATTTTTGTCACCCATGATCTTTACAAAGTTGCCCGTGACACCTAGCTTTAATTTTTACCTCATTTTAATGATTCAAAATTACTGCTGCAGTAATTCACTACATGTTAACTTGACTCCATTTGTCCTCTAAATTACAACACATCATTTCATTATTCCACAGGAAAGATACGAAATTTGTAAATATGTAACATCATTCATCTGTACTGGTTGCCTTGACGTTTTAGGAGTAGAAGAATTTGCATTTTAAGGAGAAGTAGAAAGTACAGTCAGAAATTTCTGCATTAATTTGTTATGTAAAAAGTTTATGAAAGTAATTATCATGTACGTACATTAAATTTAATGTGCATGCGTATATTAAATTTAATTATACACGTAAATTAAATTTAATTATACAGGTAAATTAAATTTAATTATACACGTACATTAAATTTAATGTACACGTACATTATAATTACATTAAACGTAAGGCAGAAATTGCTGAGCGTGTAAAAGCCAAATATTTTTATAGTAATTTGTTAACAAGTTGCTACATATATTTTCTTAAATAATTAAAATTGCTGAACCGCAATCGGTTGTATTGGCAAGAACATTGGATAAACAATGTATTTATTTTTAAGATATGAAATATATGAACATAACGGCCATTGATAATCAAGTTTCAGAGACTGAATACAGAGAATAAAGTGGTTCAGGTTTGGAATATTGAAAGAATATTATAGTGTGGTCCTATTTGTTCTCGTAGTTCAGTACTTACGTTATATATTTCGAGCAATTTGTTGGAATCGTTCTATAACTAAAATGGATGTTGTTGTGTACTAACTGAAGGAAATTGCAAATTTCAATTAAAACAATTTATTTAACCAAAATCCAAAAATCCAAATCCAAATACAAAAGCCAGGTGTCGTCCTCCAGAGGATGTAATTCATGCAAGTCGGCGTAAGCGGGTTGTTTCCATTGGTCGTCATAATCCGGTGGCGTAGCGTGATGACGTCGTTCTCTTCCAATGGCAGGCGTACTCCAAATAGCTTCAACTCGATTCCAACTCTCGACTGCTCGTAGTGCACCACGCCCCGCTTATAGTCTGCAGCGCTGGAGGGTCTGGCGCTGCTGTCCCCTCCTTGGTGAGGGAGGGGCTGCCGTGGCGTTGGCCGGTTTCAGCGATCGTAGCGGTCGTAGCAGCGTTTGTAGCTACTCTGGGCTTGAGGGGTTGCGGTGTTTCGTGGTACCGCCGCGCGGAGGCCACACCTCCCCACTTATTTGTGGGTTTAGGGGCGGGGCTGCTGCTGAATGCGTTTACTGCGCCGCACATGGCTGGCCCCGGGCTGCTGCTGATCTCGTTGCCGGGGTTGTTGATGTTGTTGCTCGTAACGCTGGGACTGAAGACCCTGCTGCAGCTGTGGCTGTAGTTCCTGTTGCTCCTGATGCTGAAATTCTTTCGATGGTGGGGGTGGTTGCCCCACTGCGACGTTGTCTTCTACTGCCTATAGCGTCGTTTGCGGCTGAGGCCGCGCCTGTTGCTCTTCTAGCTTCCGGGATGGTTGCCCCATGTCTGTTCTGCGGAGCAGTAACCGTGGCTCGGGCACCTGCTCTGCATGCTGTGCCTCCAGTGCTGGCGGCTCTGTGTTGCCGGTTGCTAGGCCTGTTGCGATGGCGGCTGCAAAGGCGGGAAAGTTGCTGCCGCCGATGAAGCCTGAAAGTTTACCAGTTCAGTTATTGCTCTTTCCTGCTGCAGGATACTGGGCTGTTTCTAGCTCATCAACGTCCAGAACTGCATATATTCTCTCCTTGACATGTTCCTCATACCTCTTGACGAGTTTAGTCCTGGTGTATACCGTGTATGTTCGAGACCCTTTTACTGCAATAATCTTTCCTGATACCCATCTGGGGTTGTCTCTAAAGGTTCTGATGTACATTTTACTGCCGGTGGAGAATATTTTCTGATGTGTTCTAATTTGCTTCTTTCGAGGCTGTAGCAGTGAAACAATAGTTCTGGGCTGCCTCCTGTGCAATTTCAACGCTGGGCTTTGCCCATATTTTCCCGACATTGCCCTATACGAAGTCAGTAATAACAACGCTGCCTGCTCTTTGTTAACCCCTTTATATCTGGCTTTGATGTCTGCACGAATCTTTCCGCTTCCCCATTGGAGCGGAGGTGATTCGTGGGAACCAACACATGTTGTATGCTTTTACTAATGCAGAACTTTCTGAAAGCCTCAGATGTGAATTGAGGTCTATTGTCTGAAACTAATGCACATTGTGAGCCTTTTATGCTTAAAATACGTTGTAACGCCCTTTTTGTTCTTAGTGATGTTGGACTAGCCATCTCCACTGCGTAAGGGAAACTTGTTAATGCGTCAGTTACCACCAACCATGTCGTTCCTTGAAAAGGGCCGGCAAAATCGATAAGTACCCTGTCCCAGGAATTTTCTGCTTTCGGCTATGACGCCCATTATTGCGGTGGATTCTTTTGAAAGGCTTGACATGTCTCACAACTCCGGACCATTCTCTCTATATCCTTATCTACACCCGGCCAGTAACAGTTCTGCCTTGCTAGTTGCTTGTTGCAAACTATTCCCCAATGTCCTTTATACAATATGGACCGTACTTCAGCCCTGAGGCTGGTCGGCACTATAACCCAAGCGCTATTTCCCGTGCCTAGTAGTATTATGCCTGCTCGCTCCGTTAGACTGTCTCTTAATTTGAAAAATGGCTTGTTCTTACCTCTGACTGGCCAGCCTTTCCTGATATGTTGCCTTGTTTTGCGGAGTACCGAATCTCTTTCGGTGGCCAGTGAGACACGTCTAGCGTTGGACGGAAACTGATGTATTGCCTGCTCCAGTTCCTGGTACATCTTTAGGCAGTCAAACTCCGCATCTTCTCCCACTGGGAGGCGCAACAAGGCGTCCGCGTTGGCGTGCTGAGTAGTGCTTTGAAAATTATTTGATGATTATAGAGAGGCAAAAATAGTGCCCATCTCTGCAGCTTTCAGGCCGTGTTATCCGGAATTTTACTGGACGGATGAAATAATGCCACCAGAGGCTTGTGGTCCGTAATTTTAATGCATTTATTTCCAACAAGTAGTCGTTAAAGTTTTTGACTCCGAAAATAATCCCTAAAGATTCTTTTTCTATCTGAGAAAGGTGGGGCGAGAGGGGGCGAGAGGGGGCGAGAGGGGGCGAGAGGGGGCAAGAATTGAGAGCGCGCGTGACAGGGGGCGCGAAATCGGTCGCAAGAACGAGTGCAAGATCGGGTGCGAGAGTGGACGTGAAAGCGAGTTCGAATGTGACCTGAAGCCGGGCGTGAGAGCTGCCGCGAGAGGAGAGGGTGAGAGCGGGCGCGAGAGCAAGCGCGAGTGCGACTGCGAGTGTGAGAGCGGGACTGAATGTGACAGTGAGCGCAGCGGGGAGAGAGCGCGGGGAGTGGGAGTGGGTGGAGCTGGACGGGGAGGGAGTGCGGGCGGCAGGGGCTGGGCGGGGGTGGGGCCGAGAGGCGACAAAGGGGCCTGGCGCCCAGTGTTCAGCGCCGCCACACCCGCCGCGGCCGCTCCGCGCCTCCATTATTCATGCGTCCGCCCCGCCCCGCCCCTCCGCGCCCCGCGCGCTGGCGGCGCCGTGACAAGCTACTCGGGCGCAGAGCCTTGCCTCGGGACCCTCTGCCACGCCCCATCGCCTCTCGCCCCGCCCACCCCACCAACCCCGCCCCGCTCTAAAGTCCCGCGGTCTGCTTGTTCCTCCCTCCGTCGCCACTCTCCGCTGCGCCCCCAAAATCCACACCCGTTCCGCCCAACCCTTTCATATCCTCTTTTGCCATGGCACGCTGATTCCCGTCCTTTAATGCCCTGACCGTTCCTGTTCTTGCATGACTTTCTCTGTCCTAGGATCCCATGCCTTGCTCTTTCTTGTCCTGCTCTTTTCTATCTTTCCATGTCTTGCTCTTTCCTGTCCTTCCATGACCTGGTATTTCCTGTGCTCCCATGCCTTGCTCTTCCATGTCCTGTTTTTGTATGTCCTTCCATGCCCTGCTCTTTCCTGTCGTTCCATTCTCTTTTTTGATGAACTGGCATGCCTTACACCGTCCTCTCCTATCCTGCCCTGTCACACGTGGAGTTCACCACTTCTCCCCTCTTCTCCCCTTCTGACCCGCCCCTCCCTTCTATCGTCCTTGTTGTTCACACGTCCTGTACTGTTCCTGTTACTGCCCGCTCTGTCGCTCGCGTGCTGCTCTGTCCGCTCCTGATCCCCTCCCCCTCACCAGTTCCCTCACCGCCGTCGCTGGGGCGCATTTGACTTCGCCCCCCAGCCCCCCCCAGCCCCCCCAGCCCCCAGCCCCAGCCCCCAGCCCCCCAGCCCCCCAGCCCCCCAGCCCCCAGCCCCCAGCCCCCCAGCCTCCCCAGCCCCCCCCAGCCCCCCCCCGCGCCAATGCACCCGCGTGGTGCAGCGCTCCCGTTGGGCTTCGTCGATTTCCGGTTGTTCGCTGTGCGTCAACGCACGACACCGCACTCTACTCCACGTGTGACATCCAGTGATTCATCACCAAAAGTTCTGCCCAAAAGACAAATTACACGAAGTAAAAAGTACTCTATTGTCACTAAATTGAAAGACTGATTAAAATTTTCTCTGCTTTTTAATACTGTTTCCTGCAAGACTGAAACACACTCCATAACTCTGGTTAAATGATAAACAGATATTAATACCGTGTTTATTTAGCACAAGGGAGCATTATCCAACCGCTTGTCAGATTCCAGTGTTTACATAACTTTCATATTGATCGTACACACATCTCCTCCAGGCCTGAGTATAACAGAGATAACCAACAGAATCCTCCCAGGCAACAAGCTACCGAACCGACAACATTACAACCTAACAACGTCAGTTCACTGGAGTTCGCCGGTTAATAAACAGCAAACGATTAGGTCAGTTGAAAGGGGAAATTGAAAGCAGAAAATTGGGAAAGTTTGGAAACCGTAATATTAATGAATTTCCTGTTAATTACATTTTCTGTTTCTCCATACGTGTTCTTCTGACATGTGGGTACATGATGAGAACACAGAAACTGCTGTTGGTGGGGATATGAACAGAACAAATGGAAATTTTAATTGTAACAAAATATCCATTTTCTAGAATAAACAGCAAGTACTAAGCATTTGATTTTGGAATATAGTTAGAAATACTAACATACTACGAAATAACTTTGAGAATTTATAATAAAGATGAGCTAAGCTATAATAAATATGTGTTAAGATTTAATTGTGAACACGCTTGCAGAATTGAGAGGACTTTTCAAATTTTTTCTTTTTCTTATTTTTATGTGCGTTGCATAGACTAGAAAGACATTTCCTCCGAAAAAGGTCAGACGGAAAATTATTTAATTACATGAACATTGATCTCGTCTGTTTTCGTGATAAAGTGATAAAAACGTTCTCATGGAATACTGACAAATGCAATATTTGAATAGGACAAAATCGTGTGCCAATTAGAGGTACTACAACATCACATCCTTTCTCGAATTATTTCTAATTTTTGCCATTTTCGAAAATTTAAAGTTCAATAAAAATGAGAAACACCATTCTGCGTTTTTTGTTCTATTCTTGAAAAACATTAAAGAAAAAATTGAAGTGTTTTTTTAAGATTTTTTTTTATAATTTGAAACAACTTCAAACAGAAATTGCGCAACTACAACGTTGACCACGGATAGATAGACGTTTTGCCGTTAATCGAGCTTACAGTATCAGGAACCCAAAAAAGTGGGTTCTGACTACACAACATGTTAAATGATGTAATTTATTATATAAAGGAAGAAGATTTATTCACTTTTTCGTTACCAGGTTCCGGCAATAAGAGATTTTCAGTCGAAAAATTGCCGTGCTTCGGCGCATAATTACAATACTTTCGTTTCTTACGAAGTAAGGGCGAGGGAGTAAATAGGGGAGTCAAGGTTATATGTAAACAATTCACCTTGGATTTGTAGGCGTTTCTCTACGTACGACCTAAAATACTCAAGTTTCTCGCCCTTCAAAATATTTCTGAAAAAAGAAGAAAAATCAATACCCCAAACAGAGAAAAATGCAGAGAAAACGTTTGGAAATTTTCGACCAGTTCTAATGGAAAAGAAATGATCTTTCGTGATAAATAGGGAACGGACTTTATTGTAATAAAAAAAGCAAAATATGTACATATATATGAACTTATTTTTTCAAAAATATGTAAGAAAAAAAGGAAATATGTGAAATAAATATTCGTTATAATGTTTACAATTCCATTCTTCAAGCGTTTTCCGAGCAGAGTACATTGCCGATCAGAGCTTTACATGGATTCAGAGAGGCTGAATGAAAGTTTTACATCTACAGAAGCAATTATTCGCTAGTTTCATCCGAAACATATAATACTTTCGTATTATATACAATGTTGTTTACGAGGATCCGGTTCTCAAGTAAATAGTATCGTGTAGCCTGTGATAGAAGGGGGGTGGAAAGGAAGCATACTCCCACTCCAGCTCCAGAAAAGCGATAGGACAATTATCTGATTTTTTTTATCGAGTTACGCATGGGGTCTATGAAACACGAGTAAGCATGTGGTTGAAGTTCCTTCTGCTTTACATACTACATCCGCTCATCGTTGATCCCGACTACGCTGTTTCCAAGAAGCAGTGGGGTGGGGGAGATACGTTTGGCAATTAATAGCGATTGTCCGGTGTTAATAGAAGCGCATTGCGTATTTTTTAAGTATTTCAGTAACTAAGTAAGTTTTCAAGTAACATATTTCGAACAACACAAGTGAAATGTTCATTTTCGACCTATAAATATATTAAAATGTAACGAAATATGTAGCTATACATAAAATATGTAAAAAGATGTAATTATACCAAAATATGTTAAAATATGTAAAATGAAAATGGTTCCAATTAGTTCAGAATGTCGTGTTAAGTGTAAAAAATATTAGTGAATGCAGGTATCTTGTCCCTGTAAAAATATGTATTTACATGAAAATCCGTTCCCTAGTGATAAATATTAAACGATGAGATGTCAAACATTTCAAATGTCTGGGCTAAAGTTAATTGTGCTGTTCATTAATATTCTCATTAGTCACAACCTTTGTTGTCATATCCTTAGTCACCAATAACTTTAGTTATGTTAAAGAAATTGAACCGTAATCTAAGTTTTACTGTGCTTTTTTGCATTACTTCTCTAGTAAACAAGTTTTACAGATTTAGTACGAGAGATCTAAACTTAAGACACGATATATTGCACATAAATGGCTACTTTAAGGAGAGAATGTACACGTTTTCCACACTATCACTCCTATTTTTGCCACATTTCTCCCCATTGCTTCACACCCTTGGGCCACTGCGGTCGGTCCCTGTTGTTCGCTGTCCGAGTAAATTTCATCGCTGCTGTTGAGCGTCTTCGAAAGTTGCGCCCTTCCTTCACACCCCTCCAATCGAATAAGCTGCGGGCGCCAACTTGCCCCGCCTCGCCCCGCCTCGCCCCGCCTCGCCCCGCCTCGCCCCGCCTCGCCCCGCCTCGCCCCGCCTCGCCCCGCCTCGCCCCGCCTCGCCCCGCCTCGCCCCGCGCCCCCTCCATTCCCCGTCCCGTTGCTGCTTCCCAACTCGCCATACATCGCCTCGACCCGCCCCACCATGCCCATCCCGCACATGTCCCCGCCACCCCACCCCACACCACGCCACGCCACGCAACGAAACGCGTTGCCACGCTTCGTCGCACCTCGCCCCTTCAGGCCTTGCCTCGCCTTATCCCGCATCACGTCTCACCACGTCTCGCCAAGCCAAGCCAAGCCAAACCAAGCCACGCTCGCCAATCCACCCTACTCTTCGCGTAAACTCACCCCGCCTCTGCTCCACCTACCTCCTCTCGCGCCGCCTCGTCCAGTTTCGCCCCGTCTGATCAGCCTCACCTCACCTCGTCCCGCCTCGCTTCGCTCTTGCTCCCTCCTCACCGCCTTGCCCCGCTTTGCCTCGCCGCTTTGCCCGCCACTGACCCTCCGTCACCTCAGCCTTCCGCCCCATCCCTTCCCCGCGCCCGACGCGGCGGGTGTGCCTCGTGCCACTGCACCGCAGGCGCTCCGCTCCTTCGATAACTTGCAGCTGTGCGAGTTCCGTGCGTTAGTTTTCTTCGGCTTCAGCAGTTGCGCCAACGACATAGCGGGCCCGACGCTCCTTACACGGCTCGCGGTAAACGCGGTGCACGATGCAAGTTGCCATATTGCGCTACTTGTTACTGAGAGGGCTGGTCTATATTGCGACAGAAATTGTAACTATTTGCTAATAGCGGCGCCTTGGCTTCGCCGAGATACACTCGCTCGCCTTTACGCAAGTAAGGAGAGACAGTATTGCAATCGTGCGCCGGAAAACAGCGAATTATCGACCCCAAGAACTCTTATTGCCGGGCTCTTGCAACGAAAAATGGATTGATTTATTGATTTTTTCGTGTTTCCGGGCGCGTCAACTGCTTTGGTCATTAGTTCCGTAAGTAAAGTGCATATTTTTCTCGGGCAATGTCGGTGATTTTTCCCTGCTGGATGGCGAGATCCGGGGCCGACCTACCGTCGGCTAGTAGGGTTTCCCCCTAACCAGAACTCTCCCAACAGCGGGGCACCGCCCCAGCCAGGACAAGTCCTAAGCTCCCGACCGATCTCGGAATATGTAGTAGTTTAGTGCATGTTATTGTGTGTGTAAGAGGAGAGGATAGGACAAGGAAGAGGAAGGAAAGATTGCGCGCGGTCGTTGCCCGTTTGGTAGGGTACTGCTCTGGCATTCGCCTGGTGTTGATCGGGGAAGCCACGGAAAACTACCGATCAGAGCAGTCGGCCGCCTTCTCCTCCACACAATGAAAAAACTCTTAAGAATTTTCAACCATCGTGTTGCCATTTTGCGAACTGACAACGAAGAAAGAAAAGTCGAATTTACAATATCTATGTTTTTTTCGAAAATATACAAAGTAAACTGAAAACGGACCCAGCACATCTTTCTTAACCATTCTTTACTACTTGTGGACAAACTTGAATGTAAGTATTTGGAGCCGTTTCTGAGAAAACACATGTATAAAATTTAAAAATCCCCTATTTTTGACGCAAAATTACGCACAAATTCTCGTATTTTCGAAAAGTTGAACATGACCTTATTTCAATATCTGTTTTTAATAAACACATTTCATTAAGGAAAATATATATTCGTAATTGTAGTTAAAGGAAGGCACCGAAAAAGTGAACTATTGCAATATTCGAAAAAATATGGATTTCAATCATGATCAGACCTGCACCATTCTCTTTACCATTCTTTACGATATCTGAGGACAAAATCTAATAAAAGAAATTGATGTTTTTTTAAATTTGGAAAATGTTTCGGGGGCTTCATATAAAATACCCCCAAAAACTTAAATATCGGTTTCAAATTTGACGGGCAGTGACATCAATCAGGTCGATAGCGAATTATCAACTTTGGTGAAAATTCTGCTTACGGTTTAGCTGCGAACAACTAGCGTTGTTCACCGACAGCGGTACACGCGGCGGGCAGACGTTTTGCCGTCAATCAATATCAAAGACCCACTAAACATGCATTCTGACTATGCATCGTGTTAGAGGAAGTAATTTACTATGTATAAGATTTATTATTTTTAATGTTAATGTATCTGTTGTTCTATATTATTATATTATACTTGGTCCCTTTGTTTTTTGAACAGATTTTGAGCAGCTAATGGAGATAAATTATTTCACACTATATTCTTCTTGTTCTTCTTCTTAATAATAAGGTGAAGTGTGAAATAATTCATTTCCATTAGCTGCTCAAGGTCTGTTCAAAAACAAAGGGAACAAGCATAATATAATAGTATAAGATTTATCCACATTTTCGTTACGAGGGTGGAGTATTAAGAATTTTTCTGACAAAAATTCGCCTTTTTCTCCTCGCAGTATTACATTTTTCTTTATCGTGGAAGCAGTAACGAGAAAGTAAAAACGAAATATGTAAATTTCCTCAAAAAATTCTATGCCGAATAATCAGAATCATTTGTATACAGAATAATCAGAATACATTTTAAGGTATTGAAATATAAGGTTTAGGATGATGGGAAATCTAGCCTGGTTCGAATTTTGTTGTCACCAATCTGTGTCACTCTTCCATGCAAATAGTTTCCTTTTCCTGTGGCGCGCCCTGGCGGCCGCCGTGATCTCCGAGTGCTGAAGCGGATGGCGTGGACCGTGGCGCGGGAGGGGGGGAAACGGTCCCGTCTGCTCCTCCGAAGGGCGCGACGGGCAGAAATTTAATTTGGTGGAAATCGAGGAGCCAGCCCTTCCCGCAGTTGCCCGCCAGAGGGCGAGTGGGCGGCCACGCCCCGACCGGCGCCGGCGCAGCGCAGTGGGCCCAGGTAGGGCTTTGAGTTCATTCATTCTCCCATTCAACCATTCTGTTATTCAATTATTCGTTCACTCATCCACTCATTCTATTATTGAATCATTCATTCACTCTAGCATTCATTCAGTCATTCTATCATTCATTCACTCTTGCATTCATTCAATCATTTAATCATTCATTCACTCAGTCATTCTATCATTTAATCATTCATTCACTCGGTCATTCTATCATTTAATCATTCATTCACTCGGTCATTCTATCATTTAATCATTCATTCACTCAGTCATTCTATCATTTAATCATTCATTCACTCAGTCATTCTATCATTTAATCATTCATTCACTCAGTCATTCTATCATTTAATCATTCATTCACTCGGTCATTCTATCATTTAATCATTCATTCAATCAGTCATTCTATCATTAATCATTCATTCAACCAATCTTTTTTTCAACCATCCATTCATCCAACCGTTCATTTAGCCAATTATTAATTCATCCACTTATACCTTCCTTGCGGGGGCTTTTATCCAGCTGAGAGTCCGTTATCCTTACGTTCCGATGGGACGCATGTTCGACCATGCACTAGAGACTCGCACACTTGCGGGCTCCTCCGATTTGAGGCAGCAGAACGCGAGGTCCTCCGCGACATCACATACACGAGAAACAAGGGACAAACAACCACGTACAAGGCAGGACTTGAACCAGCGACTTCTCGGACAGAAGAGCTGAGTCGGTGCGCGTTCTTAGCCACTTCGGCCATCCAGGTCGGTCTCATTCACTCTTTAATTCACCTAATTTTACATTCAATCAATCATTCATTCATCCAATTATTCTTTCACCCAACTATCCATTCATCCAATTATTCATTTGTTCAATTATTCATTGAATAAATCATTATTTCGTTCATTCAACTGTTCTTTAGTTCATTCATTGCGTGTTTGTGTGCCTTGACTTTTGTAATCGTTTCAAAACGCGTGGGTAATTCAAATTTGCGTTCGCGTGCAGAGTCTGGTACACGGTAACGCGAGTGACTATCCCGGGCGAGAATTACGAATCACATGCAAATTATAATTTTTTGAATTAATGATTAGTGATTCCGAACGCGACAAGTGCTAAGGTCATTCGTCCCGTAAGTGTAGTGGATGTTTATTCGCGGGAGGTGGCGGTGATCTTCCCTGGTTGGCTGTCGAGATCCGGCACCTACCTACGTTGCCTTGCGATGGTTATCCTCAATCAGGTATTTTCCCCCAGCGGGGCACCGCCCCAGCCGGGGCAAGCTCTCAGCTCCCGACTGTTCTTCCAACATGTGTGGCAGTGTAGTGTATGCGAGTAAGGTGGCTAATGGAAGACGAAAGGATACGGAAGAGGAAGGAAAGATCGCGCGCATGGCCGGTTTTTAGGGTACTACACCGGCATTCGCCTGTTATCGATAGGAGAAATTTCGGAAAACTATCGATCAGAGTAGCCGGCCGCTAGATTTCTCCTCCATACACCGGCTTAATTCCACCTAGCTATGTAGCTAGTGTCGAAAATCCTGCCACCACACTGTCGGAACTCCAATCCTAGGACCTCCCGGTGAGAGACTGACATTGCGCTAAGAAACGGTTCGACGAATTCATTTTTCCCTAATGTCTAGAATTCTGTGTTATGGTCAGTGGAATTAGTAAACTTGCTACTACGTTATCACTGGAGAGAAAATATACCTTTTTTATAGAAACTACGAAAAACGCAAATTAGAGAATAGATGAACTGAGAAGCAAATATCATTCCGATATCGATGCGATCGCGTGCGGACTCGTTATCGAGCTTTAGCAGACCGTGCAATATGATGTCGGAAATATTCAGGTTATGGCAAAAATTAAAAATTACTCAAAACGCTCTCCATGGGTAACTGTACTGTTCAGGTCGAAAAGCAAGCAGAATTATTTATAGGAACTATTGAGGCAAGTTTGACGGAGATGATTTAATTGCCCACTCAGGTGCTGTTACTTGTAGCCTAACAACAAAGTTACTTGTATTCTTACATGTTCGGATTGGTATTAGCATTTGTAAAATCTAGATTTGTCTTCTAAAGCTGACACGGCAACTTTGGATGTGTCTGCAGTTCTTTACTGAAATAAATAATTACATGTCTGCTATCCTTTACCACCTCGTTTCTTCAACCCACAGTCATTCACGTACACACCCAAGAGCATACAAGATTTGTACACGTTCTATCTCCACTGAATGTCGCTGTGTGTATATTGACTGTCAGCGATTGCGCACTGCACTTGCATGCAGACGTTCATGCACCTGCTAAACTGTGAGTAGCATATTTCATTTTTTGAGAGTTAATTTCAAATCAATTATGCCTAATTTTCCATGGCGAGGCTCAGGCCACGGGACCTGCTCTTCCGCCTCAACACGCAAATTCCGCTAAGTTTCTTTCGCCGTCTGGCAAAGAAAGGAAATATCACTCTGGCAATGAAACAGGCGATGCGAATTTTGCTCAGAGGCTTCATTTAGCCTTGGGTATCTTTTGCATGCAGTAAATCTAGAACATGGGACAGCCGGCTTTAATTCCCTTCCGAAGGAAGGTGTACGAATAATTTTTTCGCCCTTGAAAATCCACGGCTTCGATCGGGTTTAAACTCGCGAACTCGGGTTTAACAACCCGATACGCTAATCGTTACACCACCGAATCCACAGAGAGTTCATGCAACTGATTCCCATCGATTGCGACTCTTTGGTGTCGGTGTTGTTAGGCCTCCGGACAAATTGGATAAATTGCAGTCATTTGGGGATTTTGGCGACGGCTTATTTGAACAATACAGCGCTCAGAGCTAACGCGTCCTCTGCGGTTTGTCACCGGAAGGCTGCACTCGTCTCCCCCCTCCTCGGGCAGGGAAGTGCCCTTCTGGGTCCCTCGGAGAGCGCCGAGCGTCGTTTATTTGTCTTCGCATCGAGTTAGCGGCAAGAGCCGTCTTGCGGTGGCTCCGCCCGCAATTAAACTTACAGGAGAAACCGCGCCGCCAGGGTTGGACCAAGGCGAGGCGCGAGGCTGCGTTGATAACGCGCTGCTATAAATTGCAAATTGAAATATGCAAACTACCGGGTGAATCAGCGTCCTCTGCTCTAGGTGCCGGGTCCGAACCGGCTGAAATGCCTCAGTGGCAGCTTCAGCGATCTCTGCAGTGTGTCTGACCGGAGATCATGAGTAGGAGTATGGTAGCCAGAGGTCCGGTTTTCTTCTTGTCTGTTCGGTCAAGAGAATCATGGTAAATGAAATAAAGTTAAACACTTACCCAAACAATATGGTACAGAGCATGGCTGTTAAATGTGCACTGTTGACGGCGCCCTTTTGTGCTCTGGCCGCCATTGGAAACTAACTAGGAATGGGTTGGTGAGTGGGATGTGGGGGTGATTGAGCATATTTAATAAGGTGCTACGTTTTATATCGTCTTTAAGGCAGAGTAGAGGGATGTTGTTTTTTACGATTTTTGAATTTGAAAGTTTTCCAATATATTTATTTTTTGCTCCTTGTTTTCAACATGTATAAATATGAAATTTCTGTTGAGATCGATAATCATACTTTTGATACCACACTAACTACCCAAAACTTTAAGCACCTTTGACCTAGATCAGTTGACAGTTCCCTTGTGCCCTGACAATGATCATGTCATTGGTTGATTTATTGATGTTTCCGAACGTGTCAATTGCTAAGATCATGATTACCTTAAGTATAGTACATGTTTTTTATCGCGGGAGGTGGCAGTGCTCTTCCCCCGCTGCGTGGCAAGATCTAGTGCGAACCTACACGTCTGCTTGGGGGTGTTTTCCGCAATCAAATATCTCACAGCACCGGGGCATTAAACTCCCAAATGGTGTCTTGACATGTGTAGTCGTGTAGCGCGTATGTGTCTATAAGTAAGGGGTGAGAATAGGACACGGAAGAAGAAGGTAATATCGAGTACGATCCGTGGCCCGTTAGTTGAGGTGGAGCTGCGGCATTCCCCTGCTATTGATTGGAGAAACCACAGAAATCTACCGATCAGATCATCTGGCCGCTAGAATTCTCCTCCAGACAGCGGCTGAATTCGACCTCGCTATCTTGCTAGTGTCGAAAATCTACCACTTCGGGACTCGAACTCAAGGACCCCCCGATTAGAGTCTCTTCAGTGACGTCAATCGCGTGCACATTATTCATATTCTTATATGTTCGGTTTGGTGATTGCGTATGTGAAAGTAAAGATCTGTTTTTTTGTGAATCTGACATGGGTCCTTTAATCATTTACTGAAGCAAGGAATTCTATGTGTCGTTACCGTACATTTTAAATAGCCAACGTTTGTGGTTAATGATGTGAGCAATGCCAAACATGTCATGCAAGACCTTCGCAAGGTCGGACTCCGTCATGTGTTTACACAGTGTTTGAATTTTATGTTTTTTACGGAAGAAGATGTGAAGGATGAATATTAGTTGCTCTGAGAATACGTTTCAAGGTATGCCCCCCGATGGAGGCTTAATACAAGTTGAAACGTTGGCGATTTGAAAAACATGTTTACTTAATTGACACTTAATGAATTATTGTTTGTACATTGTAATTAGAACATTTTTATATTTTTGACTCTTTAAATCTTTGACATTGATGATGATAATCTTCAGACTATAATATTTCAAGAACGATATGAATTATTGATAAACTGGATATAGCAGTGACATAAACTGAGTACAGACAACATATTCCACGTTTAATTGACTTATTGGACGCATACTGTATATTGTGGGAAATATAGTTTGGGGTTTGGCACATCTGCTTCAACGATTATCTTAGGGTGAAGTTGTGCTCCACCTGAAGGGATTTTATGAAGAAGCTGATGCACAACGATGAAGATCTCCCTATTCTACTCCACCTCGCAACATTCCATTTCCTTCCTCTCTCTCCTACCCCTCACCCTTTACCCCGTCACGGTCTCTCTGAACTCAACGCGTATTTATTGCGAACGCGTGGAAGTCAGAACTCGGCCCAAACTTTTTAAGTTGCGTGTGTTTAAGTTGCTACTCTGAAGGAAAGTTTTTAAATTAGACTTTCATCTCAGTTAATAGCCTTCTCAAGATGTTCACCGTGGAAATGAGGGGGAAGATACATGGCACCCAGACAGGCTTTACGCGATCTGGGGGAAAAGTTCACCTCATCACCGTTTGTACTGTGTTGTAAACGACGGAGTGAGGCGCAAAGAAAAATATTTGTTGTAAAACTCGTGTAACTGTTTTCAATCGGAACAGAAAATTTTAGTCTAATTATCGGTAGACGAGATCACAACAAGCAAAGCACGAGCTTTGTTCCTATGGAGATACATGCACCGCAGGAATGAATACAATTTCAGTTCAGTGAGATAAGAGAATTTAAAACTAGATAAGAGTGCTACCTTCTCATAGTTTCATCTTTTTCATGAAAACGAATGAACTTGTGTGCATTGGTAAGCAATTTCATAGAACTATGCTAATTTTATGAAAACAAGTCTCACAAGTCATGTGACACAAATGTCTAACAAAAATATATTACAAATATCTTCATAGTTCCCAAGGTGTTTGGAAGTACCTATTGAGTCCCTCAGTTTATAAATCGTTTGCTGTATAAAATATATCAAACTATTAAAGATAGTGTAACTCAATTTCTACACACAAAATTACTATTGCTACCCACATTAAATTAAAGTTCCGATCCTTTAAATATTTATAACGTAAAAACAAACTTAAGGTATGCTTTATAAACAATCATTACTTCCTCGACAAAAATGAAAAATAAAAAGAATAAATTATTTTTAGCATTTTGTAAGCGGATAGGGGATCACATAAGATTGGTTGGTTGATTGATTTCATTTGCTTATTCGTCTTTCCGGGGGGGTCAATAGCTATAGTCATTAGTCCCTAAAGAGTAGTGTGAATGTTTTGTCGAGGCAGTTGCAGTGTTCTTCCTGAAATGGATGGCAAGATCCTGCACCGACATACACGTCGGCTTGCGAGGTTTTAACCAACTAGTATCTCCCAGCAGCAAGGACTCTGCTTTACCTCGGACAAGCTCTAAGATCTGTGGACCGTTTGTTAGGATACAGCTCCAACATTTCGCCATTGATCGGAGAACCCACGGAAAACTACTGATCAGAGCAGCCGGCTACAAGATTTATCCTTCAAAAATCGGTTGAATTGGACTGGACATAGCTCTCTAACTAGTGTTGAATCCTGGTCAGAGACACTGCAGTGACATTAGTTGATGCCCTGAACCACCTAAGCCGATAATAAACTCCAGACAGAAATAAGGGAACGAAGAGAATATATGAGAGAAGAAAGAAAGAAAGGAAATGGAAAAATATAAAAGTGACGAAATTCTTTTAATGTAAATTTTGTATTCATCTGAAGAGCGTTCTTTAAAAGCTTATTGAAAGCGTTTCTTTACGGAGAAGTCTTTGATCAGGGTGAATAAGCTGACAAGTCAAAACAACTTAATTTTCTTTAAACTAATGCTATAAAAAAGGGATTAATGCTATTCAAACAAAACCTACATAAAATGGGTTTTATTTGAATATCCCCTTCGTTTGAATATTAATCATCCCTGATTTAATTCATTTAAACGTTGTTTTTTTCTCTCCTGTGAAATTAAGTGTTTATGACTTATCAGCTTATTCACCGGGATCAAAGAAATATAGTACATAATAATTTTGAAATACCACATTCTATTAAAAGTAACAATCATAGTAGAAGCAAAGAATATCTTAAAGTTTACCTCTCTTGACGGTGAAATATCATTGACACAGGATAGGGTAATGTGTTTGGAAGGATTTGATATTGGTGTTTGATATTGTGAAGTACCCACTGATATAACAGACTTAACTTAACTCGCAACCCACGTGTAAGAGCACTTTTTTTTGTTTTGGTAATGTGGCAACCGCGTCTCTTTGCCACCTTTTAAGACAGCCGCGCCTGGCACGTGGAGACAGCAGAAAACAAGGTGACCATCAGGTCGTAAGCTGCAGCAACGTTCCTCTTTCTGTTTTTCTCATTCAAGAGCTTAGGCGTGTAGGTATGCGGCACACACGCCGGAATTTTTTCGAGCTGCGCAGGGTGGGTGGTGTGGGGTGGGCCTTCAGTCGCTGTCTGGGGGAGAATTCTAGCGGCCGGCTGCTCTGATCGGTAGTTTTCCGTGGTTTCTCCGACCAACACCAGGCGAACCTTACAAACGGGCCACGGACCGCGCGAGATCTGTCCTTCCCATTCCTTGTCCTATCTCTTCCCCTTACACACACACTTACACTAACATGCACTACACTACCACATATCCCGGGAGACCGGTCGGGAGCTTAGAGCTTGTCCCGACTGGGGCGGTGCCCCGCTGGTGGGAGAGTCCTGGTGAGGGGGAAACCCCACTACCCGACGGTAGGTCGGCGCCGGATCTCGCCATCCAGCGAGGGAAGATAACCGTCATCTCCCAAGAAAAAACATGCACTACACTAACGGGACTAATGACCAGAGCAGTTGTCGCGCCCGGAAACACGAAAAATCAATCAATCAATCCAACTCCTTCTCACGTTCGTCCTCCTCTGGCCTCAGGAAGCACTCGCAAGCTGCCCTTTCTTCTCCGACCTCCGCACCAACGACGCCGGAGCGCCCACCAGTCCACGCACGCGTAAGGCAATTCACGGCGCTTCATTCACTCTTGGCGTCGCTTTCGGCACAGCTCGAATTGCAGATTTGCAATCGGTCGCTCTCTTTACTCCATATGCAGAAAATTTACAGCGAATTTCAACTACTTCGCATTCCAATCCAGTTCAATCTTCTCCGCAGTTCTACCACAGTTCTGAATTTGTCCAAAAGTTCATGTACCAATAGCAACAGCCAACTTCACGCAGTATTATCTTGCTCCTCTCCACATAAACTTTCACTACAATCGTCTGAAGAAAATGGCGATCTCGTATCCGAACACTATACGTTCATCGAGTACTACTTACTCCGTCGGCGATCTAACCAAGAAGAAAAAAACAGGTCGCCTGTCTTACGTATTTAAGCGTGTAGCATTTGGGGGAGGGGTGGTATCTCAAAATTCCCCTTCGGGACAGACCTCTCACATTTACCACAAGCGGCAAGTGTCGCGCTGCGTCGGTGACAGCGAATACTAGATCGCGTCCTCACCGCGCTGGTCACAGCGGTGCGCTTTCGATAGCTTGACGCTTCTAGATGTCGCTGTTGCGTGGGCGGCTGGGGCGGTTGGTACATGGACCAATCGTCACATTGCAATGAGTCGCGTTAATGCACTGCGTCACGCTCATGGCGGGCTCTCGCCAGCGCTATTTCGTTCAAAACCCGTGCATCCCAACTCCGACCCCTTGATGTCAAGGGACCCGAGTTCCCATATTCGAGCTGTCCTTCCGTGTGAGTCGAAGATCTGGACTGAAAACGTAGAGGGTCATAAACACTTGCCTGCGCCTCCACGCTGTCAGCCTTCCATTCCGGGCTCATCTCATCCTCACAAAAGACAATCGAGGGCTTGGGAACCGCTTACGATTTACTGTAGTTTACCTCGTTTGCTATTTATTGTATTTCTTTTTACTCAGTTCAGTTTAATCAAATAAACTTGCACCCGTCACTTTGAGGAGTTGCGTTGAATGAAAAATGTAGTCAAGTGTCACTGAAAGTAGACTTAGTGAAAAACCTTGCATCACTCTCCGACCCAGAGATGACCACACGCGAAATTCTCAAAAGCTGGCGTCTAAAGAAGCAGGTTTGTATCGCGCCTGGTGACACAAAACATAATGTATGCAAACTTCGAGCTTCATCAACGCCGCTCGCTCCCACACAGTCCATTACATTTGGAGCTCGACGTGCGTGCGTGTGCGTGTGTGTGTGCGCGTGTGTGTGTGCGTGTGCGTGTGCGCGTGTGCGTGTGCGTGTGTGTAAAGCGCTTTTGATTACAATACTTATACTTGTACTGTGACGTACCTGTTGTTGGGTTCACAAATAAATATAGTCTATTAAATTGTATGGATCTTAGGGACATATGTCTTTTCTTGTGAATGGGTTCAGTGTGGGTGTATAAATATTGAAACACATACATTGCGCAACAAGAATGATTCATTTTATTGGTTTTGTTTTGAAAGAAAAATGCACTGTGAACTAGTTAAAAATAAAAAGAGTACCAAGTATTTATTGCTCGCTAATTACAAATTATACACATCATAAAAGTAAGTATTCTACATTGCTTCTCAATTATATTAGTTATTGAATTTACAATTATCATTACTTTTCTCAATGGGAACTCTCTTTTACAACACAAAAGAACTTACGATTCATGGATTTTTACACAAAACTAAACTTACTTAACAAATTACAAATAATGGAATGATTCAGTATCCCACCCTTTTTACTATTTACATTCACTAGTTGCCATGAGCAAATTCGACCAATCCTCACCTACAAGTTTATACCTCCCCGAATACTTTTCCCTATTCATTTGGAATGAATCAAACATGCGTGTGAACAGTCTTAGAGTTCGGAGTGCCTGGATTTCGTTGCGCCGATCCACTGCCAGCGCGGTGGAGGGGGGGACACGCGAGTGTGCGTCCTCACCACTGCCCGGTGACCTTGTAAACCCTCGCCCTCACCCCGTAATGCCCATCCCTAGGAGATCACGTTGGTCGCGGAGCCTCGCCTGCTAATACTGCAATCGCACCTCACCGCTGTTTTGATGCCGGCCACTCCGCATTCAGCACGTCTCGCTCGCGTTTAATAATGTCTACTTGCGAGAGAGGCTATGCCGCACCAGCCATTCTTATACACTATGAATTATTTTCGTCTCTCACACCGCTCACTCACGCTGAGTTTCTTATTCGCTGTTCTGGGTCATTTACTCACAGGACACATAAATTGATAATGCCGCATAAATTTGTCTAGTGTCATTAGTTCTGCTGTTTTCAATTTAATCGGTATACGAGCGGAAACTGGGTTATGCGCTGTGCGATGCTCATTTGTCTGTCACCACAGCAACGTATTGGAGAGTAGCGAACTTAACCATTAAAGTGATTTCTTATTAAAGTGAATTGATAATTATGCGGTGGATAGACTCAAGGTTGTTCATAGTGAACGCGAGGGCCGAAGGCCTGAGCATCGCCGTGACATGAATACCGGCGAGCGGAGCGAGAAAACTTGCCTTTGAAAGTAATTTGGCATTACAATGTGGCGGGAACAAAGTGTATGCAAATACGGGGTATGCACGAGTATGGGTCCTATCTATTACTGTTTCATATTTCTTCCGCATAGGGTTGGCAGTATGATTACAAGTGATGGGGATGACGTCAGCGAACAAACGCATATCGCACTCAGCTCATAACCAAGTCTGCGCTATATTTGTTTTTTTTTAATCTGGCAGTTGACGTAAATCATCTGTTACGTTGTCATCCGACCGGGAGCTAAAACGTCATCACGATGACGTCACTGTGGTGACGTTTAAGCTCCCGATTGGACGAAACCGTCAACAGCTAATTTTATGTCAACTGCCAGGTAAGAAAACCTAAGTATAGTATCTCCAATTTAATTACCTGCTGGGTGTTGTGATTCACGCTGACTCATCCCCTGCTTACCGCACGATGCACGTACCCACGTGTTTCACAGTTATTTCCACCAGATCACGAAAATATAGTCACGATTTTACTGTTCCGCACTTCACGGATTCTTTGTCCTTTACTTCTATTACTCTAGTCAGCTTTCACAACACTTTATCACTCGATGGCATCGGATTTCCGCTACTTCGATACAACTGTTGCTCTCATCTCCATTTTTCGTGCTGTCCGCCCTCGAGGCCACGGGCGAACTGTCGCCTCTCGTGGCCTCTCGCTCGCCCTTGAACCGTTCGCCTTGGGGTCGTTCAGAAAATCGTGCACTGTAGTACACACACGTACACACACGTACACACACACACACATATATATTGTGACGTTTGGGGCATTGCCACAAACCCCACAACGCCCACGCAGCGTCGGCGGAGACGTGGAGAGCGGAGATATAATAGAACGACGGTGACTGATCGGAAAAGGCGCTACCTGTTAGTTGCGGCCTGACGCGCGGCGGCGGTGCACTTTCAGACTATGCGCAGCGCGGTAGGGTTGTACCGTGAGGTCACTGCAACATTTAAACGGCGGAACAGCGATGAAACACCCCTTCTTGAGTGAGACGCCGAGGTGAGAGGTCGAGCCTTCTTGTGTTGAGACGCCGAGGTGAGCAGTCGAGTCGGTAGTGGAATAGTTGAGGGAGAAGCGGAAGTTTTTGGAAGTGCTAGGAAGTGGGAAATGCTAAAGTAGCGAGGCTACGTGGTGTAAGGAGATTGCAGTAAGAACTGTGAAAGTTAGAACGGATCAGAATAGAGGCTGTGGTTGCGGAACTGTGAGAACTTTGTAAAGCATTAGTGGGGCGATACGCTAACTAGCACACGCGGAGAGACTGAGCAATACGCGTACTCGTGTCGCAAGAAGGCGGGCGAAGAAGGCTGGACCGTGGATCTGGTGGCAGGTGCGAGAAGGCTGGACCGTGGATCTGGTGGCAGGTGCGAGAAGGCTGGACCGTGGATCTGGTGGCAGGGGCGAAGAAGGCTGGACCGTGGATCTGGTGGCAGGGGCGAAGAAGGCTGGACCGTGGATCTGGTGGCAGGTGCGAGAAAATTGGTTCCAGGATCTGGTGGCAGGCGCGAAGGAGACCGAGTGGCCTTCGGAGCGGCATCGAAGCGGGCCGCGTTGCAGGAACGCGAGTGGCGGCACGGCTGAGGTTCAAAATTAGCATAAAACTGAGGTGGGAGACAGGAACAAGAAAGGTAGTGTTGGCACCAGAAACAGAAATACTATAATTTGCATGTTCGCCTTGAAATTGAGTAACGGTGAAGTATTTCATAACCTCGTACGCCGGTAGTACATTTCAATCCAAAGCTGTATCCAAGATAATTAATTTGTGGTCTTCATTTGTATGTAATTGACGAGGAAATCTCGTACGCGAATAGCGGTAAAACTTGTAACAATGTATGATGGCAAATTGATTCAGGAAGTGTGAAAAAGGGCATTAAATTTCATTCACTAGTGTTAATCAAGCAAGAACTCCGTGCACGGATGTTTAAAGGAAAATATTGCTAGCTAGGCGAAAAGTGGATCCATAAGTAGATATTTTTTTAAATTTCTCTAAGAGGTCTGACCGTCAGTGGCTTCCAGGCGTTCAGACGCGCAGCCAGCAATTGAGTAATTTTGTGTTTGTTCTCTAATTTTGATGACAGTGCAAAAGGGGTTAATTTGTACAATATTTAAGAATACATAACTGTTTTACCTAATTCTGTGTGGGTGTGTCTTTCTCATACCCTAAAGATCCTGCCCCCCGAGATATTCAAAGCTCGAAAGAGCATTCTTTCGAACGACCGCTACGCGAGTGGTGGCATTGGGGCCTTACCACTCCATATATATCGCCCATATATATATATATCTTCTCTATATATATATATTCTACCCCATCATAAAGAAAGGAGGTGTATTAGGATTTTGAAGCGCCGATGAAACACTTACGGCGCGAGAGCCTTCTGATGGAAACTTTGGGAGCGAGCGGGTGGTCAGATCTTAACGTAAATCTGCCTCTGACCGAGCATACATACACAACGGTTATGAATAAATTTTACCAAATTCTAATGCATGTAGGAGGGTGT
This sequence comes from Teleogryllus occipitalis, assembly GCA_011170035.1. NCBI lineage: Eukaryota > Metazoa > Arthropoda > Insecta > Orthoptera > Gryllidae > Teleogryllus > Teleogryllus occipitalis. The sequence continues at coordinate 175,698 of BLKR01002136.1, read as the reverse complement.
TTCTTTAATTAATAATCAGTGGACATTTTCCCGTTAACCATATATTACAAAGCGACCTATACCAGGCCTTATTACAAAGACGTAGTCTGACAAACTATTTTGTATAAAAATGAAAATTAAATCTATTGGTTCATTGTAGAAATGAACCAATAGATTTAATGGATTGAACATGTATGATACTGAGTTAAACATGCACTTTCAAGGCTTTTGTGGATACACCTCAATAACGTGACTCTCATGGCTCACACTTGCCTGGTGCTGTTCACACACGACTTTTGTGAAGCTTTCGCAGTAGTACCACATCATGCGACCTTTGTTATGATCGCCGTTGTTCCATTATGATAGCTAAATGATCAGAACAGCACTTAAATGCTTCAAGACAAGGTACTAATTATTCATTTACGTATTAATTTTTCACAATGTTAGTCAATATAGTGCCAAGAAACTGAAGTAATTACAAAGGCATAGTCTACTGAACGTCGCGTGTTGGCATGCATCGGAAATAGGCACGCGCACAAGATTACTTGTATTTCACTAGCTAGTCTCACAATGAAGGTGATTAAGAGTTTCAGAAACGGTGCGTGAGGGGAAGGGGGTGGGGAAGCTTTGTACTAGTGTTGTCCGACAGATGACGCCTTTGTAATCTCGGGTTAAAAGAAAGACACACGTCAATCAGATCACGTCCTGCCTACTTGCAATGGCAATGCGGAAATGAAAGATTTTCCTTTGCTGTTCAACTTCCACAACGCAAACTCTTCCAAGGGGCATTCATGAAGTTCTATGCAATCGCGATAATGCCACCGCCTCCACCCTCGTCGCCTCGGAGTCACCGCAGCCTGGGCTCTGCTTGGGGTAACGATATCCGGGGACGCATTCTGCCGGCAAGAGCGCTTCGACCTTCCGCTCAGCCTTTGGAGCAGAATTCGCCGAACCCCCGAAGTGAACTTTCGACGATTCCGAGAAATACTGAAAATAGCGACGCGCAGTCGCTCAGCCGACAGCCGGGGTTTGAATTTCATTGACGGTGTCATTCCGCGGGACGCATAATTTGAAAATTCCGAATCAACAGCTACCTGTCGCAAAAGCAGAGGGGTCGGATTTTGAAGCGCCGGTAATACGCCAGCGCGAGAAAACCTTCTTGGGAGAGAGCGGGCGGTAAGATGTAGCAACTAAATGGGTCTCTGACCGAGCGAGTCAGACGCCATCACCGAGATCGCGGGGTTTGCTGGGGGCCGAAGTTTCTCTTGGCGACGCTACGCCGACAGAGCACTCCCGCGCCGGTGTCTAATGACTGCGTAGTTTGGACGGGAGTGTGTGCCGGATCATAACGACTAAATTGTAATTGACCGCCATACGAGTTTGATTACCGCGCGCCCTCTGTGCCGACGCTCGGCCGGCCATTGTGCAGAGCCTCGCCTTCCGTCAATCGCAGTTCCGCCCGATGAGCAAAAGGGAGCGCCAGCCTGCCGTGTGTGAGGACGCCGTGGGGTATATGTGTGTGGGTGATTGCTACCCCGTCTCCTCCGTGCGGGCCTTCTGGCGCTAACCCGTCGCCGACACCTTCCCCTGGGCTGCTGAACGGCGTGGCCTGCTTTGCACCGTCAACCTGGGGAAAGACTACGCGCCTGCACACTTTTCTCATCCGAGAAGGATTGATTGATCGATCGATTGATAGTGATTCCGGGCGCGTCAACTACTATGGCCATTAGTTCCGTAAGTGTAGTGCGTTATTTTGCTCGGGAGGTGGCGGTGGTCTTTCCCCGCTGGATGGCCAGATCCGGCGCCGGACTACCGTCGACTAACGGGGTTTTCCCCAACCAGGTATCTCCCACGCGGGGCACCGCCCCAGCCGGGACAAGTTCTAAGTCCCCGACCGGTCTCCTGAAATGTGTGCTAGTGTAGTGCATGTTAATGTAGGTGTGTGTAAGGGTGAGAATAGGACAAGGAACAAAAAGGAAAAAACGCGCGAGGTCCGTGGCATTCGCCTGGTGTTGATTGGAGAAATCACGGAAAACTACCGATGAGAGCAACCGACCGCTAGAATTCTCCACCCTCTTTTAGTCAGCGACTGAATTCGACCTAGTTGAAAAGCTTGTGTCGAAAAATCCTGCTGCCGTCAGGACTCGCACCTAGGACCTCCCGGTCAGAAGAACTGCAGTTACATCAGTTGATCCACTGAGCCACCGCTCCCGGTTCCGAGATGGAAAGTGTGAAACCTATGTCATGAATGAACTGTTCGTCTGGTTAATTGTAAGGTTTTTGTATGTAATCCTGTTTTTTTATACGGTCAACTCAATATTTTCTATTTAGTGATTAAATTCTGTTCGCGGCATTTTTTCTTTAATTTAAATATTTCCTTCATCTTTCTTTCCTTCTTGGCAATTGCAGTAATAATGATAGAACAAATATGGGTAAGTGGTATTTGCGTTCTTGCTGCATCGACCTCCCGCTGGCTAACCGGGCAACTATTCAACGTAAGGTGATTGGCCTGGAGATTTTACAGGCGGGCGGTTGCGGTATAATATAAGTTAATTCCTTATTTTACGTGGCGAGACTCGGGCTATCACGCCCGCTCTTTCGTCTGACCACGTAAATTTCAATACACTTCTTTCTCCATCTAGCGGAGAATGGCGGTATTATCTTGGGCGACGAAACAGAATTCCCACATGGCACAGCCGGCTGCTTTACTTCCCCTTCAAAGGAAGGCGTACGAAGGATTTTTCGCCCTTAAAACTCCACTTCGTTGATCGGGTGTGAACTCACAAACTTGGCTACAATAGCCCAGTACGCTAACCGTTATACCTCCGGAACCGCAAACCACCGGATCCGCGTAATATATTAACCACTAAATAAACTGTAAATAATATGTATACATGAAACGTTTTAAAAGAGTCTATTGCGTTTGCTTCCGTACGAGGGTTTACTTTCCGTATGCGGTCGTTAACTAGTACAGTAAAATCTGTCTAAACCGGAACCTGTACAAGCCGAAAATCAGCCTTATCCTGAAAAATTTCTCCGGCTCGTGAACTTATATGGCATTTTACTCATCATAAAACGGAATCTGTCTAACGTAGAAACGGAACGGTTTTCCCATATTCTAAGGGAGAAAACCTTTATAAAACGGAATTCCTGTGAATGTAAAGCAATTGGCAGCGAGACGCGAGATATTCCCAATCAATGAATGCAACTGCAAGTATATTTTTAAATTCTCTATCCTTGTGACATGGAAATTAGCCGTTGCAGGTGCACTATGAAGGAGAGAGGCTTCAGATGTCAGCGTGAATTCGATCTTGGGGTCGCTTGTCTCTGCTAGCGTAGGGCTTAGGGGAATCGCTTCCCTCTCCACTCACTAAGCGTGGGAAGGTGTACAGGCATGGCTTCTATTGATGCATCACCCTGCCTCACGTTGAAAATCGTAACCCCTCCGCCAGAGGCGCATTGCTCAAGGACGCGTTAGTGTATCAGAAAGTCAGTACTCAGGGCTGCGACGCATTGTTGTTTAAAGAGTCAGCGAGCAGACTGCAGCCACTAGAAAGTGAGGTGTTGTGTATTTCTCTGATTTTCGCAACCAATTGAAAAATGGTTAGAAAAAAAAACATACAACTTTAATCGTAAATGAAAAGGTCAAACTTATAAAACAAGAGAAACTCAGATGTCAACGAAGAGTGTGTAATATTGATTTATTGGTTATTTCTTCCATAAATACGTTATATGTCAATGTATTTTAATAATAAAATTAAGTTCTCTAAGTTTTACTTTACTTTAATTACTACTTTACTTCCTTCAATTGATTAGTTTCAGGATGAAAATATCAATCTCACAAGTGTAATAAAATAGACAACCCTGCACAAAACAAAAAGCTCCCTAAACCGGAATTTGTTTTGGTCTCTATCGATTCCGGCTTAGACAGATTTTACTATATTAATTTTTCTCGCGGAAGTTTAACATGCAATCAACATAAAGTAATACTATGAACGGTGTCTCTGCTGAAATGCAAATGACAATGAAAGCAGAGACACTCTAAAATGATTATGAATCGACTAAAAGCAGCTTGCAGTTTTTCTTTACTATTGCCTTTCATCATTGCCCTTCATTAATTGCCCTTCATCGCAGTGACATCAATAGAAGCGCGTTCCGGGCAATATTCACTATACCTGCCTCTTCTTATTTTGCTTATCGTCTATTCTCTATTTCCTCCTTCCTGTCTTTCGAGTCTTGTTTTAATAATCCATCTGCCTCCTACTATTTTTCATCTAGATTTTTTTATATTAATTCTTCTCCCTGTGGCTTCTCTCCCAACGCGTCTCCATGTCTCCGCAGGTCTACTTGTCTCAGTGTCTCCATGTCTCCACCGAACCAAAATTATTTTTAAATTTTCTTCCTCTGCCTTTCTCGCGGCCTCTTTACATATTCACTTGTGTATTTTGAAGCGTGGGCTTGTTCCCATCCCTCGTCTTCTATCCTTTCGTTCTACGCCACTTCCTCTGTGCCTTTGAATATTTTTTTCTTTTGGTAACATATTTTTTCTACAAATTTGTATACTTTCTCTTATTCTCCTTTTACGTTTGTTCTCTTCCTCTTGCCTCTCTGCCTGTATTGCATACTCGTCGCGTGTGTCCTTATTGTGCCTGCGTCCACGCACGTGTCTCAAGGGTGGCTGCGCGCGACTGGGCGGGTTAATGGCGCCAAAATAATTGGCGCGGAGACAAAGGCGCACCTGCGCACTTCAGCACCAGAGCGCAGACACCGGGAAGCCGTGGATCGCAAAGGGCAAACAGCCTTGGAACTCTGTGAGAACGCTGGGATGGGAACTACAAACAGGATTCTTTTAACGCTAGAATTCTTCTTTAATAAAAAAGGTGTTGTCTACCGTTAACCAGGGTAGCGTATACATATGTCTGAGAATAAATGTTATAAACTTCTAGGGCACGAAAGGGGCTCGAAGATTATAACGTTTTCTTGGTAAACGTCTGATGAAAATCTCATATAATGAAGTTATTCATAAACCATTTGGTTCTGATTGGTAGGCAATATTTTAGGCACTGATGTTTTGTACGACCTCACGCAGTCAGATCTTGCGTACTTGCCAAACATCAATGCACGATGGTTTGCCGCACTAACAGGCGCAAATGCCTCATGTGTAACTTCGTTTTATGACTTTTCCGACTTAATGTTGATTGTGTAAAGTGATCATTGGTCTCCTTCATGCCCTAGAAGACAGTAATATTCTGAAATATGTGCACGTTAATGATTAAGTTAGCACAAACTGCATGTGTTAATCCTGACTTTACTTTATAGAAATGTTAGAATATGATATTTGCCGAGTTTATTAACTTGATATCGTTTATGTTAAATGTTGTTTGAAAGAATATTTTTCAACTTGCCACAGCAGTGAATTATTGTAGACGAATAATGAAACAAAATCGATGCTAAATAGATGTGACTCAGGACATCAACTGATGCAACTGCAGTACCCCTGATCGGAAGGTCCTAATAAAAAGTATTTGAGTCGCGACGACGGAAGGATTTTCGACACTAGCTCTATAGCTAGGTATAGTTTAGTCATCGTTTGGAGGAAATTTTTAGCTGTCAGCTGCTCTGATCGGTAGTTTTCTGAGGTTTCTGCGGCGAATGCCTGAGCAGTACCCGACCAAATTGTGCATGGATCGAGGGTGATATTTCTCTCCTCTTCATTGGCCTATTCTTATCTCTTGCTTACACACACTTACACTAACATGCACACACATACCAGGAGACTCATAGCTTGTCCCAGCTGGGGCGGTGCTTTGCAGGTGGGAGATACCTGTGAGGGAAAAACCCGTTAACCGAAAGTACAATGGGTGCTGGATATCACATCTAGCCATCTCACCACTTAGCCGGATATCACTATCTAGAGGGAAGACTACCGCCACTTTTCGAGAAAAAACATGCATTACACTTACGTGACTAATGACCTTAGAAGTTGACGCGCTCGATTGATTGATTGATTTTTTCGTGTTTCCGGGCACGTCAACTGCTTTGGTCAATAGTCCCGTTAGTGTAGTGCATGTTTTTCTTCGGAGATGGCGGTGATCTTCCCCCGCTGGATGGCGAGATCCGGCGCCGACCCACCGTCGCGACGCGTCGGCTAGTGGGGTTTCTCCCTAACAAGGACTCTCCCACCAGCGGGACACCGCCCCAGCCGGGACAAATTCTAAGCTCCCGATCGGTCTCCCGGAAAATGTGGTAGTGTAGTGCACGTTAGTGTAAGTGTGTGTGTAAGGGGAGAGGATAGGACAATGAAGAGGAAGGACAGATCGCGCGCGGTCCGTGGCCCATTTGGTAGGGTACTGCTCCGGAATTCGCCTGGTGTTGATCGGAGAAACCACGGAAAACTACCGATCAGAGCAGCCGGCCGCTAGAATTCACCTCCAGACAGCGACTGAATTCGACCTAGCTGAAAAGCTAGTGTCAACAATCCTGCCGCCGTCAGGACTCGAACCTAGGACCTCCCGGTCAGAGTCGCTGCAGTGACATTAGTTGATGCACTCAGCTACCGCTCCCGGTGACGCGCTCGAAATCACTAAAAAATCAGTCAATCGTAGCTAGATAGCAAGTGCCACATCAAAAGGAGGTGCCTTCCTGACACTCCTGAAGAGATGGGCGACGCAGGCTGGGGCATAGAAGTCACGCAGCGCAGCGAGGAGTGGTAATGAATGGTACGTTTCAGTCCAAGGTCGGATGGGGCAGAGCGGAAGGGGTGGAGCCTGGGGAAACGTGGTGACGCAGGGCGGGGGGCGTCCAATTACGTGCCATTGTGCCGCTGCGCTGACGCAGCGCTGCGGTCGCAACGCGCGCTCTCGACGCTCGCTTGTTTGGGCGCTTCTTTTGTTTACCTAAGCTGCCGATGTGCGGACGAGGCTATGAAGACTGTGCTGCGCATGGCTCCTTTTAATGCCGGGCGGTGCTGGGCGGAGCCTACGAAGATGCAAGAAACAATGTCGAACAATTAATTTCGTTTTTTGCTTGTCAAAGTATTTGGAGGGTCAATTGCAATAGTAATCCGTTAGAAAGACATAGTATTAGGGCGAATGATCTTAATTTTTTAAGGATATTCCTTAGTGATGATAAGTTTTTCTAACGTTTTTCTTAATATGCAAGTAAAGTGATAATTTATAAATAAACTTATAAAGGCGTGATTGATAGTTCATCTGTATTAATTCTCACTCTGGTTTATTTTTTTAAGTAAACTATCAACGTATTTCAGGTAGAAATATTATTATAAAATAGATAATTATAAATTTATATTCTGCAGAATCATCATTCCAATACATGGATCCGCAATAACTGATAAGGACTATTCCTTATCAATTATATATACTAGAATGTATATAGTAGCAGTATATCTACTCTAGAATGATTCAATCGGGCGTTGAAAAGTGTTTGATACCAGCTAGGCAGCAAATAAAACGAGGGCAGCAATCCCCATGCAATTCGCTGGCTCTGCCAGTTACTGAAATCAACGGAGAACAGTTCGCCGATGCAGCATATGCGCGTAATTGAAAGCAAATACAAAATATTTGTAGCAATTTCTGCCAGCACTTCAATTTCGGAAGGACAAAATTCATCTGTTATTGAAAAACAACAGAAGTCTGTTGCGTGTTTTACACGGGCATTAATCCGAGTCACCCAAATCAAGTTTTTATCAACCTTTTTCGACTTAGCGTAAATTGTAATAGTAATGAATTGTTATAACAAAATCTTTTAAAACGGATATGATTGAGAAAGAAGCATTCCAGTGTGTCATTTCAATGCAATACAAGAATAAAACATTGAGAAAGTTTGAAAGTACAAGAAAGAAAACCCAAAGAAAACCACATTTTAATACTGAAGGTCTATACAAAATTCTATCTATAATATTGAACATGGCGATTTATTCTTAAATTGAAATTTGTTCATTATAATCAGTTCTGTAATTATTGTCATACTAATTATTTGAACTTTGCCCCTAATTTTGAGTGAAATATAGGCAATATTAAAAAATATTAATAACAAGATTTTATCCAAAATGGATCCCATTTTTTTTTTAAAATTGTTTTACTGATAGTGATAAATGCACAGTACCAGATGACATAAACACTTTTTTCCTGTTTTCGTTTGCTTCTTTTTTTCAAAAATTACACAATATCATACTCTTGCCATCTCTCTCACGTCGTTAATATTGATATTACCGGGGATGTGTACACATTCTATTTCAAAATTTTCTCGCAAACGAACCCAATATCCCTATTTTCTCGAAAATGGCTCCAATTTTTTTTCCTGAAATTTTTTGTAGGTATAGTGATAAATACACTTTGTACCACCACATCTATGCTATTTTGATTATTCTTTGTTTTTTAAATTATACAAATATATTTTAAAGTACTTCACACGTCGTTAACATAAAGAATAATTTCTTATACATTATCGCATTTGTGAATACAATTTATTTAATTAGTTTCTAATGAGCTTTCTTGAAAACTCAAAAGTTTTGGGTGAAAATAAACTTCAAAATACATATTTTAAGAAACGCTTAAACGATTTTCTTAAAAACCGCTTCAGTTTTTTCAATGAAAATTTGAATACTAAACTAGATTTTACCGATTACTAACATTCCTTAAGTCGTATTTAAATTATTGCGTTAAGTATCCAAAAAAGTGAAGAAACGTGAAAAATGTGTTTTAGGCGTCAACTGATGGCAGCTGAGAAGAGGATGGTGTAAAACCAAATAGATAGTCCAGACTGGAGAGATAATAAAACTAACTTATGAGAAAGTCTGTCCCATTGTGTAGCACCATTAGTTAATTTTGGTCTATATCATAATTTCCTGACCTGGATATTTTATTTAAATGCGTATTTTTTATTATTTTTTCATAATTAATGTAATATTAAGCATAGTTTTTAATACTATTATGAAAATAGAAACAAAGGTATCGGATTCAGATACACTAATAAAAAAAAGACCATCTAGAAATTAATAAAAGAAACAAGCCAAATTCCTTTTATCAAGACCTTGAATTTTAATTCAAAATGGAAGAATTTTCAGTCTCAAAGATCAAAATATTAAAAACTGTTGGTGTGAAAGTTGAGTTTACCCCCTCTGCACCTTGCGTGCAGAATACAAAATCAAAACCTTAAAAAGAATGTTCAAAATCTGAATTTAAAAACTGGCTTTGAACAATTTACTGAAATTTAATTCATTTATAAACGGGCTTTAAAAGTGTAAACAATATCCTTACAACTAAGAAAAAATAACAAACAAACGAAAAATCATTTATTTGGGATGAAAATTAAGGTATTATGATATTTTCATTTTTCCTTACTGTAAAAAAGCTTTTTTGCAATATAATATAACTTTGAATCATATAAATACCACGGAATTAAAGATAATTCAACTATAAAAGCACGTATACAGTAGTTCAAAATGGACAATTTAGTGCAGTTGACTGCTGAGCCATTACATTTTCTAAAGCATGTTGATAAATATATAAATCTTTTAATGGTAAACCTCTTCGGAATTTACAGTAATGTGTAGGATCAGACTTTCCAAATACACATGCAACAGAACTGCCAGTTCTTGCGGAAGGCGATCGAAAAAGGAAAAAGTAAATTTTTGAAGACTTAAAAGTTCGCGTGGTTTCCCTGAGGAGAGAGGTCGTGAGCTGTTCCCAGCGCTGTCGAAGTCCCCTCCTCCACTCACACAAGTCCGTCTCCACTACCCCTCCTTTCAGCGCCTTCTCTTTCGCCACCATCTTCGACTTCTCGACCAACAAAACGGCTATACCCACGCCGTCGCCTCCTTTTCCTCCATCGCCACTGACATTGACGCTGCCCTCACCGCGTCACCGCCTTAGAGCTAAATTAGTTGAAATTTTATGATGATGGAAGGACCCAAACGATCTATTTTAGCGTTTGATTATAATACAGCTTTATTAAGTCGCTTGAAAATCAATGTGCCGGACGCTAAGAACGTAAGTTACAGTATGGTTTAACATTGATTTATTTATTTTAAGAAGAGAAAAGTTATAAGACGGGATCGAATTTTAATTCAAATGCATATTTCTTCTACTTACTCAGAAGGCCAGACATTTTTTCTATCCAAATTGGAGTTCCGAAATGATAATTTCATTTGATTTAAATGATTATTGAGATTCAAATGATTTCCAAATTTGAGGTCTATTATACATTCAACATTGTTTATTTCAGGGTTATGCTGAATTATATTGCATGTATCGCGACTAATAATACATTGAACTAAATATTTAAGGGTTGATATTATTTAACTTTTTTGGATAGATATTCTTATTGGTGAAACTGTTAATATAGAATATTAAGTTACTGTCGTGACCACCCGCGCGCGGTTGAAAGACCCGCCGCCGAGCCACGTCAGCGGGGCGTCACCGCCCTCGGCCGGAGGGGAAGACGACCGTGGCGGGCCGGCCGGGGCTGACCGCGCGCGGCCGTCACGCCTGAACAAGCGGGTAGGGACTCGCCACCGCCCCTACTCCGCAGCTAGTCGGCAGGCCGCTAGCCCCAGCGGGCTATAAGAGGGCCCCGACCCGACGCCAGGGCAGACTGATAGCGACGGTGTTGGCAACGGTGTTCTGGCAAGTGGTGTACGGAGTGTAGAGTGGTGATTATTGATAACGACGACCAGTGCTACGGAAACGGGACTCTCTGGCGGATATTCTACGACTCGGCTGTGTATGGAACTTCTACTGGACTACGGCGAAACGGCTTCGCAATTGGCACACTCTACAGGTTATTCGGAACTTTGGCAATTGTACACGGGATTCTCATTATTGTACCTGGATATTGAATAAAAAACCATTTTATGAAGTTTTGCCTTTGTTTGGATACAGTTACTTAGATTATTAGTCTTGTATTTATTTCATTCTTCTCCATTTTCCTGGAATACTACAATGTATTACGAAAGAACAAATACACGAAAAGCAAAAGTATTCGCAGAGTTAGATACTAGTATGAAGCTTTAAATCACAATGCTGTTTTCTGTTTAATGCTTCAGAACAAGGGTCTATAATCCATCTTACTCGTCCATTCTCGCCGAGCTGGCTCGCAGCTCGCGAACACAACGGAGGAAGTGGCTATGCTCACAAGCACTGGCTCACTCCGCGCCCCTTGCCGGAACGCGAAAGGGAACATCTGAAAGGAGAATTATGGGGTGACGTAAGGCGCACATTGGATGGCTAAAACAGAAAGTAGGAGTATTCCTCACAAGAAATTTGCTCCCTCCTTGGGAAGGAAAACAAGTTTAGTAAACGAATAGTGAAAATGCGTAAAAATATATCTGAATTCCTACGACGACTTACATAATTTAATTTGTACACCATTCACTTTTTACTGGGTAAAAGCACGAGTAATACTATTTACATTACCTAATACACAATGACATGATTTGAGTACAAAGGAGTGCCGATAATTTCATAATTCATATCAGTTTTTTTCACAGACGATCACTTATCACATAGTTTTAATGAAATAACCCAATGTCTATCACCTTCTGGCATGTGTGGAAGGCACGTACTTTTTTTAACGTGCCCGACTCTTTCGGGACCCCGATGTTTCGAATGAAGGTTTTTCTTATGTTGAGTGTTGCCGCCGAGTAACAGAATGTATACTACTCAGAAAGGAAAGTAGAGGGCGGCTCCTTTGATCTTCAGTGAGCCACCGCGCAGAGCGGACCGCCATCTTAAAACTGTGCAAAGGAACTCAACTCAAACGCCATTTTCTAAAAAACTGCTACAAATATTTTCTTCTAACTTTTACATCGAGTAGTGCTTATTACACTGTTTATTATCACATAAAATTCATTTTGGTGTATTATTTTGTTTTTTCAAAAATGTCATAAATGCAATTTTTTTTAAACATGTCTCACGTCGTTAATATGCACATTTCCAGTAATTTGTAAGCACTATTGCATTTGTGAGTTAAAATTCTTTAAATGACTTCAAATAATGTTTTCCGAAAACTCAAACTTTCTGGGTAAGAGCTTTAATTTTGCATACTTAGTTACGCTTAAACGATATTTTCTTAAAAAGAGCTCCAAATTTTTTTAATGAAAATGGTAATTTAGGATGAAGTTTTACTGTTCTTTAATATTCTTATAGTAATATTTCGTATCTACTATTAGGAAACAAAGAATTGATAAAATTTAAGAAAAATGTACTGGCAGCTGGTTAGAGTATGTGGCAAGTCCGATAAACTAGTCCAGACAAAAAAAATATAGAAAACTAATACGAGAAAGTCTGTGATATACTGTAGGACTACTAGTTATGTATTTATAATTCTTTACTCTTTTATCTCTATTTTTTATTAATATATTCCGGTGTGCGATATTAATATTTGCCTATACGAGGCCAATTACCCCTTGGGTTACATATATTTTTGTATTACACACAACACACCAAATACAAGGAGTAAAAAGGAAATAAAAGGAACCTTCATCTTCGTTCACCACACCACAAATGCCGGGTCGTTCAGCTGTTCACACACTTTCAATATGGAGATCATGGGCATCGTATCGACGCAAGGATTGTGGGCAGCTTTCCTTTCTGTGTAGTACCTATTCTGTGGCCGAGTGGTTCATTTTCGCGAAGCGATGGTAATCGCATGGACACTTATCAGGTAAAATTGCACATATTGCATACCATATTGTGCGAAAACTACCAAAAGTTAAAAAAAATTACATGAAGTTAATGAAAGATCTAAATATGGACAGTAAATTTCATTTGAAGAAAAAACGTCCTTCTCTAATTTTGTAGTTTTAGGAAGACGCCGGGAAAAAATCCAAACTTTTGAACTATTCGAAAATTCAGAGTTAACCATGAAAATCGGACCTGTGCCACATTTATAAGCGTATTTTTTTCTATTCTCAGGAGAAATTTAAAGAAAAAATTTGGAACCATTTTTGAGAAATTTTTGAAAATGTCCCAAAAGCTTCATGTAAGGTACCCTCAAAAATTAATGAATGATTTTCAAAATCGCAGAGCTTCAACTCACCATCAGACCAGTTCGACAGAGGTATATTCGGTTTGGAAAACAACCTACGTATAGTTTAGGTGCTAGTGTTGTTCACATACACCAGGCAGACGGACGGACGTTTTGAAAAAAAAACTTTTTCGGCATCAGGGGACCCCAAAACGTGTATTTCCGTTGAAGTCAATTTTCTGCAGCATTATATAACTTTCTCTATACTACGTATATTACTCCGCAGATATGTATATGAGAAAGTAACAACAACAAGAACAATAATATAATTTAGCCGATCCGGATAGCCGAGGTCGCTAAGGCTATCTGCCGTGGCGGTCTTGGACTCAAGGATATGAGTTCGAGTACCACCTCGAGCATTGTTGTGTTTGTGTGTGACTTTGTATGTTTGTGATTGTCCGTTTCATCATCATCGTCATTTCTATACCTCATCTTCGAGGGCTAACAACCCTGAGGTGCAAACATGGACGCAGCATAGAAATGCTGATCCTCCTTCATTAAAGTCACGTGCATACCCCCAGAAAAAAATATGACTAGGCCTCGGTTGGAAGCACTGCACGTTGGCATAGTCCGTGGATAGCCAATTCGCAACAAAAAATAATGGGAATTAAGCGGTAATAGGTTTACTTTTAGTTGTCGTCCCCCAATTTTACTTTCTCGTATACGAGAGTAACAGACGTAGTATAGAGAAAGTTATGAAATGCTGTATAAAATCAATTTCGAGATTTCAACGGATATACAGGTTTTGGGGTCCGTCGATACCGAAAAAGTGTTATTTTCAAAACGTCTGTCCGTCCTTCTGGTGTATGTGAACAACAGTAGCGCCTAAACTATGCGTACGATGTGTTCCAAATTGAAGAAACCCCTGGCCATCTGGCTCTAGGTGAAGCTTTGAAATTTTGGAAAACATTCTTTAAAATTTGGGGGTACTTTACATGAAGGCCCTCGGACCTTTTCAAAATTTTCTCAATAACGGATCCAAATTTTTTCTTTAAATTTCATGTAAGAATAGAACAAAATACACCTAGAATGGTGGCATAGGTCCGATTTTCGCGGTTAATTCCGAATTTTCGCAAATTGCAAATTGCGTCTTCCTACAACTATAAAATTCATTAAGGTCATGTACATATTCTTTCGGTGAAGTCATGTACATTTATTTGAAAATTTTAGTTGTTTTCATGCAATTGAACGTGCAATATTTGCAATGTTAAAAAGATTCAAAAACGAGATTTTCTGAAAAACGGCTCTAAATTTTTCCTTTAAATGTTTGGTAAGAGTAGTACCAAACACACCCTATCTGATGAGATAAACGACATACAGCTGTATTCTTTCGTTTATTCAAAATTTACGAAAATGTAATCTTTTGAGTCGTCTCTCATGTCGGTAATATTTACATTAAATGCGATAATATTTACGATAAATGCGATAATTTTTATGTGTACATGTGCTTTAAATAATTTCAAATAAAGTTTCTCGAGAACCCCACAGTTTTATGTAAAAATGAGCTCAATGTTCCGAATTTTGAGAAACGCTCAAACGTTATTTTCTCAAAAATGGCTCCAAATATTTTCTTCAAATTTTTCCTATGGATAGTACAAATTGAACTGTTTAATATGACGTAAAGTTCATTTTGGTGTATTATTTTGTTTTTTTCAAAAATTACACAACTGTAATTTTCTTGAAATATCTCGCACACCGTTAATATGAGTTCAGTAAACGTGTACATTATTGAATTTGTTAGTGTACGTTATTCAAATTACTTCAAATAAAGTTTTTCGAAAACAATAGATTCCTGTGAAAAACAGCTTCAAATTTCGCATTTATAATAATGCTTAATCGCTATTTTCTTAAAAATTACTTCAAATTTTTCAATGAAAATTTCTATTTAGGACGAGATTTTACTCTTCTTTAATATTCTTGAAGGTTTATTTCGGTTGTACTATTAGCAAAGCAAAAAGTTGAGAAAATGTAAAAAAAATGTACTTTGGGTGACGATGGATGGCAGCTAGTTGGAGAATGTAGCAAGACCTTAATGTTAGACCACATCAAAGAAATTAGAAAAATTTTCTACGAGAAACTCTGTGCCATTCTGATTGATTGATTGATTGATTTTTTCGTGTTTCCGGGCGCATCAACTGCTTTAGTCATTAGTCCCGTTAGTGCAGTGCATGTTTTTCTCGGAAGATGGCAGTGATCTTCCCCCGCTGATGGCGAGATCCGGCGCCGACCTACCGTCGGCTAGTGGGGTTTCCCCCTAACCAGGACTCTCCCACCTGTGCCATTCTGTAGCACCTCTAGTTTTATAATTGGAACTATGAACTCCTAAGGAAGCTAATATCCACACGATGCCTATTCCGACTTCGAGAATGACTGAATCAAGCACACGCAACCATTCGAAACCTTTCCTTCGTTGGTTGCGTTCGCAGCTCGACGAGGCCATCGCCACGGCGGAACCTTCGCCGTGTCTCCTCAGAGACCGCCTCCGTCGCCACCGCCTCCGCCGTCGTCGTCGCCTCAGGCGAGGCCGACGTTCCGGAAACTTCGTTCCAACTCCAGGGCGCAGCGCGACCTCACGAAAAAAACTCGCGCGCACAATTTCGGCGCCTCCCTCCCCCCTCTCCCCCGCAGCTCAGTTCGCTTCGTTGGGCCGAGGGGGTGGGGGTGGGGTGGCGCAACACGTCTACTCCCGTCGCTTCGAGCTCATGAATTTCCACAATGCCCCAGAAATTTCTTATCTCTGAACGAGCGTGAATTTTCCCATCGTCATTGCAAAAATTGCTTGTATCGGTTGATCTACTGTATTTCATTAACCTTAGCTTAGAATACTGAGAACAGGCAAGAACTTACAAAAATTCAACGTGTCATTGAAAATTCCAAAGTTTTAATGAATGACGACCTGTTGGCTCTATGAACACAAAATATAGAATCCATTATTGGGAATATTTCAGAAATGTTGAAACAAGAATAATAGTTAACCTTCTTGATAAAAAGAGAGTTTGGCGTAATGAGAATAGATCATGAATAAAAATGACACGAAAAGTACAAAAAGGAAATGATGTATAAAGTGTGGTAAACAGTAGTAATGCTACAGGAGCTTCCCTTAACTTCCCAGCACCTGGATTAAGCATCTCCCTTAACTACCCAGCACCTCCATTGTGTGTCGCAAATGAAATCAGATGGATAACAATTTCTTCTCTATATCATGTATTTATCCTGAATTGTAAGTTTTAGTTCAAATTAGAAATACTGTCGTAGTCTCATCATCCACAAACAAAAGGCCTTATTTAAGCAACAGCTTTTCTTATATCTAGTTCCTAGCTGTTACACGACTGCAATGAATATGAAGGTAATGCGGCCTGAAAAGCTTTTTGTTTCAACAAAAATACATGCTTATTGTACGTTATATAATTATAATACTGATTTTTCAAAGCACGCAGGAATTTAATGAAATTTATACAGCCTACGGCCATCTAATTGTTTTGTGAGATTCCTAGAAAGCCAGAAAATATACAAAAACAATGAAGCAGTTTCGATTTTGAATGAAAAATGCAAATATTTGATTGTATTACTGCGTCTGTTCTCACAGTCTCACATAGAGCACATTCTGATTGGCTTGTCTTACCCAGAACGTCATTGCGTATGACACAGCTGACGTAATGCGACAGCAAGGATCCAGGAAAGAGCCCACCTGCCGTTAAATATTTGCTATTCACGTGTCGCGTTATGGAACAGCAACTTGAAATTCTTGAATGTAAGAAACTGTGAGAGTGTATAAATAAAATAATAGGTTATTGGAGTATTCGTGAAGACTATTTTTGTTAAAATATTTAATTTATTGTAGGGTTAAACGAAAATATTTTGTTTGTTATTCATGGGCAGTGTGCATGCTAGTTTTTGGAAAATCATTGCATTCAGCAGAATTTTCGCTGCTACAGGACGCTAGTTTATTTCTAATAATGAGAAAATATTTTCTACACTATTTTCTTTTCAAACTCAAATACATTTTTTATATTTAATTATCTTTAACATAGTTATTCCATTATTTTCTTTAAAAATTAAAGATGTTGAATGGAGAAATATTTAAAACATTCTATTAACTTTTTTGTGACTTTTAAACACAGCTGAAATTGATAAGTTAATTAAATTAAATAATCAAAAATGTATAAAAGATAATGTAAATACATTTTTTCTTTTGGATTATTCCTAGATAACTTACAATGAAATGAATGAGGTTTGAATACTAACAATCAGTAGGGAAAATGCTGAAGATATTTGTACATTCTGGCTAGAAAAGCACTCAAATTTCAGGACTGCCACAATTTATACTATGCGTGGTCCCCAAAAACTGTACTCAGCCAAACGTTTCAAGCCAAAATTATACCTTAGACCTTGAAGCATAACATCATCTCATATAATGAAGGCAAGAAACTATTTTTCATACAAATACAGGGATTACTGAGGAACAGTTTTTTCATTTTCTTAAATACGATTCCAATTTTTTCAACACTAATTTCCAAATAGGACGAGCTTATACTCTTCTTTAATATTATTATAGTAATATTTCATTTCTACTACTAGGAAGTTAAAAAATCAAGAATTAAAAAAAATGCATTGAAGGCGGCAATAGATGGCAACTGGCACGAGAATGGGGCAAGACTGAAAAGCTAGCCCAGACCAAAGACATTAGGAAACTAACTAGAGACGGCCTGTGCCATTCTGTCCACCACTAGTTTAAAAACAGGTTTCAACAACCAAAACATAAGGGAATTTATATACAAAGTATTGAATATTCTAAGAGAGCAATGTGACTAATTTTGATCTGGAGTTGTTAACCCTCCTAATACCATGGGGTCTCTGGAGACCCCACAACATGTTTATCTAATAATTTTTCCAATTTCCATTACTTTAAAAAATCTGAAAAAAATTGACTTTTCCTGATTTATTTCCTACTTTCTGGTTAGGTATGCAAATGTTTTACATTGTTGCTATGTTCTTTATTATTTATACTTGTAACACTGAGTACCAACGGGGTCTTATATGACCCCAGCATCTAATTCTTGTAAAGGCGATGGAAAATGTCCTTTTTGCTGTAGTAAATGTTGGCAATACTTTTATAAAACCCGTATGTTGGTATGAATTGAAATTGTCTGTGGTTTTGGTTATGATAATTGTGTAACATTGTTTTCATATTACAATTTCTGATATGGAGCAACTTTCTGATGATGAGATTCGTCGCATTTTACTTGAAGAAGCTGGTTCTTCAGAAGATACCGTTGGCGAGCTGCACGACGTACATTCAGATATGTCAGACAGTGATGGAGAAACAGATGAAATTGAAGAGAATGAGATGGAATCAGATGATAGTGACCAAAGCGGAGAGGAAGATTTAGAAAGAATATTAGATACCGGC
This sequence comes from Teleogryllus occipitalis, assembly GCA_011170035.1. Classification (NCBI taxonomy): domain Eukaryota; kingdom Metazoa; phylum Arthropoda; class Insecta; order Orthoptera; family Gryllidae; genus Teleogryllus; species Teleogryllus occipitalis. Next base: position 157,262 of record BLKR01002136.1, on the reverse strand, counting down.
TTTTACAGGTAAGAATTATATCACATTACAAATTGTATGCTTTTATTCCAGTGTTTTGTGACAAATTATTGAGGTTATGTGTGTCATTTACAGATCTAAAAATAAGACAGAAATATGGCATAAGGATGTGCAAAGAGAATCACGTGGAAGAGCACAAAGGTGCAATATCATAAGAGAAAATCCAGGTCCAACAAGATACGCAAAGAAAAATGTGGATACAGTTGAGTCAGCCTTCAACTTATTTTTGAAACAAAGTATAATTGATGAAATTTTGAAATGGACAAACAAAGAAGGAAATGTTGTGTATGGTTCAAAATGGACACATATGGATTCGACTGAATTTAAGTGCTTTGTAGGCGTCTTGATATTAGCTGGTGCATACAAAGCCCACAATGAAGCAATAACGCACCTGTGGAACAAGGAAGACGGTAGGCCTATATATAATGAAGCAATCGCTAGAAATCGCTTCACACAAATTTCAAGGTGCATTCGATTTGATGATGCAGAACACAGACGTCGTAATCGAGTCCCAGATAAGTTGGCTCCTATTAGAAATATATTTGAAATGTGGACAAACACGCTTCAAGATGCATACGTACCACACAGCAACATCACAGTTGATGAACAACTTGTGAGCTTTCGTGGCAGATGCCCTTTTCGGCAATATTTGCCGTCAAAACCGGGAAAATATGGCTTGAAGTTATGGGCTGCATGTGTATCACTAGTTATGCTCTGAACGTTCAAGTTTATACAGGTCGTCAGGCAAACCAACCTCGTGAAGTAAATCAAGGAAGGAGGGTTGTTTTAGATATGGTCAAAGATTTTGAAAAGTGGCCGGAACATAACAACTGACAACTTCTTCACTAGCCTAAACCTAGCAACAGACCTTCAAAAAATAGACCTTACACTGCTAGGAACTATAAGAAAAAATAGAGTGGAATTGCCAGAGGTTTTCACTAATGCACGGGGCCGAAAAAAATTTTCATCTTTGTTCGGATTCCAAGAACAAGCTTCGATTGTGTCTTATTGCCCCAGTAAAGGAAAGGTTCTGACACTTCTTAGTACCATGCATTCTACGAAAGAAGTAACCAACAATCAGGAATCAAAACCATTAATAATAATTGAATACAATAAAACCAAGTCAGGAGTAGACACAATGGACAAATTAGTGAGAACATACACAACTAAAAGAATGAGCAGAAGATGGCCAATGATTCTCTTCTATAATGTTATTGACATTAGTGCATTGAATGCGTTCATTATTTGGTTGCACCTTACTCCAAACTGGAGAGAAAAGACCAATTACAAGAGAAGAGAATTCTTAATAGAATTGGGAAAACAGCTAATTGGTCGTGACTCCAAAAAATTGTGCATACCAGTCGGACCACCAACAACAAAAACAGTACAAAACAAAAAGCGTGGTCGCTGCCCATTTTGCGAAAGATCATTAGATCGGAAATATGCAGACAAGTGTATCAAATGTGAAGTATCAGTTTGCAAAAATCATTCTTCGATCATATGCCAAAAGTGCACTAAATAATTAGAATCACTATGTCTGATTATTACTGTAAAGTTCAGAAACAATATGTCTTTTCAATGTACCTATTATTGTATTAATTTTTTAAATAAATTGTTTATGCAAATTTTATGTTTTCAATTACTGTTTGACAGAGTATAAATGTTACAGAATCACAGAAAATGTCAAAAAGTGTAAACATGTACAACTATTTTGTATTTCGTCATCGAAAAGGACTGGGGTCTCTAGTGACCCCAGTGGTACTCAGTGTAACCAAAAATCTGCGGTATTAGGAGGGTTAAAATGGATTGATCCAAAAATAACAAGAGATTTGTTTTTTATCGCTGCAGCTGCTCATCTGCTCGACACTTGTCTTGCATAATTCAACACTACAAAATGGGCTTCTTTCAACCGAATACCACAATTATGGCGGTGAAGGTATATATAGTGGTATAGAAATACCTTTACCTCAATTATTCCTATACTCCAAATACCTTTAAAAATACCGGTATACGCCCTCAAAAACCGTTATTTTTAGTGTTGTTTCGCCTTTTTCGACGTCTACACCTATAAATTCCTCTATTTAAAAGTATTGTACTACTGAAATACAGCAACATTGCTGACTCTGAGCTAATTCAGCCCACCTCATGCAATTCAACATGCACTACACTTACGGGAGGAATTATAGCAGTTTCCGCGCCTGAAATAATAATCAATCCATCAACTATGATTTTTCTAATAGTTGTACATCAGTACATCTTATGCAATCCCCCCCCTCAATTACATGTTTTTCTCTGCTTTCCAGATCAGTGTAATACTAACACGCAAAACTCACCGAATGGATACTCGGATTGACATTAAATTTTACCAGCGTATTCAGCACCTTTCAAAACTCAAATATAAATACTCGTATTTAAGTGCTATAAATATGTTTATTTGTTAAATGTTATAAAGAATTGAAAGTCGAGTTTTTGCACAATTAGTACAGGGACATTTCGCGCCCTGTTGCCTATCGAAGTGCGAAAATCGGTACGCGCTACCTCTATCTTTTCTTTTTATCCGCGCCGCCGCTATCAGCCTACCAGTCGGCAGGGTGTCCATTGACTCGGTTGGTTGGGTGGTTGGTTGTTAGTGATTCCGGGCGCGTCAACAGCTTAGGTCATTAGTCCCGTAAGTGTAGTGCATGCGTTTTCCTTGGGTGATGGCTGTGATCTTCCCCCGCTGGGTAGCGAGATCCGGCGCCGACCTACCGTCGGCTGGCGGGGTTTCCCCCTAATCAGGACTCTCCCACCAGCGGGGCACCGCGCCAGCCGGGAATAGCTCTAAGCTCCCGACCGGTCTCCCAGAATATGTAGTAGTGTAGTGCATGTTGGTGTGTGTGTGAGAGATAGGAGAAGATAGGACAAGAAAGAGGTAGGAAAGATCGCGCTCGGTCCATGGCCCGTTTGTTAGTGTACTACTCCGGCATTCGCCTGGTGTTGATCGGAGAAACCACGGAAAACTACCGATCAGAGCAGCCGGCCGCCAGAATTCTCCTCCAGACAGCGACTGAATTCGACCTTGCTGAAAAGCTAGTATCGATAATCCTGCCGCCGTCAGGACTCGAACCTAGGACCTCCCGGTCATTGACTCGAAGGGCAATGCAGGTCACCGACGTGCCAGACTCCCGAGCCCTCCCCGTTCCACGGCGGCGTGCGGTGGTGCTGCCGTGGCGGGCGGTGAAGGCGGCAAAGGAAGGACCCTGTCTCTTTTCGGAAGCGTGAGGCATCGTCAGAAGGGACCTGAGCCCGGGAGCAAGAGGGTCGGCGGACGAAGGGACCCCATTCTTATTTGATTAATTTCCGCTGTAATGTATACGAAACAATATTCATGTCAACCGTATATCCAGCATGATGAGTATTGCGAGTAAGAATTGACCAAGAGACTGGAATTGTTTGAAGAGTAATGAAATTGTCGATAGAGGATGGAGGAAAAGGTACAGATAATCACTCGTGTTTAGGTAGTTTTGAAACAAAATAGTATGTACAGAAATGTAGTTAGGAGTCCAACTCTGCTAAATGGGCCTCTCCCGACTTTCGTTTCTTGTCCTTAAACATATATTAATAACGAAACTTAATAAGAAATAAAGTTTCTTACCCAATGCAAGTAAATTCACTTTCGTTTTTCGTTTCAGTAAAGAATCGAAACGAAACTGTCTTCAACGATCTGTTTATTCTGTAACGAAACTAAATTCGCACTGACTATCGTTTCGTTACTTGTAACAAAATTAAACTCACGAGAAAATAACTTCCTTACAGTGGCGCAGAAACAAAACGTTTAGTTTCGTTTCTGTTGCCATTCTTGATTCTAACTCTATAAAATAATCATATTATTTATTTGGTGAAAAAATCAAGAACATGATATTTCTTTAAATCTCTCGATGTGCAGCTTTTTATATCTGAGAAAGAATAACCTAATTCTGCCTTCTACAATTGAAAACCAGGTTCTGAGCTCACAGAATCCCAAGCTAATCTTGGAGTGATAAAAATGTGGAAAAGTCAGGTCAGAGCTGTGATAAAAAGGTCATTAAACATATTTGTCTCTTAATAAACGTATTTGCAAACCTCGATGTGAATACAATTTGGAAATACGATGTGTCATACATGAGATTAACACTAGAGCACGCCTACATTATTTGGGGTCTGCATTATAAAATACTTAATAGATCAACTATAGAGGAGGGTATTGTGAAAAAATATAACGATGTATTGAGTAAAGAGGAATGTGAAAAAATTTGATATTAGCGTGAAATTGAGGAGACTGTTCTTTTTGAAACCTTCAAGGTACACAACGGTGGAATCTGTGTAGAAGCACACTGTGACCTCTGTAAGAAACATGCTGATAACAGTCTGAAAGGACTCGAGACGAAGATACAGAAGAAAACTAGTCGATCCAATTACGTATCTTATTTTATTACAGATAGAGTTTAAACCTGAAACGAGCTACCAAATATATGGTGAACATAGAAAATATTGGAACATTTAAAATCAAACTACCATGCAAATTGCAAATGTTTAAACATTTGATAGTTTGCTCACTATGTGCACTACATTGAAAAAAAACACTATATTGAACATAGTAGTATCACATAAATAATTAAGTTCGTACGCTATTTGAAGTGGTTCTTAGCGAAAATTGATTTAACATATCAACTTTAGTGATATGTTATTGATATTGCTTAAGTTTACAGAATTCTTTGTGGTAATTACATATCGCATTTGAAATGAAATTAGAACGTATTATTCACACTAATTTAGTATTCAGATAAATCTATGTCACATAACTAAAAAATATTTTGTATTACCTGCACTTTTTCCGGATATTGCGGTTCAGAGTTGTCTCGGCACGGACCGTCCAGGAACACGTTTCACTTAAAACTGAAGACTTTGTGAGGGCTGGTAACCTAAAATACCCTATTTACATCTGTATTTTACTGTTCTACTAGTATGTTTCTTATTAGTGATTAATACGTATTAATTAGTGATTATTTATACATTTTTGGCTTTTCTTGTGATCGTGTGAGTTACATTTTTAAATGATGAAGCCTATATGACTTTACACTCAACTAAAAACTGAATATGAAATCATTTCGCCAGTTACAGAATTGAAATTGGTAAACTTGCCTAATCTGTGACGGTCTCCTCCCCTTCCATCTCTAAGGAATGTAAAATGTAGGATGAGACACGATCGTTAATTTCTTTTTCATATCTGTGCACAATTTGAAATTATTTTTCTACTGGGTATCAACATTTCTGCTTTGGCAACGGTACTAGCACGTCAGCCACGCTGTCTCAAGACGCGTAAATAAGAATAGATTAGCATTTTTTCTGCTTTGAACCAAAATTCATTAAGATTAAAAATCCCGCTAGAATGGTGGAGGTAGTGAAGGGAACACTCCACTCAAATACCTTTGCGAAGGATACTGTAATCGGATTCTGCTTTAGAGTGTTTTTTTTCTTTTTTTCCTTCGGTGTGTAACTGGATTCGGAGTAATACGAGAAATCTTATATTTTTTCTCTCTTATCCCTGCGGCACACGCTATCGATCTCTCAGATAACAGAGTTGTTCCGTTGATAGAATCCAATTTTTGAGGAGAGAGTTCTTCTCAGAACCGCTCTATTATTTTTCTCAGATGTCACAGCTTTCGCTTCGTGCCTACAGGATTTATACTCTCGTCACCAGAATAAGCTCAATGAAACCGTGGGTAGCGCAGCATATCGTAGACCGGAGCGTGTATTACCATTTACAACTTTTTTAGGTTTATCAGTTATAATAATAATAATAATTATAATAATAATAATAATAATAATAATAATAATAATAATAATAATAATAATAGTTATTATTATTTGCTCGCGAATAGACCATCTTGGATCACGCATGAAATGCACTTGTACAGGCTCAGTATCATTTTATCACTTTTAAGTCTTGCATGTAACTAATCAGGGGGATCAGCATTAGGCTGATTCCGATTTTTATACCCTAGGGTTGTTAGTCCTAGGGGGATGGAAGATGGAATGATGATAATGGAGGATGAATAGACGGCACACACAAACAGACATATACAAACACACCCATGCCCGAATTAAGAATTAAGAATTTCTCGGAGAAATGCTAGCATGCAACATTTATGACCAGTATCACAGTAGTTTTTGAGTAATCTGAAATACTCCTATGGATGGAACACAAATCTATAACCGTGTAGTTGTTAATATTTACTTTAAATGTATTTTACTAATCTATAGAGTACAATTATTGAGGTTTATAATTCTGCAAGGTATAATTCTCCATCTTTTCGCCCGAAAGTGGAGAAATAGAAATTTCGAAAGTACCCCCCTTCTTGAATATTGAGAAAACTTAACATAGAAGCAATTCAAAATGAAACCACAAAACAACTGTACTCAGATAGATTAAATGTTCTAATTAGAAGTACACCATTAAGGATTGAGGATAGTACTGATAACGCGCGGGAGAAACTAAAGGCAACATCATTAGACACGCAGAAGAATCAGTAGGAAAAGAAGAGTTGTAGTCAATCCATCTCGTAAATATGGTTCACATCATGGTTCACTGAGGAAGTGAAAGAAACGGTGAAGAAGAAAAACGATGCATTCCTACCGTATAAATCATCTCATGATAAAATAGTATACAAACGAGAACGAAATACAGCGAATCTGAAAATTAGACAGCTGAAGGAAGCATATTGGGAAAGATTTACCAAGGATTTTGAGAATGAACTCTATGGCTCACAAAGAAAAGTTCGGCGAATGCTGAGAAATCACTGACACCCGTAAAGATAAGTGTTATTGATGGTGGAGAATGGAATTAGTACGTCGCAAACATATATAAACATATTGAATACAGTCCTGAAACCTCTATGGAAGATCTTCATTTAAAGGAAATAGAAATCACGGAAGAGGATGTTCAAAATCAATAAAAACTGGTAAAGAGAAAAGCATCAAGTAGTGATGGAATTAGGAATGAATTATTAAAATAGGGAGGCAAGAAGTTAGAAGATCTGTTACCTATATTTTTCAATATCATTATCAAGAGAGGCAGAACAGCATCAGAATGGAAAACCAAGAAAGCCATGCCAATCTTTAAAACAAAGCGAAGAATAACCTAGAAAACTTTTTTAAATACGACTCAAAAATTGTTTTCAAAGGTTATATTAGGAAAAAAACAACCATTTTCCTATATAAATGAAGAACAACAAGGATTTTGACCTAATCAATCAACAACAGATGCCATATGTGTGATCCGCCAAGTAGTCGAAAAGGCGATTGAATTTAACGTCTCAGCCTTCATGTGTTTTATAGATCTAAAGAAGGCGTTCGATCGCGTAAGACTACAAGACGTGTGAAGTATTCTGAGGGAGAAGAATATTCCAGAAATATTCATGAAGATAATTGAAGACATGAATACGAATGTCATCACGAAAATGCAAGTAGGAAATACGGTAAAGGACGAAATTATTTGTGCTGCTGTTGTTAGACATGGCGATTCTATCAATCCTGCGCTTTTCAATGTGATTATGGATAATATAATAGACAGTGTAAAAGAAATGCCAAGATATGAAATGGGAAGTAAAAGAATCCCAATAGTGTGCTATGCAGATGATGCAGTACTATTGGCAGATTCAGAAGATGATTTACAAAGATATACACGCTATCCAAAACTGCAGAACAATACCACATGATTATATCAACTGAAAAAAAAATCAATGGTAATTTTAAAGGATCCAATTAGGTATAAATTGATGGTGGATAATAAAATAATCCGACAAGTCATGAAACCACTTATTTAGGAGTGAATATTTCAAGCACGATGGACGCTTATAATGAAGTTAAACAGCAAGTAATCAAAGGAGCTAGAATATCGGGATATTTAAAAGATGTAACCTAGAGAAATTAATGCAGAAAGTAAAGTAAAAAATATATAAAACCATAGTAAAACCAGTTATAACGTACGGAGCAGAGACGCGGGCCGATACTAGAACTAAAACTGCTAAGAACTTCAGAGATGACTACATTAAGAGCACTATTTGGAAAAACAAGATGGAATAGAATAAATAATAAATATATAAAGAATGAGTGTGGCGTAACAGACATCGTTAAATTCATAAGAACTAGAAGAAAAGGCTGGGATGAACACGTTTCCAGGAAAGACAATAGTAGACTGAAGAGAATAGCAAGAGATTTAAGACCCTTAGGTAAGAGAGATTCAGGAAGAGGGAAGAAAAGATGGATCGAAAGGTGGGCATCGACATCTTCCGACTCATCATGAAGGTGATGTGTGAATAATAACAGGTCCCACCTACATAGAAGAAGAAGAAGACGAAGAAGAAGAAGAAGAAGAAGAAGTACCCTGCAGGATATTTTATTTCAATTTGGCAAATATTTTTTCGCATTTTGATTAAAGATATTTAATTTCTCTCCAGGACCGTTTGCCATCTATTCAGATATCGGTAATTATAAAAGAAAGTTATTATAAAATAGAATTGCTTTCTATATTTTAAGTGTAACGAAAATATAAATTATCACTATTAGGACTAGTCCGGTCTGCGACGCCGAGCAGTGCAGACGTTCTGAGGTCGAGCTCTGCTATCGTTACCAGTGCCAGTTTTATAAAGTGTTGTGTTTCCGAGCTAGTGGAAGCTAAACTACAATCGTGTCAGTTGTAAGTGGGGAGTGCGTGCTGGGAGGTGGACCAACTTATTTCTGTGAGCCATCAATAATTGACGGATTATCAGGTAAATCGCCAACGCCTTGTATTGATAGGAGGGGCGAACCTTGGGTCTCCCAAGATGGAGCCCCCTCCATCGTTACCCGAGGCCATCTCGTCGGCGCTTTTAACTGCTCACCAGTGCGTTCCTATTCCAAACTGCAACGACTTAAATTTAAACATGGTTCAAAATCCTAATTACAATACCGACGCAATCACATCTCCAGAAGCAAAAATTCAAGCCTTGGAACATGAAATACTATTTCTAAGACAACAGTCGCAGGAACTTCAACGGCTACTTCAGCAAAATACTTCTCACAATCCAATGGACGTCCCAAGTGAGTTACAAAATCCTACTCAAATTAGTGCATCTCATCTAAGTGAAAGTTCTCATCAAAGTGATTATAATAGTTCAAAACGTAAACGAGGTATGAGCAGTGAAGAAAGTGCCAGTTCGCAAGATTTACCTCCCGTATATAATATTCCCACTGATAACCCGTTTCAAGTACTCCATGAAGTTACAGATGAATCTGATAGTACTATTCCGAATTTAGAACCAGCAAAAATACCCCCAATAAATATTAGTAAAACTTCAGGTACCCTAAGAAATTTCAATTCATTTATCTTAGAAATTAAGCAAATAGTAAATAATGAGTTTAGTACTAAAATTAAAAACGACTATGTTTCTATATTTTTCCAAACAATAGAAGACTACAGAAAATACAGAAAACATTGTGACCAAAATAACATTCATTATTTTACTTATAGGGATCCAACAAAAAGAGTACTTTCAGCTATTATTTACGACATACCAACTTCGTATACTAACGAAGAAATTAAGTTAGAATTAGGTCAAACATTCTCAGTAAATACTGTTTACAGACTCTTTGGGAAAAAAAGAGAAGCCTTAGAAATGTGTGCAGTGGAACTCTTAGACAGTGATCAAAGTAGGGAGATAATCAAATTAAGAAAATTATTCAATAGTGTTGTAAAAGTCAAATTTCGAAACAAAATCTCACCAATTCAATGTAAAAATTGTCAGTTATTTAATCATACACAAGCAAACTGTAAACTGGAACCAAGATGTGTTAGATGTATAGAAAAACATCATTATACTAAATGTAAAAAACCTAAAAATTCTCTACCTCAATGTGTGAACTGTCTTGAAAATCACACAGCGAATTATAGAGGATGTAGATTCTTCAAAAATAGTAATTCAAAATCTAGTTCAAATCCAATTGGAAATACAGTCCAAAATCCTTTAATTTTCAACCCCCTTCAAAATCAACATCAATACTACCAAAGACCAACTAGAAATTCCAAAACTCCACCCTCCCCTACTTCTCCTCCGCCTTTGATTAATAATTTACAGAATTTCCCTCGTCTACCATCACTCTCAAGAAATTCACAAACGTATCTTGAAAATAACTTTGTTCCATCCCCACCTACTACAATAGATTTTAATAAATATATTCCAAGTTTAACAACTCAGATTTTAAATATATTAATTCCACAAATTCAGCAATTAATAATAGAAGTACTGCCAAGAATAATCAATAATGGATCACCATAAAATAAAATTATTAAATTGGAATGCCAAGGGACTATTTCGTCAAATAAATGAATTCAAACATTTCCTAAATGACCAAAAAATTGACATAGCGTGTATTACGGAAACACATCTAAACAATGCTAAAAAAGTTAATATTCCAAATTATATCACATACAGAGAAGATAGAGCTTCTTTACATGGTGGGGGTGGGGTAGCAATAGTAATCAAAAGAAAAATCAAACATTCACAAATATTTGTACCTACCTCCAAGGAATTAGAAATAACAGCAATAACAATAAATTTATCAGTCGGAAAATTAACAATAATAGTAGCTTACAAACCCCCAAATAAAAAAATACCTAAAAACACCCTGGAACTACTCTTCAATAATAATGATAAAGTATTACTAATTGGAGATCTCAATGCAAAACACCAAGCATGGGGATGTAAAACGACTACCCCTCAAGGTATATTATTATTTAATCTAGCAACTATGAATAACTGGACAATTCATGCCCCTTCTCAACCTACCCATTATTCATATAATAATACCATTTCTCCAGATATTCTGGACATTGCAGTCTCACAAAATTTAAACTTCCCACTCACACAATACTGCATACCAGCATTAAACTCGGATCACAATCCTGTATTAATTAACTTTAATAATGTTATTCCACAGCAGACACATTCTAATTCCCTAATTAAAGGTAAAGTAAATTGGAAACTTTTCCAGTCATGTATGCTTCAAACAAATAATTATCCTACTTCTCTCCATACTCCATTTGATGTAGATGCTGAAATTTTAAAAATGCAAAGAAATATATTACAAGCTATTAAATTATCAACAAAGACAAGTAATAATTCTAACAAATCAGTCACACCTGTCCTACCAAAAGAAATATTAAATTTAATTGCTCTCAAGCATGTAACTCGTAGAAAGTGGCAAATCACTCGAGATCCTGATATTAAAACTACCTTAAATCGCCTTACTCATGAAGTTAAAAATAAACTAGAACAATACAGGTTTTCTAAATTTAGAAACTATATATCCCAGCTTCAACCTAACTCTGCTTCCCTCTGGTCTGCAATTAAAAATATAACAAATGAGAAAAAACAATTACTCACATTAAAAAATAATAATAACAACACATTAGCAACTACTGATTCTGAAAAAGCAGAACTATTGGCAAATCATTTTGAACTCTCTTTTACTAATAACCTCCTTTCTAATATTTCCTTTACCCAAAACATAGTCCAATCATTAGCCAAACCACTTCATACAGTTCCTGAAAGAATTAAATTTATTTCCCCATCTGAAGTCAAATACATAATTTCCAAACTTAAAAACAAGAAATCACCAGGCTTAGATTTAATTCCTAATATTGTAATTAAACATTTACCATATCCCATCCTCAGTTCACTAACAGCTATATATAATGCATGTTTTAGACTCTACTACTTTCCAAACTCCTGGAAAACTGCACTTATCCTGCCAATTCCTAAACCCAACACAGATCAAACTGAACCTGAAAATTTCAGACCAATTAGTTTGCTGCCAAATTTTTCAAAAATCTTTGAAAGGGCAATTTTAACGAGGATTAATAAATTTTTAAATCAAAATAATATTCTTCCTAGTAGTCAATTTGGTTTCAGACATAACCATTCTACTACGCATCAATTGTTACGTTTAACAGACTATATTGCCAACAATTTCCAAAAATTACGTCATACTCTTGCTATATTTCTAGATGTAAAAAAAGTATTTGATAAAATCTGGCATGATGGATTACTTTTTAAATTGAGAAATATTGGTTTCCCAAATTACTTACAAAACATAATAAAATCCTTTTTAGTTAATCGAAGATTCAAAGTTCAAATAAATAATACTCTCTCAACTGATCACAATATACAAGCTGGACTTCCCCAAGGATCTCCTTTATCACCTATGCTCTTTAATGTTTTTATTTCTGATATGCCTTACCCCTTACACTCAGAAATTGCCTTATTTGCGGACGACACTGCAATATTTACCACTCATAGTGATCTTCTTCTAGGTAGAGACAATCTCCAAGATGACCTAAATCTCCTCATGTCTTGGTTCAATGATTGGCAAATAAAAATAAATCACCAAAAATCTCAAGCAAAAATTTTCTCCTTAAAACGGGTTCTTCCCACATATCCCTTAATAATTAATAACCATGCAGTTAAATGGCTTTCAAATGACACGCCTGTTAAATATCTTGGACTTCAAATAGATACCAAATTAACCTGGAAAAACCACATAACATCAATAGCTAATAACACACATATAAAAATACTAAAATTGTATCCATTCATAAATAGAAAATCAAAATTATCAATAGAATCAGCATTAATAATATTTAAATACATTATACGACCTTCACTGACCTACGCCTGCCCAATTTGGGGAGGTGCCGCTAAAAACAACCTTCAAAAACTGGAAGTACTGCAAAATAAATTTTTAAGAAATATTTTAAAAGCTCCATGGTATATCAGAAATGATCAAATTTTAAAAGAACTATCTATAGAACCTCTGAAAACTTGGATTCTAAAACTTTCTTCTAATTTCTACTCTTCTCTTTCATCTTGCCCAGCCACTCCTTTGTACACTCTAGGTAAATCAGCCAATCTTTTTCCACGAATAAAATCAAGATATTCTAAAGACCTACTACATCCTCCTTAATTAGCTGTAAAGCAGGTTACAACATTTCTAAATTAAATATTTATGTTTCTAATTCACATATTGTATGTATTTTTCTGAAGGACCCTTCCTGGGTATCCTTAGTTGTTATTGTTTATATTGTAAATATTAGTCTTCTACCATTGTTCATGCATGATGAAATGTAATTAAGCAAAATTGTATACTATGTATCATAAAAACCCTTGAAAGGCATAATAATGTCGAACAAGGAAATAAAAACTATTAAAAAAATATATATATATATAAATTATCAGCTTAGGAAAGGAATGGACAGTTCAGAAAATGCGTACTATCTGAGGTGGCTTAAGAGACCTTGGAGGAGCGAAGTGTACAACATGTGTGGACAGAATATGTTTGCCCTCCACTTAAACTTTGAAACTCAAGCTAATTAATTTTTGTTATGGGGGTTAAAATTAATTTGAGATTAAGACTGCTTTATGAGTATATTTTAGTTTCAGGGAAGATTAGGTCCTTTGATTGCCAGGCAGACATACAACAAAATATTTGAGAAGTCCTGAATGATAATTTTTATTAAAATTGGTCACCTATTACACAGATTTTCGGTGTCAAGAGATCATTAGTATATTAAAATGAGTACTGAATGTATCGAGTATACATTTGCCATGATTCGTTGCCATGTGAATCAAATTGTTTCTAATACAAAGATAAATTTAATGTGGAGTCAACAATGAGAACTAATGGTTCACTTACGAGATATTGTTAAAATTAAATGTTTGAAATTGTACTAAAAATTTAAATGACATCACAGTAAACACGCACATTAGTCATCAAAAACATAATTCGACCAAAAGGCACAAAAGTACTGTTTTGTTCCAATCAAACATAATTAACAGGATTGAACATCGTTGTGTGTCATCGTCTTTACTAAATAACATGAATTTTAAATTAAATTACAAGTTTGAGAACAACTGGAATAAAAATATGTGTGTACATATTCCGTTGCCGGAGGATAATTGAAAAAAAATAAAATCATGTCAGCATGTAACGCTACCACAAGACCATCTCGAACGAATGAATATTATATGTGAATAGTTCACAGGCTCAGGGAATAAATGTATGCTGAGCGGGTGTAGCAAACATCAGTTCAAATTATAATAAATACTACGTGTAGGTGATGCAGGATACTACAGATGAGATGAAAACACCGGGAATAACACATTCTCTAACCACTTCCTTATTAGATCCAAATGTAACAAATCGATGCGAGTAATGCCGTACGATAGCTACATAAAACAGTGAATAGTAATGCTCACAAGTAAAATAAATGTATTGATATTTATGCATTCTAGAGAAGCAAGTCATTCGTAGATAATGGGAAACTGGAGCAAAAATTGTTCATAAATATGGACAAATGATGCGAACCAATTAATATACAAATAGTTCAAAGTTATCTGTAAACTTGTATTGAGCCGAAGGCAAGGTGTTTGAAATGACAAAACAAAAGACGTATTTACATTATAGAAATCAGCTATCACGTACGGTATGCTGAATAATTATGAAAATCAAATAAGTTCATAGTTTTATTGTGAATATTTGAAACGCATCACATTTAACGCAGAAAAATTACGTTACCAGTGGCAAGTTAATCATACTCGTAAAAGTGTCTTCGAGAAATAAGTTCAATTCCGAGAGTTCATACTTAGACTCTTAGACGCATTAATAGCATATTTACGAAGTCTTCTTATAGTAGTGGAGATGACTAATAATGAAACTCGCATTTTGTAGTTTTGCTCCATCACAGTTATCGCCGAAACCATTGGGTGCCAAAGGCTCTCACAGTTTAGAAATTTGGAACTACAAATCAAACTTAACTGACACTTTAAAGATAAGCGAAATTAATGATCAAAAATAAATGTTTGAGCACTTTACTCTGCCGGTGATCACATCCGACTTGAATTGGTTTTATAAAATGGCGAAAGAGGCGCAGATACTTCCTCCTCCGGGTTATGCAGAAAAGAATGAAAGCGAGTGAGAGTTGCTCTATCAGAGGAGGGTATCTGGGAGTAACCGAATTCGTTGACAGAAGTGACTGTGTACAACAGTGGAGTCAGAGGCTTTCACATTACGCTCAAAATTGTAAACAGTTTAATTTGGTTTCATGGAACAAGACTGTAATCTTAAATTGTTAGTCATTTTTTGTGAATTCATTTAGAAATCGATATTTCAAAATGGTAGAGTATTAAGTTTGTAAATGTTATACAGCGAAAACTGTCATAAGCAGTCACTAATGAGGTATGACAATGTCAGATATATTGCATCACCGATGGACTACAAACAAGCCCTTCCCAGCCATATTTAAAAGTTGAAAGTTAAGCTGGATGAAATATTTTGATTTGTAAAATAAAACTATGGTGGACATTTGCAAGCATCGTAGTCAAACAGTGACTAACAAATACTAAAGTTTCTGAATTCGTACTTGTTTGAGGTGTAAATAAACATTATATTTGTGACATTCGAAACTAGAACTATCAATTGGAAATAGTTCTATTGGTGTCAGAATTATAATACAGGAAATAAAAGTTTCGTGTATTTAAGAAGAACCATAGTAGTCAATTGTCGCAGGCTAGTAATCGAGTACGAAACATGAACAAGAAAAATGGCTGTCATACTGTATATGACGAATGATAAATTTGGTTAGAATTATCTTCACCACCAAGACATACAAGGCCTGAGTACTGAAGTTTTTCAACGCCAATATGGCGGTAGAGAAGGTCGACTTGTTCAAGTTGAGGCGATCCAGTTGTGTACGTTGAATAGCACGACATGTAGCATTCGAGTTATTATGTAGATGTGGTCTGTTGTTAAAATAGCGAGGATCATGGTGAATAAAGGGAATGATGAAGAAGGGGTCCCCAGGAGAGGGAATTATGATAAAAGCGAAATATGTAAGTTACTAAGTCCAATGTTTACTTTCAGCTTTGTAAATTGCATTTGCGAACGTGAGAAATTGAGATGGAATTCCGGTTCTATTGTGATAATGGACTAAAAACGAGTGTTCCTTTAAAACATACACGACAGTCTCGAAGAACTATGCCATCTTTGTTGCCTAATTGTCCTGCTTACTTCAATCGCCGAAGTACTTCCTACAGAGAAAGTCCTCGAGACAAGGAATTGCGTTTAAAAAACGAGTATCAGCTAGCTGCTATTGAAGAAAGTGCAAAAGAAAACATTGCAAAATTAAATGAAATATCTTTCAGTACTTTTTGTGAACTAAGAAGCAAACTAGAGTTTATTATTTTGGACGATTATTGGTCAAATAAGGAAGACGGTATTCTTTTTCAACACATTGATTGTAATTCAGTCCCGAAAATTATTAATTCAGTTGTGGTGAATAAGGAATTGAAACTCAGTGTTTATTATTGTAAAAACGATCGTGTACATAATATCGAATAGTGTATATAATAAAAATGAAATTAGTGATGTTTTAGAAAACGTTAGGTTAAGTTTATGTTGTAATGCAAGTAGTAGTAACATTCCTCCTAATGGTTTTGCATTAATTTAGACATTTCACTTGAAATCGATACCACAAATTCACAATTTGGCAAACCTTATGCTTTTGAGCTGGAACAAATAAAACTCCTTACCAAGAAAAGAAGTGCATATCAGTACAGTTCATGGTTTTTGATATTGTCTGGTACGCTATTTACAATATAGCCATATTCTTATAAATATTTCAAACATTTAGGATTCATAATATTTCCTCATCCTAGAGCAATTAGGAGATTGTGTTCATTTGGTTTTGAATCTCAAATGGAAACAGTTTTTTAAAGTATACAAGAAACAAATACTTACATAAATTAAATAATAGTGATAAATTAGTGACTCTCATGTTGGATGATATACATTTAAAATCAGTACTTACAAAATATTTTTTAAAAAATATTGGGATTAGAACAGATATGATTTCATGTACTGTGCATTGTAAGTGATAATAACTGTATTAATAGAAAGTGTATGCGGCTTGTTCTGCATGAAAATAACATATTTATTTACAATATGCATTTTTTTGCGTAAAACATGGACACTTTTAAAATTTTAAACAATTATTTTCTCAGAAACGGCTTCAACTTTTTTCTTTAAACATTTTTCACGTATGTAGGAAAGAACTAAAAAATTGTGGTTCTTGTCCCATTTTCGGCGCATGAAATATTATAGAAAAATGAAAAAAAAATCGAATGGTAAATCCGAATTTTCCACGCTTCGTTTGAGGCGCAGTCACTCTTTGAATGTAATTTGAGAAGTGATTGGTGGATGCCATTCCAATCTTTAACAGAAAGATTTAAAAGTGTTCACCGAAAATGCGATTTGCGTCATTTTTTAAAATATTTTGTTCTAAACGGAGAAATCAATAAAGAAATTGGAGGCTTTTTTGAAAAAAGAAGTGAAAATGTTGAAGCTTAATGTAGAGTACGCCCCCCCCCCAAAAAAAATCGACGGACGGATGGTCAGAGGTTTTGCAGTCAGCCATTTTTGGATGTGATGGACCCACACAACGTGGATTCCGTGTTCACCAACGTGATAGAAGAAGTATTTTACTGCATAAAGAAAGCTTTTTTTTTAATTTTTTCGGTAACCGGGGCCCTCAATACAAATTTTCTCTTGATGAAAATGCCGTTTTCTGCTGCAGGATTACAATACCTTATGTATACAAAGACAGTACTATGCGACAAAGTATAATTGTTTTCGGGAAAATCATATTATGTACCTGTAATATCAAAATACAACTTAAACTACAAACTACTCTTGAAATATAAGATACAGGCAAAATTGTCGCGTAGATTTTACTAACATAAAGAAAAGTCTTACTGTGCTGTTTGTTCAGATAAGTTACTCCTTTTAGATGCTTATATTTCAAATCTTTTCCAAAAAGTGTGCCCTTTGTTTGTTATACTTTTGATAAGTCTCTGCTCTATTGCACGTGAAAATGTAAACAAGTTTTACAGTTTAAACTATTCTCATTTTACGGGATTACACGCCATCTTTCGGGAATTGTCAAACATTCTTGATCCCGTGAAATGCACTTTCAGTCCGCACCGAACTCAACTCACAGACAAACTACCCTTCAAAATGCCATTCTGTGGGTAGCACTGCGCAACGAATAGTTCGCGAAGGACCATAAGTTCTGTCTCGTGCACTCGATCGTCGGCAAGTTGGTTTCGCGCTTCGCAGACTTTCAACAATTTCCCAAAGAGGGAAAGAAGTAATTAAGGGACTTCACGAGAATTCTACAGTATAAGCGAAGCAAACGCGTCGTTATTTCGTAGAAATATTTATTAAAATCATCTTTTTTCCTTAAAAATTAAAGAAGAATCCGGAACAGGGATTCCAGCTTTTCCAGAAGAGCGATTTTAGATGTCACTGTTTGAAGTAAGCGTGCCTTCGCAAAAAGATATTGTATCAACACTATATCCATCACTTTTCCGCTTCTACAGCTTTCATTTCAAAATCGCTAGAGATGACCACTTAATCGAGGCCAATTTACAAAATGTCACAAAAGGTCAGGTGGTCGCCAAAACGAGGGAATTTTATACGTGACTTGTAGAAAAATCAATCGGTTCTCCAAGCAAATAGTCGCTAATATTGGTGACCAAATAATCAAGTGACTTTTCAAGCAGGTTTCACTGTATTAACGGAAGTAGATCAGACCTCTAGTAATTCAGCTGCCAATTAGTACTTTGCTAAGTGTAAGGTATTCAAATGAGGACTGGAAACTTGACTGTGCGTTGTAGCTTCCGCAGACGTGTGTAGTTACTTCGCAGACGTAGAGAGGGATAGTGCATCGTGGTGCAGCAGTGGTCATATAATGAACTCCCAAGACAGATGGGATGTGAACACTGTCGAAGAGATTACCTGAAAACTTAAAGTCTGTATTAATATGGGTTTCAATCACTAACTTCAGCTAAAGCAACTGAGTATGTACAATAAAACATGTGCTTTGTCCTCACTCTATCGGAGGTGTGCAATCAGTAGCGGTATGGAGAAGAATTCTAGGAAACGAGGCAATTGATCGTTAGTTTTCCGTAGTTTCTCGATAAATGCTGTAAAAGCCGGAGCAGCATTTATCAAACGGGTCTCAGAACTCGCTTGAGCTTTTCGACGTAATCCTTGTCCCCTCCTCTCCCATTATACACAAGCATGTGTTATGCCATGACCACATAAAGCAAGTCTCGGCTGCGGCTCCGGCTCCGCTGGTGGACAGAAGAGGGAAATCTCGCCCGACAGCGCGCTGCAGTTGCTATATTAGACCTAGCTATCTAGCTAGTGACGAAATTCTTGTCGCCGCCGATGTTCTACCTAGGTCTCTGGGCCATAGACACCGCAGTGACATCAGTTGGACATTTAATCTGGCGCCACCTATGCCGGCTTGACTAAAGTAATAGATTAAATTGCGTAAAGCTGGTTTCACCTCTGCAACGCTGTGCATCCATCCATAGCTGAACATGCACCATAATAAGGGCAAACTACATGATCCCTAGCCAGCAACATAGAGCTTGTTCCGACTGGAGGCGGTGCTTAACGTTGGTGGGAGAAACGTTGAGGGTAAACCCCGCTAGCCGAAGGTAGATCGGCGCTGGATCTAGCTATATAGCGGGGAAAACCCGCCACCTGGAGGAAAATACACTACACTTACGGGGCTAAAAGACCTTAGCAGTTATGCCCAACTACTAACAAACCAACGATCCAAATCGTTGAGAGTCGCGGGGTGATGGAGTGGAGAGAAGGGAAAAGGCAGCAAAGGCAGAGATGGCTGGGTGGAGGCGGTGAGGGCCGTGGGCGGGAAGGCGGGCGCTGGGAGGCAGAGCCAGTGCGGGGGGAGGGTGGGGGATGGTACTGCAGGATGGGAGAGAGCGGAGGCGTTGAGAGTGGAGAGTGTGGTGGAGGGTGGGGGAAGGCTGGAAAGTTATGGGAGAAAGTATGGGAAGGTGTGGGAAGGTGAGGGAAGGTGAGGGAAGGTGGGGAAGCGGGTGTGAGCGGGGGGAGGGTGGGGGAATAAGTGGGGGAGGGTGGGGTGGAGCACGAAGTGGCTGGGGAGGGTGGGGCGCATGTGGGGGAGGGTGGAGAGAGAGGGTGGGGAGGGCGGGGGAAGGTTGGGGAGTGGCGGGGGAAGGTTGGGGGAGGGGCGGGGAAGGCTAACGTATGGCGGAAGGCTGGGGGGGGCGGGGGAAGGCTGGGGAGGCGGGGAAGGTTGGGGGGCGGGGGAAGGTTGAGGAGGGCGGGGGAAGGTTGGGGAGGGCGGGGGAAGGTTGGGAGGGCAAAAAGCTGCTGGGGGAGGGCGGGAGAAGGTTGGGGCGGGGGAAGGTGGGGGCGGGGAAGGCTGGGGGCGGGGGAAGGTTGGGGAGGGCGGGGAAGGTTGAGGGGCGGGGAAAAGGGAAGGTGGGGATGGTGGAAGGTCAGGAGGCGTGGGGAAGGTTGGGGGCGGGGGGAAGGTTGGGGGCGGGGGGAAGGCTGGGGGAGCGGGGAAGGTTGGGGGGTGGGGGAAGGTTGGGGAGGTATGGTGGAAGGTTGGGGGTGGGGGAAGGTTGGGGAGGGCGGGGGAAGCCGCTGAGGGCGGGGGGAAGGCTGGGGGAGGGCGGGGAAGGTTGGGGAGGGCGGGGAAGATTGGGGGAGGGCGGGGGAAGGTTGAGGGGGTATGGAAGGTTGGGGGGAAGGTTGGGAGGGCGGGGAGGGCAGGGAGGCGGTGGACGGGGGAGGGTGGGAAGTTGGCTGGCGCGGCGCGGCGCGCTGCCCGAGTAATGCCCCCCGTCAGCCGCATCTGCGCGCGCGACGTCCATCAAAGTTCCTGCGGCGAGACGGGGCTGGCGCGCGGAAGGCCCGGCTGGCTGCCTTCCTGCCGCTGGCGCTAATTGTTGCGTTTGCTGCGATGACGTAGGCTGTCGGCGCCAGCGGCCGCATCTCGTCTTTCCCCCACCGCATCCGCCGCGCCCCCTCGTCCTGCCCTCCCCCACCCTTCCTCCTCCCTGGGGCACGGAGCCCACAGCCGTGCGACGGCGGCGCTCAACCGAAGACCGGGCCTCAAATGCTACTTCCATGAGCTCCCTTGCTGTATATATGTTATCTCAAGAAAAGTACCGGGAGCGGTAGCTCAGTACATCAACTGATGTTGCTGCAGCGCCTCTGACCGGGAGGTCCTAGGTTCGAGTCATGATGGCGGCAGGATTTTCAGCTAGGTCGAATTCAGTTGCTGTCTGGAGGAGAATTCTAGCGGCCGGCTGCTCTGATCGGTAGTTTACGTGGTTTCTCCGATCAACACCAGGCGAATGCCGGAGCAATACCCTCACAAACGGGCCACGGACCGCGCGCGATCTGTCCTTCCTCTTCCTTGTTCTATCCTCTCCCCTTACACACACACACACACACACACACACACACACACACACACACACACACTAACATGCACTACACGGCTACATATTCCGGGAGACCGGTCGGGAGCTTAGGGCTAGTCCCGTATGGGGCAGTGCCCCGCTGGTGGGAGAGTTCTGGTTAGGGATCCCACTAGCCGACGGTAGGTCGGCGCCGGATCTCGTCATCTAGCGGGGGAAATCACAGCAATCTCTGCAGAAAAACATGCACTACACTAATGGGACTAATGCCCGAAGCATTTGACGCGCCCGGAAACACGAAAAAAATCAATCAATCCAGAAAAGTGGCGGTGTTCTTCCTCCCTTACGACTGAGGTCCGGCGCCGACTTTCCTCCCTTATGACAGCTTCCGGTTCTCCCTCTTGGTACGAGAATCTCTGTCTGCGGGGCACTGCCTCAGCCAGGAGAAGCACTAAGCTCCAGAGTTCGTCCCGAGAAATGTGTGGTAGTGTTGTGCATGAAAGTGTACGTGCCTGTGTATCAAAGCAGAGAAAGGGATAAGGAATGGAAGGTTTCACGCGATTCATGGTCGATTTATTTCGATACTGCTTCGAGATTATCATGAGTTTGGGAGGAGAAACTACGAAAAACGTCTGATCAGACGAACCGCACAATACATCTCCAGACAACGGCAGAATTTGACCTAGCTAAATAGGTGGAGTGAATAATCCGCCAACGTCGGGATTCGAAACTTAGGACCTCTCTGTCAACAGTTGTTGCCCTGCGCTATCTCAGGTGATAAGATGAAGAACTTCTCACCGTGGTGTCCGGTCATTTACTTTTTACTTTCTCGTATACATACGTATATATATGTGAGTAATATACGTAGTATAGAGAAAGTTATGTAATGCTGCGGAAAATCAATTTCGATATTTAATTGGAAATACACGATTTGGGGTTCCCTGATAACGAAAAAGTGTTTTTTTCAAAACGTCCGACCGATTGTAGTGGAAGCTTTGAAACTTTGAAAAACATTCTTTAAAATGTGATGGTACTTTACACGTAGCCCCACGGACAATTCCAAAATTTTCTCACAAACGGCTCCAAATTTTTCTTTAAATTTCTTGTAAGAATAGAGTAAAATACACTTATGAAGGTGACATAAGCTCGATATTCATCATCAACTCTTAATTTTCTCTTTAATTAATTTAAATCTAAAATTGCAAAAGTTTGAATTTTTTCGGCATTTTCCTACAACTACAAAATTGAAGACATATTTTTCCTTCAAATGAAAATTATTATGAATAAATAGTTTTTTCATTAAGGTCGTGTAGATATTTGGAAAATTTGAGTACTTTTAGCGCAATAGAGCGTGCAATATTTGCAATTAAAAGAAATAACAAAAACAAGATTTTCTCAAAAAACCGCTCCAAATTTTTTCTTTAATTTTTGGATAGGGTTACTGCCTAACGAACCCTACACGATGTATTTAAAGCAATTTAGCTCTATTCTTTTTTAAATTTGTTTTTTAAAAACAATTGTTTTTTTGTCTTGTCTCTCACGTCGGTAGTATTTATATTACAGGCGATTTCTTCACATTATTATGTTTATGAGTATATTTAATTTAAATAATGCCATATAAAGTTTCTTGAAACCTCAATAGTTTTCTATTAAAATGAACTCAAAATTTTTCATTTTCAGACGCTCAAACGTCATTTTCTAAAAAATGGCTCCGAATTTTTTTCATCAAACTATTCCAATGGATAGTGCTAAATGCATTGTTTAATATACCGTAAAGTTCATTTAGGTGTATTCATTTGTTTTTAAACATTTAAACAAATATTAGTTTTTTGAAATATCTCTGACACCGTTAACATTCAAATTTGTATTGATTTGTATACATTATTGCATTTGTATGTTAACATGCTTTAAAAGAATGTAAACGACGTTTTTCGAAAACTCAATAGATTACTGTGAGAAAAAGCTTCAAATTTCGCATGTACAGCAACGCTTAACGCCATTTTCTTAAAAATGGCTGCAAATTTTTGAATGGAAATTGCTATTTAGGACGAGGTTTTACTCTTCTTTAATATTCTTGAAGTAAGATATTGGTTGTTCTATTTGGGAAGCAAAATGTTGTGAAATTGTGGAAAAAATGTACTTTGAGCGGCGATGAATGGCAGCTGCCAAGATGATGGGGCGCGACCGTAAAGGCAGTGCCTACCAAGGAAATTAGAAAACATTACTACGAGAAAGTCTGTGCAATTCTGTAGCATCACTAGTTTCTATCTTGTATACTAATTACATATATTAAACTCCTATAGTAGTTCGAGAAAGTATTGAAATGGTGCAGCTAAAAACATGTTTTTTAAGAAAAAACTCGTTTTGTCGGTCTCAGATACTAAACGAGTGGACAATGGTTTCTCTCTACACGTAGTAAGTGACTCGATTGAGACGTGTAGCTCCAAGAAGTTGTGTAGTGAGAATCTTTCTTTTGTGATTCCTTGATACAGGCAGATATTTTACAAGTTGCAAGTATTATACGCGCAAGGTTTCTTGCGTCTCGGAACACCTTCTTCAACTCCTATGTTAACCCTTGAAATAAAAGTTAGCAACGGGCGTCGTTGGCAAAATCTGATAACCAGAAATGTTCGCTACCGTATAAATAAAACTATTTTGCATAAAAAAACAAGCTACACATTTAACACTAGTGGAAACTAAATTGCGCGAGAAGTTTAAAGCCGAATCTCTTACTCTACGGATATTTATTAACCGTATTCATGTATTCAGACATGATTAGGAATGCATGCTGCTCTAATCCATCTTGTTCCTTGCCACCGACCTCGCCCTGTGCCGCCTTGCCTGACCCTGATACTACCCGCCTTACCGCCATGTTGTGCGTGATGTTGACATTAAAAAAATCATATGAAGGGCTGCCCATAAATTATCTAACAAATTTGAAGTATTTTGAATACCCCCTCTCCTCTCTATAACACACGCTTGATCTTCCCTAAATAATTACGTCACGTTTTCGACGAGGACCCACCTCATAGGTAAAAACTCATTTTAAAGTAGTAAGAACGAATTGAATTAATTTTGGACTATTTATTAAAATTAATGATAAAGTCAGAATAAGTTAGCGATGCGGACTGAACCTAACAATAAGATTGGAGAAAATTTGAGAGTGAAGAAAAGATGCATGAACGAGAAACTTTCTGACAACAAGGCATACAAACTTGTAGATGACGCATGGGCTTTGAGCCTCCTGCTTCAATTTAATCGGATTCTACATATTGGAATATACTGTAGATTAGATAGGAATATGATATTTGTAATCCTATAAATTCAATTAATGTACCGTTGATGAAAAAAATATTTCCATTCATTCTTTATGCATAATAACTTTTTAATTTATGAACATTTTTAAATTAATTTTTTTAAAAATAATTTAATGTTTTAGTATAAGTGTGAATAAAAGTAATTCTTTCAGCAAATACTGAAAAATTTTGAAAATAAATAACAGCATTACGTAACTCTAAACTATGACCCCCTACCCCCTATGTAACGCAGCGTAACGCTGCCACAAACCCCCTCTCCCCTCTTTAGCGTTACGTAATTTACGGTCGACCCCTTATTAATGTTTACATAACTTACACAATAATGTAAACGGCACATGAGATATAGAAGTCTTCCAGCTTTCTAACAACACGTTATTTGCCGAGACTGATTCAGTAGTTCATTCCGAAAAGGAATAATTCATAACACATTTTAGAAGTAATTATAGTGCTGCCGTCCAATTAACTAAACCCCTACTCCTCCTAAACAGTTTCAATGCAGTTTTCCATTTCAAGTAAACAACTGCATACTCCACTTAAAATGATCGATGTACGCTTTACTAATGTTAAGGTAACAAAATGTTTGGGTCTCTCAAATCAGTCAAACTTCAAATGGAACGTCCATTTATATGAATTGAATACAAACTTACGTTCATTATCCTAGTATACGTTCTGAATTCTTTCAAATTCAGTCTGCCTTCATATTGCTCGTTGTGTATATTTTGCGAGTATTCAATCCCGCGTAAGATATGGGATAATATTGTGGGAAATACATCTTATAGTTCCCAGACCTTTAGATTACAAAAAGACTTGTACGAATAATAAGCTAATCCCACCCACGTGATACTTGTAAGCCTTTCTTTATTAATATAGTAATTTTACCATTATCTTGTCTCTTGACTTATGAATCAATGGTTTTTGTCAAAATGACTCACTCAAGGGCGGGAATATATTTTCAGCCAACGCTTGTCTATAACTATAACACTTAGTAATCATCAGATGTCAGTATCAACAGATCAATACAAACTAATTTAATACAATACATGTATATTATTTTACAACACATTGCTAGTTGATATTAAACGGTTAAAACCGATACACAAATTAAAGTGCCAAGTTGAAACGTTTCTGCTCCATAACGGTTTCCAGACAATCAGAGACTAAACTGAGTATCAAAAACGAAAGTTACATTTATTTTAACAATGATAATTTAACGCATTAATTACAATTTCGACTTTGTAATTCCAAAGAAGCTGTAACAAGTATTGTACCTCAGCTTGTACATCAATCACCCAAACTCGATCCGCTTTTCGACCAGTTTCGCTGATCGTTTGAGCGAATGCTGAGATGGCCCCTTGTTTTGCTTCTGAACATAAATGTAACTTCACTTTTTGGTTGTGCACGTGTTCCAGAGTTCAATGAATAATAAACTAGATTTTTAAATTATCATTCTCTATGTTCTTGCGACAGACAGTTGATTCCTTCACGAAGGTCACGTTGAGAAATAATAGCCAAAATATATATTTCATTTGCTTCTGCAAATTGTTTCCATTAGACTGGAGCGAATTTTACTTACTCGCTATGGCTACCGGGGCAGAGAGAATGTTATACAATTATGTCTGTAAAACTCTTATTACACGGTCCTGGAAACTTGTGAATAAATCTGGATACTAAATTTATAAAAAAAATATCTAACACGTGGTGTAGCTATAATCCATGTTTTGTGTGTCCTTGATAGCGATAAATCGATTGACGGCAAAACGTCTGTCTGTCCGTCTGTCTGTGAACAACGATGGCGGCTAAACCTTTCAGCAGATTTTCTCAAAAACTGATATTCCTCGATTGATCTGGCTGATGTCGTAGCCCTTTGAATTTAAAACTGATATTATAATTTTGGGAGTTATTTTACATGAAACTTCGGAAACATTTTCGAAATTTTCACAAAAATGCCTCCAACGTTTTTGATTAAAATTTTTTATTGGATAGTGAGAAGGATGTTTGAAGAGAATGGTGAGAATGAGATCTCATAATCGTTGAAAATTCTGATTTTAAAAAAATATGGGTATGTTGAATTTTTTGAAAATATGAATATTTTTCGTGTAATTTGGCGTCAAACTAAGTTGTTCGCTTCAAAAATCCTGCGCTTCGTGAATGTAATTTTAGAAGAAATTTGAGGCAGTTGAATGCTACCTAAGTTAGAATGAGTATATTATTTCATGTTTATTTCGTCGTTTCTTACATTTGAACTTTTGTTGTACGTTTACAAGTTAATATCTTAGAAATTATTAAAAACCTAAATGAAATATATAATATAAAATTTTCTAGCCTTCAGAATATATCATATTGGAACGCAACATTGTCATTCCGCGTCGCTACTCGCAAATTTCTGAACAAGATTTAGCTGCATGAAAAGCAGTAATAATTATCAAATTTGTGGTGATATTTGCTTGAGAATATTTAGCCTTCGCACCAAATGTTTCACCATTTGCAATGAGATATACAAAAAATGACTACTGAGACGTGTTAATTCGGAGAGAAATTAAGATATCAATAGCATTACATAACGATTACTAAAGGCGAGAAAGTACGTGCTGTTTTAGCAACACTAGTTTACTTATCAATTCGTGCCAAGACCATCAATTCTTCCTGTTTTCAGGATTCAGCTTGCTTATGGGTAAGGGTAGGGATCCCAGAATTTATGAAGCGTGCATAGAATACACATCTCCACACGGTAAGGCACACACCGTTTTTAACTTTTCAGTTAATATTGCTAAAATTTTAATTTTAATAAATAAATAAGAAGGAATACCGAATCAAGCAATATAAGGGCTAATAACGTGCATATATATAATACTTAGATTATTTTCTTTCGATCTTTAATGGATTTTATGTGATTTTTTTCCTTTTTTGTTTCTAATATGAATAGTTATAAAGATATATCTTTATATAAAACAAGTGGATCATTTTCGAAGATTAACTTGGAGAAGCTTTTTAAGAGTAATGCTCACAAGTTATAGAATGAGTCGAAAATGCTGTATTTTTCTAATTAACTAAATATGAGTCTACAGTACCTGCAATGTTAACACCAACCTCATGACGTTGAATTGGCAACGAATTCCTTTTGGAAAGCGATGTCGTGGAAAGAGCGCTTTGTACAAGAACAGAGGGCGAGCGGCGCCGAAAGATTCTGTCAGCGACAGGCAAGCAGCCGTCACCAGAAGAGAAGAGGGTCCGAAATAAAGAGAAAATGCTCTCCCTATCGCCGGTGGCTGTCGTTTGAGCAAAATGGGCTGAGTAAACGTAAGTGAAATGTCCCCGAACTTCACGACAGGAGGCGCTGATCAGGAAAAGCTTTAATGCTCGGGTGGTGATGAACAGCGTCACTCGATTGACGAATCAAAGAATGAGTGAGACAAAAGGACTCATATAAATTCTTTTCTTTATGTTACTGCGTATGCAGAAAGTGACGTGAGCCATGCGGTAAAAGCGGTTGGATAAGAATGGTTTGTAACTGCCAGGGATACCGCAGGTAATTTTGAAGAAATTTTTGCGAAGACTTCTGTTGAAACAAACTAATGTTTAGTTGATTTTCTTTATTGGTTCTTTTTCTAACACAACGTTGTGGATGCTCTATGCAACCCCTTTTTAAGTGATATTGCACCAAAAACACTTCAATCATAATATTAAAATAACCTAAAAATCTGATAAAGTGATTAAAAGATATAAAACGTATTAAAAATAATGGGACTAAGGCTCCGCAATATTATTGTACTCTTACTAGATAAATCTACAAAAGGGTTTTCAACCAGAAAACTTTTTTTTTCCTGCTTCCGGACTAACTCAGGTTCATGGCGTGAACTCGCCATGCTCATTAAGCATTAATGCTACACAACGCAGTCACACTCTTGGGTTGTCTCTCTTGGGATTGTTGCTTCAAATATATTTTTTTCTCGCATAATTTCCAGCATGCAATTTTAGAAAATTGAGAGTGTTTAACCAAAATGAGATCTGCTCCATTATTTTAAGCGTCTATTGTGATATTCTTGACAAAAAATAAAAAATAAAAAGTTTTATTTTAATTTAATTTGACGTAAGGGACGAACATATTTTTCATCACTAACAAAAATGAATGAATGCCTAATTTTACGTGGCGAGACTCAGGCCATGAGGCCTGCTCTACCGTCTAACCACGCAAATTTCGTTACGCTCCTTTCACCTACTAGGCATGAAAGAAGGTATTAATTGGTCGACGAAACAGGCAGAATTTAGCTCAGAGGCTTCATTTAGGTTTGAGGATATTTTTTTTACATACAGTAAATCTACTAACATGGGACAGCCGGCTTTACTTCCCCTCCGAAGGAAGGCGTACGAGGGATTTTTTCGCCCTTAAAAATCCACGGCTTCGATTAGGTTTGAACTCGCGAACTTGGGTATAACAGCCCGATACGCTCACCGTCACACTATCGCCGCCGTCGCAGGGATGTAGGGTTCTAGAGAACAAGTCTCTTACACAACCATGATTTTGTTCTTTCAGAATCTATTACTTTCTGAACATTACACCGTCTGAGTTTATCTCCAGAGTCAGCATGACCGCTTTCTCTGCAACGACTTGGACCGCGAGAATCTGGTGTTCGATTCACGACGCACGTAGGGAAAGTTCCGACACTACCTGTGCAGCTAACTCGAATTCAGTCGCTATCTGGAGGAGACTTTTAGCGGCCGCCTTTTCTGTGCTCGTATCTCCAATCATCACTACGCAAATGCCAGAGTAGAACCGTAACAAACGAGTCACAGACCCCTCGCCTTTCTTCCTCTACCTTGTGTTCTTCTCTCCCCCTTACATACGCACACACTTTCACGCATTATATTTTCACACATGCCAAGAGTCCAAGACCAGTCAGGAGCATAAAGCTTGTCTGGGGTGGGGCGGTGTCCGGCTGGGAAGGATTCTTTGGAGGAGGATTGCACATTTCGTTTGGATCCCTTCATCCAATGGGAGTGGAACACCTCAGCTCCATGCTTAAAACACTCACTACACAAACGGTACTAATGACCATAGAAGTTGATGTGCCCGGATACATCAATCAATTAATCTATTTATTTATTTACTTCAAAACAATTGAAAACTGTGTATGACGTGCTATGGGGAGAAGTGAAATACTGTGCACATTTTTAAAATTCTGTGATCCCTACACTAAGCCAGCCATATTCTACTTGAATTTTGAATACACGAGAAAAAACCGCTCAGATGTAATAAAATCTATTTCGAAGGATAAATCAGCAATAAATTTTGGGCTCTTTTCCGTCATGTCCTTCGTCAAGGAATAATACTTCCTGCCGCAAAAACATGGAAACGATAATTTGAATAACTATATTTCCCAATGAATTTTAGAAGACGTGCACAGATAATGAAATTACAATCTAACTTTTGAAACAATACCTACGTCCAGTTCTATGAAGTTCCCGTCATAACATTGCCATCGCGTGGTCAGTTCAAAGCCGTGTACACTGACGTGGTCAGTTGGATACAGTTGCAACACACTGCAGGATCTGCAAGCTCTGATGGAAGCTAACCGAACTACGCGAGTCTATCGGCAACTGTGTGAGCGGGGGGCTCAGAAACTTCGAGGAATGCGAAATAGCTTCGAAACACGCCCCCAGAGCACGACGCTCGAAAATCAAGGTTGCAAGGTATGGGGATGAGGGAGCCAAATATAGGCTTCCGAACAAAGGCCACCTCTCACGGAAATCCCAGACGCCGGGCACAAAATGCGGCGTCGGTGGCACTCGCTTCAAGACGAGTGCGTGGGGGGTAGATGACGTAGGAGGTCATGTGACTCGGGTCTATATTAAGGTGCGTTGCAGGACCCTTCGGGGGTAATGATTCTGGTTTCCTCGCGGCAAACACCGCAAAACGTGTCCGGCCAAGTCTGGCGCGGAAGTGCTGAAAGCACGAGTTCGAGGTTCGGACACGGTGAAGTATGCCTTATACTTCAGGGCAGATGGTTTGCCGAGGCACATGAGGTGCCCAGTTGCGAATCGGCCGAGTTGGCTACTCGCAGGCGCGGCCGCAAGGCGCGTGTTGGGAAAGGGGGGCTGCGGCAGGTAGCTCCGACAAACGCCTTAGAGTGAGGTTTTAGTTTCTGTAAATAATTTATTGTAAATAAATTGTAAATACCCACTTGTGTCTGTTTCTTTGTGGCGTAGATCCCTACCAACGACGTTACAGTACAGTTAAAACTGACTGGTACAGGAAACCCACTAGGTCAGATATATATCTGAATTTCAAATCCAACCACCCAATGAATCAGAAAATAAATACGGTACTAGCTCTAAAATATCAAGCCCTCAATTTGAGCAATCCAGAATTCCATAAAAAGAATCTCCAAATTAAAAAATATCCTTATGCAAAATTTATTTCCTCATAAATTAATCAATAACATATTATTCGATAGCAAATACAAAGATAACATCATTCATAATAAAGTAATAAAGTAAAGTAAGTAAATAACAGTCAACCCGTCGAGGTGGGTTAGTCCACGTCCTGAGGGGGGGATACAGAGAGGGAGGGCTCTCAAGTATTCCTTTCCTTCACAAGTCATTTTTCTTCTCCCCATTGTACATTCTCGTTCTTCTATACCATCCTGTCTCTTTTCTTCTCCCTCTTCTATTTCACAGTCTCCCTCCCTGAACGGCCACCCATGTGTTTGCCGTGCATGGCGACCCGTGTCGGAGGGAATGTATGTCCTGGCGGTTGAGGGACCTTGTCTGTTTCCCATTACTCTCCTCGTACTACTTTTTTCTTGGCATTCAGGGATACGTGCTCCTACGTATTTTGGGGAACATTCCTTGTAGGTATCAATACACTTGCTTTGGCTACGGACTCTTCTTGACGGGCGGTCGGGAGCTAACCCACTCCCGATCAACCGGCTTGGACTAGGCCTTGTACTGAACTCCAGGGTGAGCGGGGGGATCCACGGCGGTGCAACGCTGTGGTAACCCCCCACTATATCCCCGTGGCAACCCTGGCACTCCGATGGAGTGTCCCCTTGGGCTCCGTGGTGGGTGGGGACTACGGGAATTAATCTGATATCCTCTTAATGGATAAAAAACCTCCCCCCGCCCTCTTCCATAAGGAAGGGGAGATTTGTTGGTGAAACATTAAATCTTGAGAGTTTTTTTGTAATGACACTGATAGACCTACTAAGCCCCGCTTTCTCGTCATGTCATGTAAAAGAGATAATTAAACAATGAAGTCAGCCCGATCAAACTTGCCAGAATAATCGAAAAGTTTAGCAAATTTCAGTCGGTGGTTCGTCAAAGAAACGGCACAATCATTTTCGAATGTCGTTCTGACGAACAAATCAGGAAAATCACTGACCTAAAAGACATAGCCGGCCTCCAGGTGCATGTGTCCGCCCACTCGACCTTAAACCTCTGCAAGGGTGTGGTAAACCATGAAGACATTTCAACCGAATCGGAAGAAAATTTAAAAGCTTTCTTCGAACCATATGGTGTGTCCGAGATTTACAGGATTCAGCGGAGAGTGAATGGGGTACACACTCCCACCTCAACTCAGATACTGACCTTTGACCCTCCATCCCTACCAGAAAAAATAGCATGTAGTTTCTACAATCTCCCTGTCAGGCAGTATGTTCTGCGCTGTTTTAAATGCTAGAGGTTTGGCCATACGCAACCTCGCTGCATGAGCGCCGCAGTCTGCGTGCACTGTGGAAGGGAGTCTTGTAACGACTCTAACTGCTCCGCAGATGCGAAGTGTGTGAAATGTTGTGGAAAGCACCCATCAAATTCTAACCAGTGTCCCATTTTCTTAAGAGAAAGAGAGATCCAGAAGATCAGGGTCTCAAAGAAAGTTTCCTTTCCAAAGGCACGACGCCGTTACCAGACGCGAAACCCCGTGGACATGGCCCGAAGTTTCGCTGACACCGTGGGTCAACAGAAGAAAGTAAATTCTGAAACCCAAACGCCTAAAGCCTCCTCTTTGCGCGATGCTGACTGTCAGGTGTCCTTTGATGACATCGGCGGAGATGCCTATCCCAAATCTCTTGTCCAATCTGAAACAAAAACGCACACCAAAAGCATAAATATCTCAACAAACACTCAAACGCATCCAGAGAAGCCGAAGCCGACAGGTCCTATTGCTAGATCTAGGTCGCCTGTCTCAAGGGACCGTGGTCTCCCAACACTCGCGACTCTCACGAGAAGTAGTCAAGACGACTCTGCAGGGAACGCATAACTCCGCACGAACCAGCCTATTACTCTCCAACAGAGAAGGAAAAAGAAGAAAAAGAAACCCCATACATAACTCACCCTAGAATCAAAAAACCTAAGAACTAGAAACTATGTCTCTCTTCTCATGGAACTTAAATGGCTTTCGTACCCGTTTGGATGAATTAAAGTTAATAATGTCTATGCATAGACCCGTGGTTATCTGCCTGCAGGAAACATCTCCGTTCTGAGCACTCCCTCTCTCTATGCGGCTTTTGTTGCTACAGGCAAGACGTAGACGATGGCCTCCGCGCCCATGGCGGAGTCGCCACTTTTGACTCAGATTTTCTAGTATCTAAAGAAAAAGACATACGAACCACTCTCCAGATATTTTGAGTTCGTGTCAATTTCCGAACTATTTCTGTTACCATTTGCAACTTTTATATCCCGCCTGGATAAGTCGTGTCACAGAAAGAACTGGAAGATGTGCTCTCTTAGTGCTCGCACCTTTTCTTATTGTGGGGGAATTCAACGCCCACAATCCCGCCTGGGGTGGCAAAAGGTCGTGCACGAGGGGCAGGTTACTTGAAAATATTATAGATAACCAAAACTTGATTCTCCTAAATTCTGGCGAAAGCACACACTTTTCCGTAGCTTCTAGCATTTTCTCGTCCGTGGACCTAGCTCTCTGTAGTCCCTCCGTCTCTACAATCTTCGAGTGGACTGTCCTTGGCGACCTGCATGGCAGTGACCACTTTCCCATTCGGGTCAACCTCGATATTCCCGATCTGAACGTTGCGCGCCCTCCTCGCTGGCTAATCCACCGAGCTGAGTGGGAAACCTTCAAGAAAGAATTACGAATATCGGAAAACTCCTCAAACGACATCGATGCCCATTTTAATAACGCCGTGCTTCATGCGGCCTCATTTGCATTCCCGAAGTCGTCGGGCCATGCACGACACCCCCCTGTGCCCTGGTGGAACGCTGATTGTGTCACCGCGGTCCGTGATCGGAAGAGGGCATTGGCAAAACTTAGTAGGTTCCCAACCATGGAAAACCTAATAAATTATAAAAGATCCCGAGCCAGAGCTAGATTAACGATACAGGAAAGTAAGGCTGCGTCCTGGAGAGCTTACATCTCGTCACTCTCTTGCCGTTCATTCCCTAAAGTAATGTAGAGAAAGGTCCGACAGATCGGTGAAGACTCCCTTCGCCGTCTATCTCAGGGCTTATGGTAAATGGTAATCTCCTAACCTCTCCACAAGAAATTGCGGAAGAAATGGCCTCTCACTACGAACACATCTCCAGCTCTGTACACTATCCTTCTGACTTTCAAAAAACGAAAAGAAAATGGAAACTGTAAATTAGACTTCTCGAGTCGCGTGGAGGAAGATTACAATGACGTTTTTCCATGGACGAATTCTCCTGTGCCCTCGCTTGTGCGAAAGATTCTGCTCCAGGATCAAACCAGATACATAACCAAATGTTGAAACACCTACCTGAAAACGCTCGTTCCATTCTCCTCGGCATTTTCAACAATATTTGGGCTGAACATGCCGTACTAAGAGTTTGGCGTGAAGCCATTGTTCTCCCAATCCCTAAAGAAGGAAAGGACAGAACAACCCCTTCAAGTTACCGCCCAATCTCGCTCACAAGCTGTGTGTGCAGCCTTTTAGAGCGCACGTCTGTTCTGGCTCCTGGAACAAAAAAACCTATTTACATCTCTCCAATGTGGCTTCATGGACCACCTAGTCACCCTTGCTACGCAGATTTCCACTTCTTTCGTGCTACGTCAGCACCTGGTAGCAATTTTCATCGATATAGAGAAACACAACCTGGAGATACGGTACTCTTCGGACCTTGCATATGTGGGGCCTTAGGGGACGGCTCCCTTTCTTTCTAATAGGTTTTCTTTCATCAAGATCTTTCCGCGTCCGCCTTGGTGACGCGTTATCCTCTAGTCACCAGTTGGAAAAGGGAGTTCCGCAGGGATCGATTCTGGTCGTTACTCTGTTTGCCATTGCTATCAATAGTATTGCATCAGCTATCCGGGAGCCTGTGAAGGCATCACTGTTCGTTGACGACTTTGCAATTTTTTGTTTCTCCAAGAGCGTGCAAGTTATTGAGAGGCAGCTACAACTTGTGTTTAACAAACTACAGGAATGCAGCGAAGAAACAGGATTCAAGTTCTCTACTTCAAAAACCAACTGCATGCACTTTTGCAGAATCCATAACCTTCATAATCACCCCGACTTCTTTCTTGGAGGGCAGCAGCTTCCAATCGTTGAATCCGCAATCTTCCTTGGACTCACATTCGACAAGAGACTAACCTGGCGAAAACATCCGTAAACTACAGGGCCGATGTGTATCACCTATAAATCTCTTTCGCACTCTTACTGGTAGCTCTTGAGGCGCAGATCGTGTTTGTCTTTTGCGTTTGTATAGAACTCTCATCCGCCATATCTTACGGTTACATAGTGTATTTTACGGATGCATAGCGTCTCCATCAACCCTATGGCCATTAAATACGATACACAATGCCGGTATAAGGATTAGTACAGGCGCCTGCCGCACGAGTCGCATCGAATGCCTCTTGGCCGAGGCTGGAGAAACATCTCTGAACCGAAGGCGGGATTTTATGATTGCCTCATATGGCGCGAAATTATCAAATGTTGATACTCCCTCACGCCTAGCAGTCCTCCATACAACCCACTTGACTTCATATGCACTTAGACCATCGTTACCTCATCTCCTGGGAGTCCGTCTCCGTATGCTTTTACAGAAGCTTAATATAAAACTACACAACCCTGTGAATTCCCCCCGAAACCTTGGTCTCCCTTGAAAACTACACCGGCCGATAATAGATCTTAGACTGTCCAACCTTCCTAAAACCTTTAATCCTCCCAGTACATTCTTATCGGAATTGGAGGCGATAAAATCTACGTATCCTGGCCATTTACACCGATGGCTCCTCTCAAAACGGCAAAGTCGGATGTGCCTTCTAGTGCAATAGAGCCTCGCGAGGTTTTCGATTAGACTCTTCGTGCAGCGTCTATACTGCAGAGAAGTATGCGCTCTTGGAGGCACTTAAATTTGCTGTATCGATGTCATTAAAGAAAGTGGTGATCTGCAGGGATTCCAAAAGCTCTCTTGAATCCATCTCCTCCATCTCATCTTGTGACTCACTGACAATGAGCATCCAACACCAAATCCATCATCTATTGGTCCGCCATTATATTTTAGTCTTTTGTTGGGTCCCTGGGCACGGGGAATAAGAGGAAATGAAATAGCTGACCAGGCAGCAAAGTCTGCCACGAAAAAAAGAGAGTTAGACATCTTCACAGTCCCCACGGAAGACACTAAGCTCTATATTAAACGCTCTATCCACGGTGAATGGCAAACAGAGTGGCATAACTCAGATTTTAAGCTCACGAGAATCAAGGGTTCCATAAATCCTTGGTCTTCCTAATCTCGTGATGCTCGGCGCGAGATGATCATTTTAACATCCGGATCGGTCACTGCCATTTCTCCCACGGTTATCTCCTCCACGGGGACCCATCCCCTATATGCGAATACTGCAAAATAGATCTTACCTTGGAGCATGTTCTCTTGCACTGTGTTAAGATAAGAGATAGCCGTCGAAGGAACCACCTCCCTATCGGAGATTCTTAGAAATGGCGAATCTTCTCTCTGCAAGCTTTTTGACTTTTTGCGAGAGACTGGCATGTACAGCCTTATCAGAGAGAAGATGATAATGCCAATTATTGGCTTTTAGCCCAAGATTTTAAAGTAACTATCTGGCAATTTTCTGTAAACCCTTTTATTAGGATACGTTTCTTTTCAGTTTTACTTTGCTTTCTATTTAAAGATTTTAATTTTCCTTTATTAGCTTGGCACTGCAATATTGTGCACTGGTCTTAAAATAATTTGACACGGGCTCAAATGACCTGAGCTGTTGAAGCGCCCTTAAACTCAATCAATCAACAACAGTCAACCGTCAAACAAGGTCAAACAAGGAGCTCAGGTCTATTACTTATATCAAGGATCTTTAGGAACCTCTAGACAAAATATTGGACTACAACAACACCAAAATCACTTTCAAACACCAAAATAACCTTTATAGATTAGTTTTCAGTAATACTAAACAGAAAACAGAAAAAATGGAGCAAAAACCATTATAAACAATATCCCTTGCAATGACTGTGATCACATAGATATTGGACAGACTAAACAAAAATTTTAAAAAAGAATTGCACTGCACAATAATGATATAAAAAATCAGACATCATTGTGTGCACTAACCAAACATGCTGTAAAGGAGAAGCACACATTTTATTTTGATAGTGCTGCCACACTTGATAAAGAACATCATCTTAAAAAAAGAATAACCAAAGAAAATCTATATATCCAAACATTCAACAATAGAACATGCAATCATAAAATTGGCGTTGAAGGATTGAGCAGTATCTATCACAATTAAAAAACATCATCTACAAATAACAGTCTTGCCTCATAATTTGAATTGTACCATCTTGTACTTCATAAGTATTGTTTAATTGACATATATTTGCTATTCAGATTGTTATTATCTGTTATAAGTCTTAGAAAATTGTGTAATAACTAATTAACAATGTTTATTCTGATAAGTTAGTGTGATACATTTTTGATGAGACACATAATATATATTACATAATACACAATTAAAAAAATAATACGTTTGGTAACTGTTGCTCTATTACCATACTAATTTCAACTCATGAATTAATAACTTATGAAATCCATATAGAAAATTA
Source organism: Teleogryllus occipitalis (assembly GCA_011170035.1). Classification (NCBI taxonomy): domain Eukaryota; kingdom Metazoa; phylum Arthropoda; class Insecta; order Orthoptera; family Gryllidae; genus Teleogryllus; species Teleogryllus occipitalis. The sequence goes on along the minus strand of BLKR01002136.1, from coordinate 119,525 downwards.
TTTTGTACATAATTATTGCTAAATTATTTGTTTTTGTGTTTTGTTTCTTTTCTGTATCCAAATTGTATTTTTTATTTATTTATTTAATATTTTCGGTGTGTATAAGTGTGTTGTACATGTAAATAGACAATTTCGTATTTAATGTTTCATAAGTTGACATCACTATTGTAGTCCAACACACGCAAACAGAGGCGGATGCACAACACGTGCAAAACGCCTATCACGGTTGAACCCTATATACTTTATACGAGATGGAACTACATAGACAATAGGGATATGTAGAATGCACGACATACATTATGCATAACCTTACAGGTAACAAGCAAATAAACTATATTGTTAATAAACTAATTATAGCTCTAATGAAATGGTGCACTGTACATATTGATGTATATAAATGTTGTCTGTTCTATAGTTCTGATGGAGGCCAAATATATGGCCGAAACGTCAGCAATGTAAAGTCTGTTTTCTTTCTTGTGACCCAAACTCAAGAACCATTCGACATATAATTACGACAGGTCAGGAATCATTGACTAATATATAGAAGAAAATCATGAATGGAATTCAGTGATGAGTGGATTGTGACTTTATTTAGAATCTTCTTTATATATATATATATATATATATATATATATATATATATATATATATATATATATATAAATGATTTATTAAAAATCTTGGCATGTTTAATTGTCTTAAATACACAGAAACCAAAAATAATAAATAAAATGCAGCATTTAATTTCCATCAAATACCATACTCTAACCATCATGAAATAAAACTATATTGATTAACCACTTTTTTGTCGCATCAAGCAATGAAACATCAAAAATTACTTATTATCATTCAATGCGGGTTTTTAAATAATCTAGAAAACTTTCATTATCTAAAATAATATTTGTGGTATCTTCAAGACCACTTCTAACCATTGAAATAGTCCATTTATTACTTAAAGCAGTAGTTGTCACGATTACTGGCAACGAAAATTCAGATATTACATTTAAATACTTATCCTTATGATTATTAAGCTGCGGATTTATAGGCACAAAAAAACATAGAAATAGGCAGGCAAAATGGGAATTTAAAAAGTAAAATAGTCATTTAAAACTGTAAAATAGGCACTCTAAATTTTTCTTACCCTTATTTGTGTACTTGCGAAGAAAGTTTCTGAAGGAAGCAATAGAGTTACCTTCATCATTAGTCTGACAAATCCTCGTAAAAATCCTTTCTATTGTGGTCAGGGAAATGCAGACAAAAAAGGTTGAATCACAATAGTTAGATGTCACAAGAGCAAATATTTTCTGGCATTATTTCTAAAAAAGAGTTCTTCCTTCTTCGAGTTTAAGGAAAATGATAACTGCGCTATTCCTTTAAGCACTCCATGTTTTATTTGTGGGTGTGTGTGGGGGGGGGAATGAAAAAATAACAGTTTTTGAAAAAAAATATTATTTGCATTCATTTGAAACACAAATTACCCAAAAAACACTTTTTTGAAAAGTATATATCACCTTTTTTAAGATATTTGTTAGAACAGATTTCATTTAAGACAAAAATCTCTGTATTCCATATTGTACTTTTGTTATGTTAAATCTTTGCAATTTTCGAAAATACAGAGATTTGGCAAAAACGGGACTGGTACTAACTTTTACATTGCCCTTTGACTCAAGTGAGGGAAAATTGTAAGAAATTTTCTCTCACTTGAAAACAATGTTTTATTGGAGCTTTTTTTTGAGAAAAATATGGGTTAAAACTTCGAAGTAAAAAATAACTTATACCACGAGTGATTCTGCACGTGTTTTATAATAGAAAATACCTGCGTTGTTGTGATAGTAAAACTGATCATAGATTTATCGAAAGTTGTTCGATTTCTCTGTACTCTACGGAATAAAAACGAAAAATCGTACGTTTTAAATTTTTGATTAATGATAATTGCATTTTGACCATTAAATTACAAGAATAGGCAACATTGAGGTATTTAAACACAAAATCGATATATATATATTAGGGAAATAGGAATTTATAGGCACTATAAAATTCGCAAATAATGCTCGTAATGCCTCAAAATGAATAAATTAGTGACACAAAAGATGGCATTTTCCATTGAAGGAAAAATTAGACAAATATGCAAAAATCCGAAGCTTAATGATTATTTAGAGAGAACATGTGACTTATTACTATTTATCTCAATGATAACGATTAATACAATTTTCTAAAATATTTCAAAATCCGACAGTTTATGACAATATACGCAAGGAGTCACTTCTACTTCTACTTGAATAGCACAGGGGCCCGAAATTCGTTGGCACTTTTCATATCCGATGAAAGGGCATGTGGATCCAAATGTTTAATACATTTCTTATTATTATAGAGGAGCACCTTTACATCATTGCTAAGGTCATGATAATATTTACTTCGAACCATTTCCAAAATGAAAAGGTAGTGACTTGACGTATATCTGATTAAATTTTAAATCACACTTGTGAACGAGATGCGCAACCAGAACCTAAACACACCGAAAGCAAAATCATTGTAAATAACTAATGTGATAAGAAACACAATCCTCGGCAGACACATAAACATCCAAAAAGTACTAATTCTCTACTAAGAAACGCTTACACACACAGCGGAGTTTGCCACTCAACCATTTCTGACTAAACGTGACGTCATTCTGGATATCTCTATAGGATACTAGTACCTGCTACCATATTCTGTCAAATGCCTGGGAAATCTGAAGTGAAATGAGCAATGGGTGATGTCCAAAGTGCTACTTGGAGGTGTTCAATAATTCTGAAGAGTTGATGTGCGGATATTTGTTGATAAAATGCTCTTTGGTGATTTCTTTTGTTATTTCTAGGTATCTTTAAATTGTTTTAGTTCTTTCAAATATTTTAAACGATTCGCAGAGCTGGGAACGGAATTGACAAAATATTTGTGAAAGGAGGAACGAAGTCTGATTGGTTACGAGAGTACGTGCACTGTTATGTGGTCGACTTAGAAGTGTTTAAATGTCCATCGCTCGACACGTGTGTAAAGATCTACATTGAACTCTATAATGCAGATGTGACGTGGCGTCTTGTCTTATCACTGCTCGAGGGAAAAGGTACACTCCAAGTTCTGGCTTTAATGCATTGGCTGGCCACTTATCGACCAGAATTAATTGACAACATCGAAGCAAATCCCGTACGAAATACAGCGAGCACGATGGCACTTCCTGTTTGATCGTCTCCGTTCCGATATGTCCGTCAGACGGTCAGGATGTGATGTCAACCCTGACGCACTTCCGGTTTCCACTTCCTGTTCTCGCTCCACAACGTGTATAAGCCACAACGCCTTTAATTGGTAATCATAGTCATCGAAGCAGCCGGATGGAGCGCACCAGGAAAAACAGCGCCAACAAGGAAAACTTAAGTCGCAACGAAGAACTCAAACTTCTCGTCAAATTAGCTGAAAGGGAGCAGCTCCAAAAACATCAACGAAGCCATCAAACAATACTACACGCTCTCTAAAAACACTCGACAACGAGTCCACGGCAGCGGGAGAGGTAGGTGCGGTCTTCAGACGTCTACCCCAGGACGTTCAAAAGCTCCCCTGCATTCTAGAGCTTCTGCCCTGCCTGAAACACTACAACATCGAACGCACGCGCATCGACGAACCGCCTCCGATCAAGCGGGACTGCACGGCTTGTCGACGTGCGATGAAAGAAAGTGTATAATATAACAGCAACAACATCATGGATTGGGTGGACTGTATGATGATAGTCGGAAGTATCATTCATTTGCTCATGGTGACCGCCGCTCTCGTGTGCTTTCTTTTGTAAACTTTTTTTATTATTTCTGAGACGATTGAACTCTTTTTCACTCCACCATGGATTCAAACACAACAGATTCTACTCCTCCATTTACCAGTATGACTAGATATCAACTTGAAACTAAAACTATTTGTCCCATCTGTCATAATGATGATCTTCTTTATTGGGCTAAAACAATATGTAATCACGTATTTTGTAAAACCTGTATTGAAGTGTGTGTGAAAAAAACATGAGGCGGGAGATGAGCAAACATGTCCGTTGTGTCGTTTCGTCTTAGTGTCCAGCTCAACGAACGTGGGGGAGGAGGAGGAAGAGGAGGAAGGGGAGATCAGAGATGGAGAAGATTATGAAGAATATGTTATAGGTGTGTTATCCATTCGATCGTCTTTTAGTCGCCATGTAGTGTGAAGCGTGGGACGACGGTTAAACGACGCCCTGCGACTTCACAACCCGTCCTATAGGCCACTCGTGGATTTGCAGAGGCGATTAGGACTAGAAATTACTGTGCGCCATGTTGAAGACTTTGACGTGCAACAACTCGGCGGTCGAAACCTCGTGGTGGGGGTGGAATCTCCCCCTTTTAGCTGGTAGTAAGATGCGGTGGTAGTGGAGGGAGATTGCACAATTCTGTAAAGTGGGGAGTCTCTCTCGCTACGATTAGAAAAGCGATTAAAAGTGGGATGAGAGGACACAATATAAGACGTGTGTCAAGGGCGGAAGCATCAGTACATTGACACACAGCCTGAATGAGACATGTGCGACAACGACTATTACGTGGAAGACGAGGAGGAAGAGGTATGCGACAATGCGCCGGCAGAGGGAGAAGACAACTGTGGAGACAGCGTTCTTGAAAACAAGCAACAACGAGACGATGCTCCCACTAGGGCGTATGTGGACACACGATTCCGTCAAGTATTTCAAGGGAGCGAGGATGTGCGTGCCGATCTAGAGACGTTGATTGTCAATCAGACAAAGTGTCTACGGCAATGGGAAAACGCTGGACCCTTCAACTCTGATCTTTTTCGAATTTCAAACGTCGGTCAACCTGCTGAGCCACGTGACACTACGACCAAATCGTACGTCGATCGACGTGTGGATGACATTCAAAAACAACTCGAAAAAATTCCAAAACTACGTATCAGCAAACTCGGCAACCTCAACGTGCAGAAGTCGCACATCGTCAACCTAGCGATGCCCACCCACAAAGATGATGCGGCCTGAAAACGCTACGTCGACGAGGCGATGGAGAATCAACGGGATTTCATCAATCGCAACACCCTTCGTCGCACCGGGGAAAACGGTGAAGACTACCACTTTCAGGGTAAACGACTCGCCAACGTCGCCGACACCGTCGACGAAGACGATGCCATCAATCTCAAAACACTACGACGCCTTCTTCTCGGCAATAACTAGTGAAGGGAAAAAAATTCGCACACTTCGCTATCGATTGTCGCTCCGTTCGCATCATCAACAATCTTCATCATCATGGGCAGAGACAACGCATTCAACGCCAGCGACGCTTTTGGTGACACGGCGCTCCATCTCGCCGCGCGGGCGGGACACTACAGTACCGTGGTGCTCCTTCTCACCTCTGTGGTCGAGGACATTTCCATTAGGAACCATGATGGACTGACTGCAGAAGAAGTGTCGCAAGATGAACACATCAAATCGCTATTGGGTACCGTCAGACAAATTAGACAAAGATGTGAAATCATTAGGCAAAGATGTGAAGTCATTAGGCAAAATATGAAAAAATGAAGATTTTGTAAATTATTGTATTTTTTAAATTCAAAATTTATGTCTTGTTTACCTTCAAATGACTCTCTCTCGTCTTCTCATTCACCCTACGTCACCGCCAGGCAGGGCCTCCACCTCTCTCCTCCTTCTCCTCCTCCCCTAGTCACCCAGTCTTTTTTTCAGGGGTTGGTAGACAGGCAGGGCACGCCCCAGTGGGTGTGTGTGACGACACAAGGACGCGGCCTTCCAGCGACCTTGCGCTGTGACGACACAAGGACGCGACCTTATGACGTCACACCCGCTGGGCCCGACACCGGATGACAACATCCGGTGTAAACAAACCACAACTTCTTGTTTACACCGGATGTGGTGATGCAGAACCGGCCATTCCCTACTACTGAATTGTAACTATTTATTTGATGATAGTTGTAATTGCTGTGTTTTAGGTTTATGTATGATGGAATGCTTCTCAGTGAGTGCGCATTGATTTGTTCTGAAGCATGTAACTGTGGGGCTGGCGAGACCGGGTTTGATTCTCTGTATTATGGAACACAAAGAAGCCAAACAAACGTATAATCCCTTCACAGAAATATTTTTAAAAACAGAAGGCTGAAACTCAACCATAAATCAATATGACATGTCATAAATATTTTAAAAAATATTTTTCCGATCAATACAGGTAAATTATTCGCTCCAATAGATTAAGCTGAGAAACTATCGGCAAACCGGGCACTAATATTCACTCTTACAGAAAGAAATCCGCAAACGGAACACAAATGTGTTGTGTATGTTCTTACGTACACCATTTCCGAGACTGGTAAATATTTTAGTATTCAGTTGTAGAAGATATGTCCCCGCGCTTTTTCGGATAGGAGAGAATTGATGATTTCCATTTTCTTTGGGGATTGCTAAGATATTTTATGACAACATTCATAGTTTGGCAGTTTCATAGTTTGGCAACATTCATAGTTGGCAGTTTGGGAGGGAAGGGGCTGGGTTGTGCAGGCGTTGCCTGCTGCCGGGGGCTCCTGCCGGGTGCTGTAGGCAGGCCCGCTTAGCGCCACTTGCGGGGGCTCTGTCGTTTCCTCCTGGGCGAGTGGGAGGTCGCCGCGGCCGCGGAGATCCTGCGACCCTCTGGAGGCGTTGGCGTCGGGGGTGGGGCCGAGGCTTACAGCTGCAGCCCTAGCAGCGACCTTCGGCTTCCGCCGACGGTTGCGGTTTCTCCCTCTGGAGGTGGTGGTCGTGGTGCCGGCGCCCGCTTCGGTGGGCCGCGGGCGGCCAGTTTCGCCTCCCCCGCTGCTCGTTTGCGAGGAGTAGGAGGAGACAGCCGCGGGTGGTCCCCTGGGGGGTTGTAGAGGGTCCGCTGGGTCGCTGAAATCTGGGTCTGCGGGTCCCGGCAGCTCGGGCTGTGCTGCGGAGGAGGGGAGCGTCGCACGCTCCTCCGCTTGGTTGCCACTGGTTTCGCCGCAGGTCCTTGGGGCCAGCGGCGTTGCGAGCGCGTTGGCGGTGCTTTGATGGGGGGCTGGGGAGTGCGCTTCGAATGCGCGCACCCTTTCCAGCACTGATGGCGAGGGCCGCGGCTCCGGCGTGGAGCTGGAAGTAGCCTGAGCGGTAGGCCCGCCCCAACCCTTCCAGTAGCTCCACTCTCCGCTTCGCGTTCCCGTGCGAAGGCGAGTATCACCTCCCAGGGGACCCCTCTCGGTCCCTCGCAGTCGTTCCTCTCCATTTTGGAGGCAGTGCAGGCTGAAGGGGTGGAGGAAAAAGTGCTCCACGTCTCTCCGCAAACCCTCTGCAAGCGCAGGTTAGGGACTCGCGTGGAGTCGAGTCCGTTTCTGGAGGGAGCAGCCGCTCCGGCATCCACAGCGTTGCTTTTGGCCATAGGCGGTGGTGGCAGCGGTGGCGGTGGTGTTCGCGCCTCAGCGGCAATGGTGGCGGCGGGCGCTTCCGCGACGTCCGCAGGACCGGCGCCGGCGCCCGGCGGCAGCTCCGATGTTTCCGCCATGGCTTTGTTGCCAAGGTGTCCGTCCGCCCCCTCGCTCAGGCGGCCCGGGGGGGCATGGAGCGGCCGGCGAAAGGCGCAAGGGAGCGCGGTCCGGGGCGGCCAGAGGTGCGGAGTGGCAGGGGCTCATCCGCATCCTACGACCGCTCGTCGCGAACTGATGTCATCGCCTGACGTCGGCATCGGTCAAGTGGAGCGAAACCCACGATGGCCAATGAAAAATTCGTAAGATAAGATCAGGAACTGCATTTTGCCATTGGCTCCCGAGGAAAACCAAGGAAACCCGCGGCAGAGATATTTTTTCCGTTGGCAGAGGAAAGCTCTCTAAAATTTCTTAAGGAGAGTAGTCGAGACCGTTCTGTCTGTTAAATTTTGTGGAAGGAGTAGTCGATCAGTTTGGAGCGTTTTATGGCGTGCTATCCATCAAACTATTTTTTTTATCATTACGCCGGCTAAGTAAGAGGAAATAATCCTTGCACGAACCTTGGCATTTGACGAGGTGGAAATAAACCTCCGTTTCATGAACTTAAAAATACGTGCATGAACCACAATACGTGCATGAATCGCTTGTAGTGCTCGAATAGCAGAGAATTGTGTTGCGATCGGGTGGGGGTTGCGAGCGAAGGAGTACTGGTACGAAGAAATAGTGCAACGTGCGCCATCACCAGTGGAACTAGAATCCAACATTGGGGCCATTTTCAACTGATTCGTGCTGTAAAACTCACGAGAGCACAATCCACCGTTAGCACTTCCCAATACACTTCAATAACTGCGATGAAAATTCAAGAACACGCAGTTTGCGATCGACGCGCTTTGGAGAAAAGGGCAGTGTCAGTAGAAACGAAGTGCGACACAGCCGACCGGCACCGCATTGGTTGTTCGGGAGGAAGGGTCCGCAGCCAAGGCCGCGACGATAAACGGAAGCGTCAGAACCGCCAGCGAGTCGGAGCCGCGGCCGCGCCGAGTCAGCGCTTACCTGCCGCCCGCCCGCTTCAGACTCCCGCGGGAGCTACGCCCAGGCAGCCCCGCAGAGTACATTCACCCCTTCCGTGTTGCAAAAGCGCTCACGCTTCTGCAACACGGAACTCGTGTGAACAAAGGCAAGGATATTTAAAAGCTTGCATAATTAAATGACTACTATCCAAATTGGGTCAAATATCGAAGAATTGATTTAATTGAACATTCAATGAAATCGAATTGAGTGAGGAACAAAAACAAAACTTTGCATTTGTAATGAAATCTTAAAGAATATTGCTTACAATATTTGTGTGCATGATGTTGCCGACATTATTGAGTGAAGTGTTTAACCTTAATTTCATTGTAAATTACCACGAGCTCATGAAATAGTTATTTGTGTAAATTTAATTTAGTTGAAGCCCGGTAGAGGTATTATTGGCATTCGTTCAGTTTTTCTTTGTATGTGTTTACTTATGGTTAAATAATATATGATTTTGTGTCTCAGATCCATAATCTTTTTCTTTGTCGTAAACTTGCCTGTATGCTCCCTAACATGCAGTCCTGGTATTAGTCTACAAAGGACAATTGAATTAAATCAACTCGACAGGTCTGACGGCGGATCGGCAGTGAACTGTCGGACGTCGGAGGTAACGCCCACGTGGAGAGAAGCTCACTTAGGGATAACGACGCCTGATCAGAAGAGTTGCAAATGCACGACGCGCCGCGTGAATTTTGACGGCGTGGTCCGTGATATATATTAGTTAAAAACAGGACAAGACTACACCAGACAATATCAGTTACAGTTAAATTGGCAGTGCGATGATATTGAATTGATGTGCATGTCTGCTTGTCAGGTCATCGACTGATCCTAGAACTACACGCACGGGCAAGTGAGCAAATGTAGCCACGAAGAATAGCGTGTGCTCTGCTTATGTCCATTGCAAGCGGAGGAGGCACGTGAGCAAGATGGAAGGTGACAATCGCGTGTAACAATGGACTGTGTGCTTTTTATGGAACGAAGGCTTGCCATCTGTAGAAATTCACAATTGCTGAACAGTAGTATGTAATGTTATTGCGTTGACATAAATAACTGTTAAAGTTGTGCTGCATTCTTCTGTCAGGCGCTTACTTCATTTCGGATTCCTCGTGATCAATTCATCCGTAGTTTCTTCTTCGTCCTTTGTTTAAATCCAGCGTTTAGCAAGTATCGTTTGGAATTATTTGAGTAGTTTAAGAGTGGACTGCCGCAGAACACAAATGTCAACAGTTACTGTTAAGCCGACTTAATACTAGATTTCAGCAACGGACATTGAGGAATGAAGTAGAAGGCAAGTATTTCCAACTGTGGTTCAAAGGGTTGGATACTTTTTCTTTTCCACAGCACCGAGATTAAAAACGAGTTTAGCAGCAACAAATAATCAGAAATCAGGCTGGTTGGAACGAACTGGTTTTGTTCGTAATGTAAGTTTTCAAATAAAAATGTACCATTCCAATGTGTATTGCATACTTCATATCACATAATTTATATTTGCACTCAGACATGCTCACTTCATCATATATTTCTATACATAAAGATGTATCTTCAAATGTGTAAAATGTGTTCGGTTTTTCAGGGATCATTTATTATTTACAAATTGCCAGAGATGCTAGTTGAAACAGATGTGGGTAAACACTTAACATTTAGTTACCCATCAAATGATTCACAGAAGATTATTGTGAGAGTTTATGTAATTAAAGCAATTGGTCTCCATCCAATGGATACATCTGGAAAATCAGATCCATATGTTGTGGTTCAGATAGGGAAGAAGAAAATAACTGATGTAAACAATTACGTTCCTAGTGAAGTAAATCCAGTGTTTGGAAGGTAAAGTAAAAATATTACTTGTAAATGTCTATAATAAATGTTGAAGACACAAACTACACACTTACTTGTTAATCATACGAGCACACGAACTTTTTCAACATTACTAAGACCCAACAAAAGAAAATATTTTGAAAAATGACGTTTCTCTTATTTCTTAAAACTGATTGTTAATCACATATCACATCGAAAGCTGACTGATCTGCCCATTAAACATACGTACAAATATATCATTTTTAAAATGTTATGCCGCAAGCGGCTGCAAACCGCGGCGTAGACACAATTTTGTTCCAATCTATTTGCCTGCGTCACTTACAATACGCTTTTCTTCATTCAACACAATTTGTTACAATTTAATATATAGTTTACAGTTTAACACCCGACTATTAACTCTATACAATACTTATCAATAATTGAAAAGAAATTTATAACAATCGATAAATAACTAGTAAAATTTAAAACGAATACATCCTGAAACAGGTTTTCATCTCTATTTTCCATGCAGGAACCAAGGTTTTTGAACAATTGCTGGGGCAGGGCTTGTCACACTCTTTGAGGGTCCTTCGTAATTAGAGACATCGGAGGTGTCTCAGCTGAGTGTTTCCGATGGGCTGGGGCATAGGCGTGCGCAGCAAAACACACGAGGAGGCAACAACATTTCTGGGCCCCTTATCTAATTTGAAATGTTTAAATGTATTTTTGGGCTGTTGGAGGAGTGATCGACTCCAACTTGGGCGCAAAGTTTTCTTTGTACAATTTCTACTTTTTCCAGAGATTTTGGAAGGAGTGAAAATTCTTCATATGTTTCATGCCCCATTTTTTATTCCAGCCAATAGGGCAATCAAATATTTAAATTTAGGTATGGTAACTCTGTACAATTAGACCAATGCGTCCATCCGTTTCTCATCACTTTATATTTTAAAATGAATCTTTAGATTAATTTTTATCTGAGATTTAACATATTTACAAAAATAAAATATTTTACTAGCGAGGCTATGCGACCCCTTTCAAAATTTTTAGGGGGGCACGACCTCCTACGCGCACGCCCATGGCTAGGACCACAGTATTTCCCCATTAACTTCCAGTTCAGGTGAAGCGTTTGTCATACGATGCCCTTCTTCCTATTCGAGCACGTGTAATCGGACTTTGATGATGTCTTTAAGTCATGTATTGATAGCTCTTCGAAACTATCAAAAAAACTTCACTATCACACCCAAAATCTCAAAATCTACAGACATCAACAATACCAATCAAATGATCAGTTATTATGCCGTAACGGGCGACACTGACGAGAAATGAAGACGCGAGGGACACATCCCCTTATTTTCATGTCAAGCCAGATTGTTTACTTTTATTTAATTTTTGTATTAAAAAGACTTTCAGTAAAGCATTACGAGTATATTTATTCCTTATATGACATTCAGTCTGTGAAATGATAACATGGTCTATACAAAACTGTTTTGCTGCCCTTCATTTCTTGAAAGGCAGCGAAAGGAAGATTAGTATTATGGAGAACGAACTGGGAGGTAGATGTAGGCTTATATCCGCGAGTTTGCATTTTCATATCTGAGTATCAATAACCACAATAGTCGATAGCACTAACTACTGCCATCGTTTCTATGTTTATTGTCAGAGTGTATTATTAAATTCATGGATATTCGTGATATCACTTGACCTTTTATAATCTTCCACGTACACCTTGCTAACTTCAATAAATCAACATAAAATTTGGGTGATTTTAACTACAATTCTGCTGGGTACTAGCATTTAAATGACTTCTTTGCATCTCCTCCCCAATTTTGCGTGCCGGAGGAGCCCATGAGAATGTGTTGTTCACGAGCAGTAGATCGCGATACCCTATATTTGAGGATTTTAGGCCTAACTCAGTTTTTTTAGCATGTGTTTTCTTGTGTTGTTTAATAATATAATAACATCCAACTAATTTACTGTCAATATATCAACTACATAGTCAATATATTTACTATAGTAAATACATTTACTTTCTCGTTCTCTATTTTCACTACTAAAAAAAGGTGCTATGAAATGGAAGCAATATTACCTCAGGAATATATTTTGAAAATACGAATTATGGATTATGATATTTCATCAAGAGATGATCTGATTGGAGAAACAACAATTGATCTGGAAAACCGCTACTACAGCTTTCATCGGGGAACATGCGGCATTGCATCACGATTCGACGAGTAAGTTAAAATATAATATACTCAATAGATTTTTTGTGATACTCTGGATAGATTTTCGTATAGTTTTGTCCAGTAGTTTATTTTATGAGGGTCAATGTTTTTAAAGATTAACATTAATACATGTGAGCTGAGTTTTATATTTTCTTTATTGTCAACGTTTCGAGCGTATGAGTTCACTCATGTTCAGATCTATAAAGTTACAATATATACTTTACAGTTATTAGCATGCGATTGTATAATAATAAAATTTTGTGTTTATAAAATTTGCAAATTTGCAAACTTTCTTCTCGTCGAAGTTTTCTAATATGCCACTTTGGTTTAATATTTTATAATAATTTGTACCTAACAGGCACATGAATAAATGAATCCGTAATTCACAGTTTTTGTATACAGCTGCTACCCAATGTAGTTCCTCCGATTAAGAGATACTTGCTTTATATGGTGTAACAAAACGTTGATAGAGTCGTGATTCATTCTGTTTGAAAATTTCCGAGAGAATTTCCGGAGAATTGAATCCGTTTCAACACATCTCTGTATATTATAATATTATTTTATAAAGTAAATATTGGTACAATGAAATCTATTAAGGATTTATCTTATAATAACAACTTCACACAAAATTATATATTATTTGGTTTCATTTTTGGTGTACAGACAGCGGTCGTCTCTGCCAACAAAAAGAATTTGCAATTAATGCGGAAATGTACAGTGAAATTTCTATAAACCACGCACAAATCGCACATTTACAATATAATTACATTTGAGGATATTTCCTCCAAAATATATAAATACATGAGTTTCCAAATTTTTGAGAAAGAAAGGGAAGTAGGTAATACAATCTCTCTCATTTCTATGTCTACTTCAGGCATGAGTACATAGCCATGTAGAAAGAAAATGAAAACTATGGGGTACCCTGCTTTAGTGCTTTAGCGCATTCCCTTTGAGATTCTGATAGAGTGCTACTTACTCTCATCCTCCCTTGAGAATTTTTAATACATGTCTTTGGTATACCAAGTTCAGCGAAGAAATCAATCATTTTAGTGCGCATTTTTGGGTATAAATACAGTTTGTTATTGTTAAGTTTTAACCAATTGCACTTCTCTAATAATTTCTTAAAAACTCATTTTCTGCAGATATGGTTACAACGCGTGGAGAGATGTTCAAAAGCCATCGGATATTCTCAAAGATATGTGCAAAAAATACCAAATTTTCGGTCCTCGTTATGAAGAGAACCGTGTAATTGTTGACTCCTGTGTTTTCAGCGTCTCCTTCGGAAATCAAGTGGAAGAAGAACGTAAGTTATAATGTAGCACACCCAATTGTATTTTGTTGTGTACTTATACTTTTGTGAAGAGGATTTATTTATTCGAAAGCTCTCAATGCTTTTAACATCAATAAACCAAAATAAAATGTCACTTGTATTTTCATAGAGAAACCTGAGGTGAATGGATACAGATTTTTACTTTCTCGTATACGTATACGCATACGGAGTAATATACTTATATACGGGGTAATATACGTAGTGTAGAGAAAGTGATGTAATGCTGCGCGAGAAACCGACAGATTTTCGGCACAAAAAAATTAATTGCCGGGTCCTGACAACGAAAAAGTGAATATATACAGTTGGTAAAGGAAGAAAAAATTCCCTAACACGTGAAGTAGCCAAAATCCGTTTTATGGGTCCTTGATGTCGAGAAAACAATTGAAAGCAAAACGTCCGTCCGTCTGTCCGTCCGTCTGTCCGTCCGTCTGTCCTTCCGCCTGTCCTTCCGCCTGTCCTTTCGCCTGTCCTTTCTGCGTCTGTCCTTCCGTCTGTCCTTCCGTCTGTCCTTCCGTCTGTCCTTCCGTCTGTCCTTCCGTCTGTCCTTCCGTCTGTCCTTCCGTCTGTCCTTCCGTCTGTCCTTCCGTCTGTCCTTCCGTCTGTCCTTCCGTCTGTCCTTCCGTCTGTCCTTCCGTCTGTCCTTCCGTCTGTCCTTCCGTCTGTCCGTCCGTCTGTCGTATGTGAACAAACGTAGCGCCTAAATCACGATCTTTTACAAATGGAAGAAACCCCTGTCCATCTAGATCTAGACTAGGTTTGAAATTTTGTAATACAATCTTTAAAATTCTTTTTCTTAAATTCTTATTTTTAAATAATGTTTTTTGCGTAATTGTGGGTGAAATACAGGCAATTAAAAAGTTCTCAAAAACGACCCCAAATGTTGTCTTTATTTTTTCTGAATAGAGCAAAGTTCGAGTTTGATTGTAAGAATAGCGTAGTTTCCATTTCTACAACTCCCTGTATTTTCTCACTGTATAAATAATGCAAGACAATAGTACGTCCTGTATATCACCCCAAGATAAATATTTAAGATATACATTACATCAGAGCAGTCGGAGAAACTCAGCAGAAGGAAACTCCCATGAAGTTCGAAAAAAATAAGAAAATATTCTCTACCATTTAAAAATGGAATATTGAAATTATAAAGGCACCTTTGCAATTCTTATGACATTGTATGCAACGTCAACCCATTGCATTCTATGGTTCTTGATACAATTAAATTGTATCTCACCAAAGCTTGATCTTGATATTAAATTGTATCTAATTGTATCATCACCAAGCGTTCAATCTGAGACCATGATGGCAAATTAACTTTATGGGTTAGTATAAGGTGACATTGCATAAAAATGGATTGCTAAGTCATTCTGCTTTAAATGCTTTTAAGCAATGTTATAGCATTGTACTTACGTATTCGGACCATTTTTTTAGTGAAATTTCTTACTCCCAGCAACTGTAATGATTGCATCTGCATAATCTCTCAACGTGTGTTCCAGATTTACAGGAAATTCTGTCGCTCAAGGTGCTGCATCACTGGCAATATATACCCGTCGTAGGGCGACATCTCGTCCCAGAGCACGTCGAAACGAGGTCGCTTTTCAATCCAGATGAGCCAGGAATAGAAAGAGTGAGAAGTAGTTGTAATGATAAAGATAATAATTAGTAGTAGTATATTGTTATTATTCTTTATATTATATTATGATGTCTTAAGACAATTCCGCCATTCTATACTCTAAAGCAAAGATGTCAAGTTTGCTCACTGATGGCAGTACCACAGATCGCGCCAACCTGGCCTGCGACGAGTTAATCAACGTAACTATAATAGCGGCATGAAAGGAAAGGTGCAGTAGTGTGTTCATCAATGAAATGGGTTAATTTCGCAAAAAGAAGGATAAAAAGTAAAACTAAAAACGTTAATAAACACAACAACAAAAGTATTTTAATATTTTTTTCTAACCGACACTCCTCAATTGAAGTACCCGTACGTTATACGTGTAAATTCCAGAGCCACTTTCATTACTGCTCTCTTGAGATGAGGAGGTGAACTGCATGGAAGGGAAATTTCCTTGTCCCACTCGTGGCATTAAGTTTCACGAGGGGCAACGTGCAGTTGCGCAAAGAACACAGGCAGAGTGCAATGGGAATGTGCGTATGTCAATCACACAAAGACGCGCGTTGATGATTTTATGCGTTTGTGCTGACTCAAGAACCCCTGGACAGACACTCTACGCAACCTGCCGCCCTCTCAAGTATTAAGCGCGTTTTCGCTGCATATTCTTCCCCTGCGATTGTGAAATATCGACCGGGATTATTACTTGAACGTTATCTCAGACAAGTAGATCAAATTTCTCCAAGACAATGTCATAGCCAACGCACGCCCAAACTCGAGGGAGAACGATTTAACAATATGATACTTGACAACCATGTCCAAATCAAGACATAGGACAAACCCATACTCGCGAGAAAGTCTCTTATATATTAAAATGTTTACAAAGCGTAGCGCAAAACGTGATTAACGATCACGTGACCAGAAGCGTGAGAAGTGTAATACATTGCAATAGCGTAGCATTGCCGGGTCCACTACAGTGTAATAAAAATATATCGTACGGCATTTTGTCTCCAAAAAATATTAGCGGCTTACGGCGGCGAAAATGCTGCTGAACAAAGACTCACTAAATGTTTCAAAAAGTAGCACACCCATTATTTATGTACGCTGAATAAAATACCCTTGTATAACATGGCAATAAATTAAATATTTGAACGAAAAGTCTTCACGAATTCTGTAATAGTATAGTAATGTACATACACATTACAAAATACACCAAGAATATCAAAAACTATTTCATAACTCAACAAATGAATAGCAAATTACTCAGGTCTACAAAAGTTTTTTGTCACCATTTTTAGATCCAATAACTGATTTTATATATTTGAAGTGCAAGTATTTCAGAAATGACTTCCCTTTTCTCGTATCACATTAGGTTTAAAAAATACATTTAAAAATATTTATAATATCTTTAACTTGAAAATCTGAAAACATTGTTTCATCAACACAAAATTAAGAAATGAAATACAGTTTACCTTACCCTCCTTATTTTTTTTATAACAGAGTTTAAAAAATGAAAATTAAACACTTAAGGTCATTATTTTACTGTTACTGTTACACTTTACTGTTAAAATCTCTGTTTGTTCACATTATACTAATAATTGGGATCTTTTTAATTTCCCAAGAACGTATGAACTACTTCTTTGAAGGCAATCCAAGGTTCCCTTTTCGGAGATGTCATACATGCTTCAGGATGTTCATTTTTAGCTAGTTCTCTAATCTGAGGCCCTACAAAGATACATTCTTTGGCTTTTCCTTCTGACAGGGTGGGAAATTTGTTGGTAAGATACTTAAAAAAACTTCCATTCTTATTCAGAGCCATAGTAAATTGCTTCATTAATCTCAATTTCATGTGTAAGGTAGGTAACAGAATTTTGTCAGGATCTAAGCTGCTTTTTATAAGTTTTTTGAAACCTGGAATAAGTATGTTTCTTCTAGGGCATTCTCGTGTTATCCGATGATTCTTTCTATCTCGGCTGTACCATTTACAAATGTTACATAGCTACCTGGTGTAACCTTTTTGTTGCCCTAACAACCCGGACAAAACTCTTACATTACCGCAGATTATCCATTCCTCATAATTTACCTATTCGAGTAGCAATTTAAGATTGCCATATGTCTCCCTTTGATGGACGGAATGTGTGACTGGTACAGAAGCTAAAGTGTTTATAATGTGTAGCAACACATCTTTCAAACTTCTTTTGCTTGAATCAATGAAAAGCCTTCATTCATGTTTTATACTCCCTTCCTTACTTATTTATGAAGTTTGGAATGTGAGTGCAATGTACTAAGGAGTTTTCCTGATTAAAAAACCGTTCTAAGTCTTTCTCTCTATGCCTAAAAAGTGTAACATATGTTCCCGGAGCTAGAAGATTGTTTTCTTTCAGATGTGAAGCTGAAAGAACTTTAAGTCGTAGGCTTCCGCGGCCAGAGTCATGTAAATGATCTTCGCTGTCCGGGTGTCGCCGCATCGAAGGCTGTGTTGCCGACGTTTCGACAATATTTTCGTGGTCTTTATCAGAGCTGGTCTGCGCTGCCTAAAGTTTATTTGTGCAGTTCTGTGAACGCACGAAAGTGCAATGTACGTTCATGCCACTGCGGTGCTGCCATTCCTACCTTACGGGCATCTATGGCCAATCCTGCAACATGAAAAAAGAAAAACAGATCATAAAGACATTAGCCAACTGGCGCGCGCATTGCGTGTGCAGTGATTCAAAGCTTATGTTTCAAGCCTCATTTCGCTGTTTCAGATTTCTCTTACTCCAGATACTACTTAGGTCCCTTATACGCCGCCCGTTGATCGGGTTTGTATGAAGCGACCTCTGAAATGAGAATATTTTCCGAGTCAGCTGCATTTTTAAATAATTTAGTGGTAATGCTTTTTAAGTGATCTATGAGCAGTGGCATTGAAGAATCGCAATGTAAATCTTTTATAAGATAGTACCTGGGGGCGCAGATGGCGGCCCTTAGGCATTCATTCGGAATTACTTGCAGTTTATTGAAATAACGTTCTGCTGCAATTGCCCAGCTTGGGCATGCGTAGTCCATTTGCGGCCTAATAATTGCTTTATAAAGCGTGAGGCAGTTTGCCGTAGACAGTTTGCTTTGCTTGTGAGATAAGCATCGCAATCGGCCTCTGGTCTGCCGCGCTTTCTTCCGCACGTTTTCAATGTGCAGGTTAAAAGTGAGTGATTTATCTCATGTCACTCTAAAATATATGACACTTTTGGCCTAGTTAATTACGTCTCCACATAGCGCGAGCGTCCTCGGCAGCGTGAATCGCTGTCTCCGTGAACAGCTGTGCCCTTACATTGACTTTGACCCGCCAAAGCTTCAGCCACTCATGGATCTGTAATAAATGCTGATCCAAATACTTCTGGAGAAGCTCGATCTTTCTCGACGTAGCTATTACAGCCGTGTCGTCGGCGTACAGGGCGAGGAGATGGGCTGAGGAGAGTTCGTAGATTGTGGTTAATGTGGGAGGGTAGTGGATTTTATGGCAAAGCGCAATATCTAAAACATCGGGCTTGCCATTTGTCTTAAAGGGATAACAGGTAGGTGTAGTGGGAGCAAAAATCTCGCAGCCGTTTGCATCAGCACTTGCTTTCAGCTTACGGTCGCGAGGGCAGGTGATGCAGGAACTCCAGGCCGTGTGTTTGATATTAAAATCGCCTGCCACCATTGTTGGAGTTGTGTTTGCCTCCACTAGTTTTTCAATATCTGCAGCTAGTAGGGCGCATGTTACCGCGGAGCGGTGGGACGAGCGTGCACATTGGGGAAAACGGAGCGAGACCGGTCGGGTCGAGACGAGAGACAAGACGCAGAGGACCGCGCTCCGTCTCCACGACAACAGAAGTGGCCTCAGCGTGCTGCAGCTGCGGTAAAACTGAAACATAATGATTTATGTTGCGTCTAATTAAAATTGCAGTTCCACCATCTATGTGGGGGTTCGTCGAGGTCGCTGCTAGTGCTGCTCTGTCGTTCCTGTAACAGATGTACCCTGGAATATAAAGAGAAAGATGCGGTCTATAGATATGTCTCATCCAGAATCATTACTGAAATACTATGCCGAGCTAGAAAACTGTAAAGTTCACACTGCTTCGCTCGCACGCTGATGCTGTTGCAATTCCAAAATGCAACAGTGCAGCTATTTCAATAAAAAGAAGTAGCGGTGGAGGTGTGTGGTGAGGGCGAGGAAGAGCGTGCCTCCTCCGTCACTCCCACCGCACCGACCGCCGTCACCTCGTGTGAGTGCACAAGTCATTGTGTCACAATCACTTTGAGGATCACGGCCGGCCACTCAGCTGGGTCGCGGCCAGTGATGGCTCGCATGAGCGCCTGCGTCACACGCCCCGGCTCGATCCCGTTCCTGACGAGATCGTCAACCGCGGCGAGCATCGCGCGCTCCTGCTCGCTCAGGGTGACGGGAACAGGGCTCATCTCCAGCGGCCGCCTCCGCTACTCCACGCGAGCGGAACGCTCCTCCTGCGGGGACGTTGCGCCAGAGCGTCGGAGAAGGTCCGCTCCTGGCGTCGCTGCTGCCGCTGGGCGCGTGGGCGTTCGCGTCTCTGCGCACGCTGAGACCGCGGTGGCTGCGGAGGAGGCTGCGGTGGCTGTGGCGTAGAGGTGCGGCGGCGCGAAGGTTCGCGCTCCCGTGAGGGAGAACGCGACGCCTCCGACTGCGTGTCGGCCGCTCAACTCTCGCTGATGCGGGCGCGTCGCTGGCGGTCCCGCTGCTGCCTCTCGTGCCGCCGCTGCTGCGCCTGGTTGCCCCGAAAACAACGGCGCTTGTCCTCGGGGCAACCCTTGTACTTCGCGCCGTGGTTGTCGCCCAGGCAGTTGGAGCAGCTCCGCTCCTCCACTGGGGGGTTTGGTCCCAGCGGGCACTGCTCCGCGTCGTGGGCCTCCCCACATTTCCTGCAGCGCGTGCGGCGCTTGCAGTTTCGTGCCACGTGCCAGAAATCCAGGCAATTGTGGCACTGCGTGGGCCCGCGCGGTGGCCGATACACCTCAACGCACACGCTGAGCCCACGTATGTTTGTTACCTCATGAAGCGCCCGGTGACGCTCCATCTCCTTCAGTATAGCGGCCTGACCCGTCGCTCCGGCGCGAATTCTACGCACATCCGGTTTTGCGCTACTCTGCGAGAGGATCCGACACACCCGATCCGACCAAGCACACAATGAGAAGCAATAGTTTCACCTACACCTGATGCTGTCAACATTAAAAACAGCCGATTGGGAAATCCTTGATACGGCTACAGCAGAGCACGCTCTCCATGTTCACGACGACGCAAAGAAATGCCAATCTAGGAAATTCAATGCTCTCGAAGTGAAACAACACCCGGAGGCGGTTTCACTACAGTCCAACAAAGTAGTGTTTAATCTAATGGAAGAAGACCTGGATGAACCTACCCAATCGGTACTAAGCAAGGGCCTTAACTTCGCTTCTGTACCTACGCGGGTGCCCACATCAGAATTCGCCGCAGGGATCGAGTGAACCATCACGCCCCTGTCCAAGGAGGAGACGGACAAAATCCGTAGAGAGAGAGCACGCATTCTAACACGGTCCAAGCTACCGCGCAGCAACATCTCCCGGCAAGAACACCTTGCACTGCGCACTTTACGCCAGCGCGATGATATCGTCATCCTACATGCGGACAAAACGCCGCCGTGGTCATGAAAACGCAATTATACAACAACAAAGTGGCCGCCCTATTTGAGGACGAGACCTACGCCCCTCTCCAGCACAATCCTCTCCGGAAACTTCGAGAAGTCGCGGCCCACGTCAACAACTCCACACTTATTGAAGGCGAAATCAAACGGAGGTTAAAGATGGGCAACAGCGCCATGCCACGGTTGTACGGGCTTCCCAAAATCCACAAGCTTGATATACCTTTTCGTCCTATTGTAAGCGCCGTAAACTCTCCTACACATCCGCTGGCACGCCACATTACCAACAAATTTCGCCCTCTGACAAAAGATGTTGAGTCGGCTGTCAAGAAGTCCAGCCATTTCATCGACCTGCTGCAAGCTAGACTGCTGAAGAATACTGACATTCTAGTCAGTTTTGACGTAACTTCGCTCTCTACCATGGTCCCGGTTGACGAGGCAGTCACGGTCTTCCGGAACAAATTAGAAGCCCGCGGACTACTAGCAGAATGGGCCGACCTCGCCCACATTTGCCTTCTTCCAGTTCCGGGGCAGCGTGTATGCCCAGATAGAAAGCGCGGCAATGAACTCTCCCTTAGCTGCCAACCTCTTCAGGGCCCTCGAGAAGGAAACGCCGGAAAACGCCAGGCTTAAACCCGCCATGTGGTTCAGATATGTAGACGATACATTTGTTATATGGCCCCACAGATAGGACACCCTCCAGGAATTTTGAGACCATCAGCACCCGTCCTAAAATCAAGTTTACCATGGAGGTGGAACAGGATGGCCGATTACCCTTTCTCGACGTCTTGGTTAGCAGGCGTGACGACTGCAGCCTAGGACACGCGGTATACAGGAAACAGACACACACCAACCGCTTCCTTCATGCAGAATCGCACCACCACCCTGCGACAAAGAACGGCGTTCTGAGAACTCTCGCCACCCGAGCAGCCAGAATCTGTGATGAAGCCAACCTTCCTGCTGAGGAAGAAATTCTCAAGGAAACCTTCGCAGCCAATGGGTACAACGCACCCACGACCCAGAAAGCCTTACCACTCACCCACCACCCGACTGCTCACAGAGAAACCAGCACCACCGAAACCGAAGACAAGGCAACAGTGGCACTCCCCATTCGGGGTATCACAGACCGGATCGGTAAACTGTTGAGGCAGTTCAGGGTGAAAACAATCTTTAAGGTCCACCATAAGCTGGGCCAAACCTAGTGCGGTTCAAAGACCAACTACCGCCACTCCAAACAGCAGGAGTATACGCTGTGCCTTGTAGCTGTGGGCGCGACTACATCGACGAGACAGGCAGAACGGTAGAGGAACGGCTACGCGAGCACATTCGCCACTTCAAACACAAGAATGTGCAACGCTCCGCTGTCGCCCAGAACGCTTGGGAAACCGGGCATGACTTCCTGTTTGAAGACACACGGGAGCTCGCCAGAGAAGAGTGAGGGTGGCCCAGAAGAATCAAAGAAGCGCTGGAGAGTGCCAAACACCCCCAAAACATCAACGGCGACGCGGGATTGCGCGTCCACGACGCCTGGCGTCCATTGCTGCGGGCTCTCACACACACGAGGTCGTATTTTTCAGTCCGTGCTGTCTACTCTCTTTGGGGGAGCTCATCCGCGCACTATTATGATGTTTTGGGGGTAATTTTATTAGTTTTTAAACACTTCCCGGTTTTCCCGAGAAGTGTTTTTATTTCTCTACCCGTGTGCGTTTAGCCTAGTTCTGTTGTTTCTGCAATATTTTTGGTTTACTGTTCTTTTATGCTGCATTTTGTTGATTTGCTGTTCCTTTTTTATTGTTTTGTCATTTCTCGGTTTTTACACTCTTACCGGATTTCTTTATTTGCTTTAATTTACATAGTATTTAACACGGCACTTATAGTACGTATAATACAGCAAAAACATATCAATTACAATATACACAGTGCAGGTTTTAATATATACACAGTACAATATATACAGTTTTTACAGTATTTATAGTTTTTAGAGTAAGTTGTTAGTGTGTTAGTAGTTAGTATGTTAGTAAGATGCTGTTGATAGTTTGTTAATGCTGATTGTAAGAGATGGTGAAGGTTAGTTTTGTGTTAGGTTAAATTGTGTTTGTTAGTAATGAGTGTATGTAAGCAGTGTTTGTGAATAGTGGAGTTAGTGATACTTGTTAGTAACGATGTAAGGGATAATGTTTTGTGGAGTGTTAGAATGTGTTATTTGTGGTTAGTATGTTAGTACATTCGTTGTGTTTTGTTATTTGTGATGATGCATGGAGTGTAGTGTTTATCGGCGTCACTCGTTCACGTACCTGAAGTTGTGTGTGATGGTTAGTGTTATGTATGTTTAGTGTGAGTTTGTTGTGAGTGTTGTTTAAGATGTCTTTAGAAAAATTACAGATTTACCAAGGGCGTATGTGGAATAGTACGTCTAACAGCTATAAGGTGCCACCGCCGCAGTGGGGGTCTGAACGATTTTGTCTATACATATGAAAATTTGGAAAAGTGAAGCTATTATTTTGTAAAAGGTGGGTTTCGTGGATTAGAATTACATCAGGGGAATAATCTTTAAAAACGTGTATAATTTCAGGTTTCTTTTTGTTCAGGCCCCTGTTTGTTCAGGTTCTGTGGCCAATACCGGGAGAGGAGGAAAGATTACCGTGAGATTGGACGTTCTGGGAGAGTAGGGGCGTGGCACCTTGAACCAGGGCCATGCGGGGGAGAGCGGGTTGTCATCGTTGTTGCGGCGCTTGTTGTCGGAAGTCGAAAGCCGCCACTGTGAAAGTCGTGAGGTCGTTAGTCGGTCGAAGTCGAAAGTCGCGAGTGTGGAAGTCGAAAGTGTTAGGCGATCACGGTGTTATTGTATTCGCGTTCGTCTCAGTTCGTTATTATTGCAGTGAGTGTATAGGTCGAGCACAGCTCCCTCTACGCCATACGTTTTGTGAATTGTGTGTGCAGAGTTGCGTGCAGAGGTCGAGCACGGCTCCATCTGTGCCACAAACGTAGCAGACGTTCGGTGTCGTCGCAGTGTGTGGAGAGGTTGAGCACGGCTCCCTCTGCACTCTAAATACGGTAGAAGTGAAATAGAAACTAGTTGTTGTTATTACGTATTTTGTGTGTGTGTGATGTTATTACGTGTTGTGTGTGTGGGTAGGGGTTGAGCACAGCTCTCTCCGCGCTACAAGCACTGGGTATTTTCCACTTTCAAATAACAAATTAAAACAACTGCAATTCCACTTTATAAATTTTCTGCAAGAATCTTAGTTAGTTATATTTAAGTACAAGTACTGGGTATTTTCCACATTCAAATAACAAATTAAAACAACTGCAATTCCACTTTATAAATTTTCTGCAAGAATCTTAGTTAGTTATATTTAAGTACAAGTACTGGGTATTTTCCACATTCAAATAACAAATTAAAACAACTGCAAAACTGCAAAATTTATGTAAGAATCTTCGTAATATTTAATTTTAAGTGAGTATAGTTTACTTCAATTTAATCTTATAATTCAATTTAATCAAAGAATATTAGTTGAATTTATGTTAGTATAGGACACTTCAATATCTTAATATCTTCATTTAAACCAAATCTAGCTTGACAAGTAAATACAAAAGAATTTTGAAAACTCCAAATATATTCAATTCAAATCAATTCAAATTCAAATCAATCAATTCAAATTCAATGTAATCAAAGAATTTTACTTGAATTTAAGTTAGTATAGGACACTTCAATTTAATATTAATATCTTAATTTAAACCAAATCTAACTTGACAAGTAAATCCAAAAGAATTTTGAGAGATACAAATCAAAGTAGGTGAAAATAATCAATATTCTAATAATTTAATTTAATTAATTGTAAATCTACCTACTTTGGTGGATCCGCGTGCAAAATTGCATGCCAAAAATTGGCAGGGTATTCAAGTCAGCAAGTGTAGATACAACTAATAAAAATTTCTGTCGCTCCTGAAACTTTTTGGATCAGTTCTTACACACATGCAACATTCCTAGAAAACGCAGTGACATAGTACTTAAAATTACTGATAATAGAACGCCTGTTACAGAAGTAACCCCTGCTGCTGTTTCCCCGAAACCGAAAGCTGTACTTTTCCCCAACAGCACGAACTCTCCACAGCCAACACCCAGTGAGTCACCACTACGTCCCGCCGTTGCGGCGCCCGCACTTGACGCACTCCGTTCCCCCCACCCCCACCCCGACAAAGACCAGTCAGGCGCCGAGGCCTCGCGGGAACCTTCCCCAAGCACAAGCTCTTTTCATTCCGAAATGGTTTCTACAGATGCAACTTTAACTCTCCCAAACTCAAACCCGTCAGACAATATCACCAGTCAGAAAAAAGACGGATGGCAAATTGCCACGAAACTTTTCCGCATTCGCCCCACTCAACAATCGCGAGAGCATCCCCAAGTGCAGGCGATCCCATCGAGGAATAGATATCAAGTTCTCACGCCTACTGATATCGCCAACCAACCACAGCACTCCGCCTGCTGCAACCATCCCCCGCGAACCTGCCCCGCGCTCTCGCGAATCAGTGGGGGAGATTGTGATCGAGCAGCCCATTGACGTCACGGCACTCATCAGCGCCCTTCGCCCCCACCTCACCATGCCCTTGCGAGGCATCCCCCAAGACCTGGTGGTGTTAAAGACCACTCGGCTATTATTGCCATTCTATGAAAAATGCAAAAATACAACCAGCACGCGCAATTCTTCTTCCGCCGTGCAACATAGGAGAGACGCCATCGTCTCGGAATTCGTGGTCTGCGAAATGGTGAAGATGCTGTCACCCTCACAAACGAAATCGCTTCACAGGGAATTACTGTCTATCGCCTTAGTGAGATGAAACGCGCCTGTTACACAGAAACAGGAACAAAATCTTTCCTATCACTAGGACTCAACGTCATAGAAGTGGATTATGCACACCTAAACAAAGTCAAAACAACATCTTCACTTCAAAATCAGATAATGAATGGGAGGAATATAAGGGTAGAGACCGGGTGCCCCACTGCAAGCGCTGCCAACTCTGGGGGCACTCACACAACGGCTGCCGCAGAAATGCGGTGTGGCTCTGTTGAGCCGGCGCTCACTCCTTCGAAAACTGCCCCAGGCCTGAGAACACGAAATGTGCAAGCTACGGTGAGAGCCACGTGGCCAGTTGTCACTTGTGTGCCGCTCTACACCCGTACAACAACGCCAGAGCTAGTCAACTTAGTGGAGCACGTCAGACGAGAGCGGTCGCTGACCTCGTCAGACGAGCCAATGCTCTCGCTCTCCCCCTCACACACACACACACACACACACACACTCACACACACACGAGAGCGTGTTCTTTAGATTCTAGCGGTATACTCCCTGTCGGGAGCTCATCCGCGCACTGGTTTTCTTTATATTAGTTTTAAATGTTTTTCCAGTCTTGTCGGTTATCCTGAGTTGAGTGTTGGTTTCACTGTGGTTTTTTCTCGTGCGATTTTGTGCACTTCGCGCTTTCGTCATCTTTTAGTTTTGTTTGATTCACTTCCACTTTCACTTGGCCACAAAGTTGCTACTCCCAAAAAGAAGTTGTCACTCCTGGCTCGCTGACGTTTCCTGATTTCACATTTTTCTTTTATTTGTTTTTATTTACAATTTTTTTACATTTTTATAATTATCTTAGGGTTACATATAGTATATATTAATATTATCAAGCTGTTAGTGATAGTACTTACAGTAATTACTACTTCTATTTTCCTTATTATTTAATATTTATTTATTATTTATTAATGTAGCTGATATGATTTATATGCTTATGGTTGATGAGGGTGATGAGATGATTTGTTTGAGGCGCGCGCGCTTTCTCTGCGCGCCCGGGATCGGACGGCGCAGGAGAGCTGGTGACAGCCAATGGCGGCGCTTCGGCCGTCGGCGCCTGTTTTGAAGCTGCGGGCCCGTGTTTCTGATCGTTATAGCTATTTATTGACTTTATGAAATTAAATTTATGGAATAATGTAAGTATAGGATAATTTAAGAATAGATATAAGAGTAATTTTTGGGGGTCAAATGGCTGTCATGGATCTGGCGGGGATTACCGATGTCCATAGGTAATCACTACTAAATACCAGTAATATCCCCCTGCAATGGGGATACCCGATTTGGGTGAAAAGTCAGCAAGTCCTGTTCTCTCCTCCTCGTGGCGGCCCCTGGGTGCTCTCTGAGGTGAGAGCTTAGAGAGTAGCTAAAGAGAGCAGGGCGAGGGCGAGTCTCCGGCGCCTGAAAACGGGAGCATTGGACTAAGGGAAGGAAAACCCCGACAGAAAAACCAAGGGTGGGGGGGGACTCTCCAGGTGTAGTTAACCAACCTCCCTAGGGGAAGGAAACCCCGAAATCAAACCCGGTCCACCAGAGAGGGGGTTAAGCATAGGGTTGGCGGCCCTATCTTGTAAAAAGAACCTTGTCACGAATCCTAACGAGATGCCTGGGAATACGGTACCTAACTCATGGAGACGACTCGGCAAAGAAACACGGCTAAAGAATAAAATAAAAATGGGAACTTGGAACATTAGAACTATGCTCCAACCAGGGAAAATGATGGAGATTGCGGAAGAAGCTAAGAAATTTCAGTTTGATATTATTGCTCTTCAGGAATTAAGATGGGAAGGCCATGTTAGTATTGATAAAAAGGATTTTACTCTGTACTATTCGGGACCTGAGAAACGAACTGGACTATATGGAACTGGATTTATAGTCAATAAAAGGTTGAAGAAAAGCATCCAGTCCTTTATACCATTAGAGGAGTGACTATGTAAAATCATATTAAAGGGAAGGTTTCGAAACATCACCATATTTTCTGCACTTGCTCCAACAGAAGAAAGACCTGATGATGAGAAATTCTCCTTTTATGACAAATTGGAGAAACAATGTAACAAAGTACCAAAATACCATATGAAGCTAGTATTAGGCGACTTTAACGCAAAAATAGGTAATGAAAGTATATCCATGGTGGCAGGAAAATATTCTCTCCATACAGAAACTAGTGAAAATGGACAGATGTTGACTAACTTAGCATTAGCAACAAACCTATTGATTATGAGTACATTTTTTGAGCATAAAAACATACATAAGCACACATGGAAAATACCCGGGTCTTCATCTTTTAATCAAATAGATCATGTTTTAATAAACAGACCACACTTTACATCAATAGTAGACGTTAGATCAAAAAGGGGACCGGACTGTGATTCTGATCACTACTTAGTCCAAGTACTACTGAGGGAAAAATTATCTGTCGCCAGAAGTGGGCAAGGGAGTAAGAGAAAGAAATGGAATACTGAATTGCTCCAGAAGAAGGAATATATGAAAAATTATAGGAAAATAATAGAAAATAAAGACAGTTACAGAAAATGAAGAGGAGAATGAATTAGTTGGAAATCAGTGGAAATGCATTAAAGAGGTCATAATAGATGCTGCAGAAAATACCATTGGAAGAGCACAGAGGAAACGAAGTAACGAATGGTTTGATGAAGTATGCAAAAATGCATTAACCAAGAGAAATAGAGATAGAAAAATTTTGATGCAAAGAGACACTAGATTAGCAAGGGAAAAATATTACCAGAGTAGAAAGGAGGCTAGCAAAGTAATTCGAAGAAAGAAAAGAGGGTTTTTGAAATGTAAAGTAGAAGAAATATAAAAGCTAAATGACACAAATGAGAATAGGAAATTTTATCAGGTGGTGAAAAATATGACCAAGGGGTATCAGGCAAGGAATAATCTTTGTCGGGACAAGCATGGAAAACTTATTGAAGACCAACAAGGAGTGTTGGAAAGATGGGCTGAATATTATAATGAGCTCTTAAACAACAATGATGAAGACTGTCATGAAGGAGAACTACAGAAAGATCAAAGTAGAGAAACTGAAGCTGAGATAGAAACACCTACAATAGAAGAGATACGGGAAGTTGTGAAGATGTTAAAACATGGCAAGGCACCTGGAGAAGATGAAATACCTGGTGAATTAATAAAAGCTGGTGGAGAGGAGTTATTGAAGGCATTACATAAAATAATATGTAAAATATGGGAAAGGTATGAAATACCGAGAGAATGGAAAAATGGGCTTATATGTCCAATATATAAGAAAGGAGACAAACTCGATTGTAAAAACTATAGAGGAATTACACTCTTGAACACTGTATATAAGATATTTTCCAGTATAGTTCAGAGGCGATTGAACAACTTCGCTGAAAATATAATTGATGAGTATCAATGTGGATTCCGGAAAGGTAGAGGAACTACAGACCAGATATTTACTATTAGACAAATAATGGAAAAATGTTATGAGTATAACATTGATTTACATCTACTCTTCATTGACTATATTGAAGAATTTGACAGTATTAACTGGAACCAGTTGTTCAGAGTGCTAAAGGAAGATGGAATGCCAAGCAAATTGATAAGATTGATCCAAACTTGTTTGTCTGAATCTCAATGTAAAGTATAAATTGCAGGGAAGATTAGCGACCCGTTTAAAATAACATCGGGTGTTAAGCAAGGTGATTCGCTATGAGCTACACTATTCAACATCGCTCTCCATACTGCTGTGAAAACATTAAATATTAGGGGCAACATCCTCTATAAGTCTAAACAATGCCTAGCATATGCTGATGATATAGCACTAATAGCAAGAAGTAAAGAGGCACTGGAAGAAATGTTTACAACATTCGAAATAAATAGAAAAACCATAGGCCTTAAAATTAATGAAAAAAATACCAAATACTTGAAAATGTCAGCATCAGAAAATAGAAGAAAAAATATAAACAATGGAGATAAATGATTACAAATTTGAAGGAGTCAGTGATTTCACATATCTTGGAGTTAATATTAACAACACAAACAATGTATCTGAAGAAATCAACAAAAGGGTGATGAAAGGTAATAAGGCCTATTATGCAAATATACCACTCCTAAAATCTGCTCTCTTGACTAGGAAAACAAAAGTGAAGTTGTATAAAACTTTAATCCGACCAATAGTAACTTACGGAGCAGAAACATGGGTCCTGAGCAATAATGACATCGAGACAGTACGTAGATTTGAAAGGAAAATTGTAAGGAGAATTTATGGAGCTGTAAAAGATAGAGAAAGATGGAGGATAAGATCTAATGAAGAAATAAACAATATACTTGAAGATCAAGATATAATTAGATTCATAAAATCTCGCAGAATTTCTTGGTTGGGACACGTGCAGAGAATGGGAGTGGAATGAATGCCTAAACATATACATAAAAATAACATTCTGGGCGTACGAAAACGTGGCAGGCCCAGAAAAAGTTTGATCCAGGATGTTGTGGATGACCTGAAAACAATGAAAGTCACTGGATGGTGGGAGAAGGCCGAAAGAAGAGAGGAATAGAGGCAGATCGTAAAGGCAGCCTTGGCCCACATCAGGCTGTAGTGCTTTGGAAGAAGAATAAGAGTAATTTAAGATAAATATAATAATAAAAAACAATTTTTATGAGATAAACGAGTTTAATTTTTTGGAAGAATCCTATGCTTAACTTATTGCTATTTTATTTGTACATGAATGCTTAATCTAGTGTTTTATGCTGATTTTAACCTTATTCTTAATCTATTTTGACATGTGTGTTTCATCTAATGAACTTATCTGGGTTTAACGGGTTATTTGGATATGTACATAGTGTTATTACTTCTAGTTTCTGTTGTACATTGTTCTATTTTTAACAGTTTTTCTTCGTCTTCTTTCAGCCGGTAATGTGCGGTCCTATGTTGCGGTAGCCGTGATTGGGTGTGTGTGTGTGTTTGTAGAAAGAAGTTAATAGAAGTTTGTGTTAGGGATTTGGAGATTAAAGATGTCAAGTTTGTGTTATATATCTTGCAATTAAAGATGTGGTGAGTGCTTTGAGCGTGGCTATGCTCTTTCTCGCACCCGTGCGTGAGTTTTGTGTGATGTGAGTTTGGAGTGTGAGTGTTAGTGTGGAAGTGTTGTTTATGGCGGTTTAAGAAAGATAACGTCTGAAGACAGTTTTTTGAGTTTGTAGCGTGTGGGTTTGGCGTAATATTGTGCGTACTGTTGAAAGAGGGGGTCGGTATCTAAGTGAGTGAAGATGTCGTGAATTCTTTCCCTGGCAAGTTCGTATAGCGTGTTGGTGATCGTGTCAGTGTTTCTGTTTGTGAATTGATCTGCAAAGACTGAGCCTGGGAGAGGCGAAGTGTGGAGCGAATGAAATAGTTTTCGGCTCGCGTGAGAAATTGGAGATTGGTCTCCGCGGCCGTGGCCCATACTTCGCAAGCGTAAAGCCCCGCGCTTCGTACGCACGCAAGATATAAGTGAATTTTAAGCTTTTCTTTTAACGATTTGCTTTTAAAGAAAGGGAGAAGAGAAGAAATGTACCAGGTCTTATTACTTTGGCGTTGGATATGTGCTGTTTCCAGGTCAGTCTGCGATCGAAGGTTACTCCTAGGTATTGAATAGTATTTTGCCACGAAATTGTGTAACCATTTTGGTGGATGGGAGTGACAGTGTGCGCGTTGAGTGAGAACTTGTGTGTGAAGAGAATTGCCTGACATTTCTGCGCATTCAGTGTGAGGCCGTTTTCCGCGCTCCAATTCGCGAGCGCATTTGCGGCGCGCTGTAGTCGCTTAACCGCAACTTGTACTCGCGTTTCTTTGGCCGTGTACGCTATATCGTCTGCGTAGATGTATTCACTCACTCCGGCAATGTTGTGGATATCATTTAGAAACATAGAAAAGGAAAGAATACAGCGCCCTGAGAGACGCCGGTGAGAATAGGGCGGGGAGATGAAGTGACGATTAGTAGCGAACAGTAAAAGTACGTGAACTTAAGTAACTTGCAAGTAGATCGAGAATGAACTGTGAGACGTATGGGCGGAGTTTTTTGCAAGAGAAGCGAGTGATGAACAGTGTCGAAGACGTAGGAATAATCGAAGAAAATAGCTGGGACAGAGGAGCGGTGAAGAATAGTGGAAGAAACACAGAAAGTGAAACTTAAAGCTTGAAGGCCGGAGGAGCGATTTTTCCTGAAACCGAACTGCGTTCCTCTTGTAATGCCTCGTTCCTCGAGATCCTTGCGGATTCTCTTGAGAATTATTCTCCCCAGTATTTTTACAAGGAACGGCAAGCGTGAGATGGAGCAGAAATTCTCCGGGAGACGCGAGTTTTTGCCTGGTCTAGGAATTAGCGTTACGGTCGCAGATTTTCACGATGTGGGAAAGTACTGCGCAGAAATGCAATCTGTGTAAATAGAGGCGAGAAAAGAGGCGGCCTTGCTAGGTACATGTTTGATCATAGTTGCGGAAATTTTGTCTGAGCCGCCAGCTCTGTTAGTGTTTACGTTTTTAAGATGGTCGCTGACCTCATCCTCTTCAATGTGCCAGTAAGGCGGTATTTCGGCACGGGGCGTGGGTGTGATGCGGATTTCCGCGGCGGTGGCTGGAAGGTTAAAAGAAATTGGACCAAACCTTAGATCCGGCTGGAATTGATGCGCAGTTCGCATTAAATTACGAAGTCATCCTTTTGGGTGACTTTAACGCCAGACATAGAACCTGGGGTGGCCTCGAAGCGAACAGGAACGGCAACAAAATTGCCAATCTTGTAGCGACAAGGTGGGGCGTAGAGATCTGCGCACCGAATAGTCCTACGCATTTCTCGGATGCTCGTAATAGAAATCCGGGTGTTATTAATTTTATGATCGTGAAAGGTGTTGAGTGTGTGGTTCCCCGCTCAATTGCCACACTGGATGCCGATCATAATCCAGTAACACGTGTTGTAGCGTCTCTTGTAGCGAAATGCCAAGATAAATTTCGAACATCGTGTGACACGAACTGGGCAGGTTTCTCAGCTCAGCTGAATTCTCATCTTGAGCAGAAACCAGTAAATACAGAAGCCGAGATCGGCGAAGCAGTGACTCACTTCACTGTAACGTTGAAATCGGCTTTCAAGCAAAACACTGTTGTCACGCGAGTAGAGAATTCTCGCTCTGGGCTCTTAGAAGAGTAAAGAAGAATTTTCAGAGAACTGCGCAGAACTGTCAAAGTTCATCGCCGTTATGGTGATCCCGTTGACGGA
Source organism: Teleogryllus occipitalis (assembly GCA_011170035.1). Lineage (NCBI taxonomy): Eukaryota > Metazoa > Arthropoda > Insecta > Orthoptera > Gryllidae > Teleogryllus > Teleogryllus occipitalis. The sequence goes on along the minus strand of BLKR01002136.1, from coordinate 86,291 downwards.
GAGCGAGCGCGCAGTTTAAGCAGAGAATTACGCTCATATCTACGGGTGGGGAAAGCTGCTCAATGATCTAAAACAATTTGTAAATTCAACCTTCACGAGAGGCACATTTGGGAACTTTCTCGTGCGCTGGGCCGCAAACCGGGAGTAAATAGCCCGATCCAGAGAGACGCCGTGACGGGGGCGCCCGACGCTCCACCACCTCAGCCCGTTTACGCGTGGGACGACGCAACAAAAAGCGAAACCTACGCGAATTCGCTCGCGTTGCAGTTTCGCGTGTTTCAAATGGGCGCCGCTACGCTGCCATTGGCCGTCGCTGTCACAGGTGGTCGGCCAATGGCGCAGGCGGTCAGCTGCAACGCCATTGGTCCGCTGCTCCCTCTCTCATCGGCGCGCCGAGTGACGGGAAGGGAGCTCCGCGCAGTGCTGAAAAGCATGGGCGTTCGAGGGCGTTCGAGGTGGAAGCGCCGCCCGCTCCCTCCGCCCTCGCACCGTCTCGCGCGCCGGGAGGTACTGAGCCGCGTAGACGCGCCCGCCGCGCCGACTACGGTTTTCGTTCGCTTGATCTTGCGTCGGCGAATCCCGCCCACGCAACACGTTTCCTCTCGCGATCCCCGCCGCTCGTCACGCCTCGCACTGCGCTTGCGTTAGCGAAGGAAGTCGACTCTTACACAAAGAGCAAAAATAAAAAGAGCATAACATTGAGTCGTCTTTCCCGAGCGCGCTTGCTTCTGCGGCTGTCGCCCACGCCGCCACCCTGCGTGTAAAGCAGAGGCCGCGCACCGCCGAGACGGCGAAAGCCGCTGCGCGGCCCACCACATTCCTCTACGGGAAGCTCCGCCCGCCTCAGCCACGCCGCAGGATCTTCACGATTCCGCTCCAGGACGCCAACACGCCAGAAGCTGATCTAAAATCGTCGCATATCATCGGAGGTAAGGCCAGCCAGCGGAAACGCGCAGTAGCGGTTTCTTTTAGAACTGCCCCCCTTTTAGCCCCCGCAACAAAATCTGACAATTAATGCAGAGCCAAACGGTGACCCGCCTATCCCCGGCACCATGGCTGACTAAACAAATGACGAAACCGCTGAAACCTCAGCACAAAACCCTGACCAAACGAAAAGTAACGACCCAGCTCTAACAAATGCTAACCCAACTAAAAACAACAACAGCAACGAATCTACTGACAACCTGGCGACGCCAGGAGAACCTACCTGTTCAAAATATACTGACAAAAGAGCAAAAATTATAGATGAAGACGGCTTCATCACCGTCGGTTCATTCTTTCGCCCCAAACCAACTCCGGAAGCAGCGCCCGTTAAAACTTCAAACCGCTTTACGGGCCTGCAAGTAGAACAGGCAATTAAACAGGAATTAGAAAAGGCTACAGACCAGACCAAAAAACCTGACAACTCACCAGCTCAAAACCCTACAACCAACGCAACCAAAAATATACCAGCGACAACTACACCGACACAGACGCAGACGAAACGGCCAAAGCAAGGAAACATCGGCGCCTTTTTGCGGACAAAACATCCATTAAAAGCCCTATTGAATTTATGCAATTTGTAAAACAGAAAATCGAAAAACCCATCAGAGCACAACTGACTAGAACAGAACTCATCATTAGACCAAGCACAGTAGACGACTAACAAAAGATTAAGCAACTACTACACGACGCAAGAGCAGAAGCCGACTGCGCCTACCATTATCACAGAGCCACGACAGAAAGACGACACAGACTTATAATAAGAGGACTAGACAAAGACATGCCCTGCGAGGAAATCACTGCTGAACTCCAAAACAAGAACATAGTTGTACATCACCTCGGCGAACTGAAACGCAAGACAGGCGACAAATTAGAACCATTAGGTATCTACTCCATTGAAATTAACTATGACCAAATCGCTGAATTCCGGGCCATCCGCTATCTGATGCAACTCCGCATCACAATTGAAGAGCCTCCCAACAAAGACCGAACTCCCCAGTGCACGCAATGCCTGCTCTGGGGCATGCCAAAAACGGCTGCGGCCGCCCCTCGCGTTGCATGGGTTGCGCCGGGCATCACGCCACTTCAGCTTGCACCGCGCACAAAACCACCGCAAAACCTAAGTGCGCGAACTGTGGCGGAGAGCACCCAGCGAACTTTACAGGCTGTATAGTTTACTTACAGCTCTTAGAGAACAGACAAATTCAATTTCAAAAAGCAAAAGACCTGAAAGAACGCGCAGCACCTGCTCTCAAGCAAACTCTAACAGCAAACAACAAAAATTTCCCGCTACTGCAAAACTCCGGAGCTCCCGCTAGAAATTTCGCCTGGGGTAGGCAACTCACCCAACAGGAACGCACTGCAGATAGCCTACCCACAGGCGCGTTCTCCGACATTATTCGGCCTACTGAAAGAACTCAACCTTCCTAAAATCATAAGACCGCAGCAGACATAATTAAATTTCCAGAGGACACTCTCACGAAAATAATGAATGCTATCTAAGCTGTTGCAGACATCTTTTAAATGACTAACGTGACAAATAGACTATATAACATTGCTTCCTGGAACGCACAAGGCACTATTACTCGTACTAAACGCGACATTGAACAATTCTGTAACGACTTTAACATAACGATACTACTAATACAAGAGACGTTTCTAAAACCTTACAAATCCTTCTCTCTCCGAGGCTATCATATTTACCGCGACGACCGACCGCGACGGGGCAACACGGAGGCGGCACTGCTATCGCAATACGGAAAACCTGCCACACACGAGACTACCAACACCACAACTACAGACAATTGAAGCGACAGTAGTCGAACTTGGCACTGCAACAGGACCTGTACTTTTCATATCGACTTACAAAAGCCCCAAGAAACAACTACACTTAGCAGACCTGACCACTCTATTCTCTCTAGGACTGACAATAGTACTCACCGGCGATCTAAACGCAAAACGACTAGAATGGGGCTGCAGACGCAACACACAATAAGTTATTCAACTTCATTGACTCCGCACCGACAATCTCTTTACAACCATCATCCGGCCCCACACACCTCATCAACGAAATTCCTCACGATATTCTCGATATTGTCATCCACTCCTCTCTCACACCCACAGTTCCAAAACCACTGTTTGAACTTGAATCAGATCATCTCCCTATTCTCTTTGCTTTATACCTCGGCGCCTACCCCCACACAACCCACAGTACCTCCAAACTATCCACTAACTGGCGCGACTACCGTGACAGATTAGCCCACAACTCCACAAATCCCAGCACCCCCTAACTACAACAAAAGAGATCGACACAGCACTAGACCGATTCAACCACCAATTACGATACTCGTACAATAAGTTCACCGACCGACAAGAACTAAAAACAAATAGGGACGCCCTCCCGACCGAAATACTCATCAAAATTCAGGAAAGACGACGAGCCCAAAGACGCTACTACGCCACTCGCAACCCAAATGACAACGAACGAGACGAACAGTCTCCAAATTATTAAGAGAATTTAGAGCCGACAAATGGGACAAATTCAAAGCAAACGCCGACATAAAAGACCGCCATGACATATGGAAAGTACAAAAGACATTACGAACTGCCAAAACCTCAGTGACCGCCCTCCGAGACCCCATAACCAAAACAGAAACCTACGACCCAGCCAGAAAAACAGAAATCTTTGCAGAAATTGTTATGTACAAGAATGAAACAACAGTTCTTTCACCAAGTTTATTTTCAGAAAACCACAATCCAAATCAAAAGCCGTTACACAGTCCAGGTCCCAGTCCGCCAGAAGAAAAACTCACCGTAGACACAAGCACTTGATCGCAATCACCACTACTCCTACGCACTTACTCGTCACTCTCAAACTGTTCCACTCTGCCTACCGCCCCGGGCGAGGCCCTTTAAATATGCCCCCTGAGGCATCAGGGCGAGTCTTCTACTCCCCGCCTCCATGGCGGGGCAAGGAGGGGAAAGGCTCCTGCGATCGTTTGGCCGACACGGCCCGGTGACCACAGACAGACGCCGCCGCTTGCCCTGCGCCTGGTGGCGTCTTCCCGAACTTCTCATTTCCCTACTGGTCGTGCTCACGGCGCGACACTACAGCGGCCACAGTGGGCCACAGCAATGTTGGCCGGTACAGTGTGCCCGTACAGTGTCCCCGTTACGTGGGCACAAATGCTGTTATACACAGCAGAAACAATTCACAAAAAATTCACGCCGACGCCGACAAAAAGTTACATTTACGAAAACGGAAACTACGTACCTGCAAACGAAACTCGACCTCTTGAATTGAAAGACGTAACTACGGTAAATCTCGATAGCCCCGAAACAATTACCGACATTACAGAAGACGAACTAAAAGACGATATCAAAAAACTAAACGTGAAAAAAGCAAGCGGACCAGACAGAATAAACGCCGAAATGTTAAAGCACCTACCACGCAGCGCCATTAGAGCTATCCAACAAATATTAAACGCAAACCTCCGCCTATGCTACTTTTCAACCGCGTGGAAGCAGGCCACGGTCATTCTCCTAAGCAAACCAGGCAAAAACCACAGAGATCCGGAAAATTAGCCTCCTATCGCAAACATCCAAAATATATGAACAACTTTTACTACCTAAAATACAATCCCAGCACGACGCAACCTCTCAAAACTGAATCACTCAATTCGGTTTCAAAAAAGGCCGTTCATCAGCATTACTAGTTTTCCGCCTAGCCATGGAGGCAACTTCCACCATAGTACTCTCCCGAACATTCCCAGCAATATTTTTCGACCTCACTGCCGCTTTCGACAAAGTAAACCACCGTCTTCTACTAGCAAAACTACAAAACCTCCTCCCACAACATCTTCACCTCCTTCTAACCAGCTACCTAACAAACAGAACTTTTCAAATCCGTCACCTATCACAATTCTCCTCTCCGTGCAACATTCTCGCCCGAGTCCCGCAAGGAGCAGTACTCTCTCCACTACTTTTCACCCTCTTCCTTTACGATCTCCCAACTCTTCCAAACATGACAGAATACCTCTACGCCGACGACATAGCCTTCACTGCTGAAGCACAGACGCGCCCGCAAGCAATAAGACGCCTACGACCAGCCGCAAACGGACTCACAACGTGGTGTAAGCTAAACGGGCTCACTCTAAATGCTAACAAATGCCAAGCCATCACATTCTCGTGGAGCTGGAGAGAAAAGCCTCTCCCGATAGAAATAAACGGATCGAGAATACCGAGGCGTGCCCACATAACTTACCTCGGCGTAATCCTCGACGGAAAACTCACCTGGACAAAATGCGAGCACGCAGCGAAGCAGATGAGCAACAGGATCTCGCGCCGCGCACCTCTACTACGAAAGAAGACGCTACGCGACAAGACCAAGAAGATTCTATACTACGCCTGTATTCGAAGCGCCGGAACCTACGGATGCATCGCATTGGCCACAGCAGCAAGAACTTTACTTAAACGCCTTGAAATTGCAGAAAACCGCGTCGTTCACATCGCCTACCGATCAGAACCCGGGATCCCATACTGCACAACACGCGACAAACACAAAATGACGAACATAAAAAGCCATATATACGACCAAGCCACAAAAGAAATAGAAAAAGCCTTCACAGACTCCACTTTAAACCCCCTTTTTAATAAATATCGCCAATAATACTGCTCAAAATCCCCCACCAGCTATAAACACATGCCAACAGACCTACGCTCTCTACTACACCCATAAATAATTAAACAAACCATAGCCCAGCGGAGTAGCCGCGTATTTAATAAAAACTGTCTCCAAATCTTTCTCTTCAACTTACCTTCTATAGAATAAAAATGTCTCTCCACTCTTTCACCAAAGAAACCGCTCTGCGCATTACGCTGCAACCGCGCCTGCCGCCCATCGGCGACGCAACACAAACAACACATCCACTGCACAGCAAAGGGGCCACGGCGCCGCTCGCACCCGCGCGCGGCGCATGGTCCCACGCCCACTCAAGACAAAGCAAAACAAAAAGACCACAGGCAAATGGCGTAGGCTGCTACAAACAGCAGAAAATAAATCGATTGTGTAACGCGCAAAACGGCCGGGCCAGACGGAGTGACGGGAGCGCAGCTTTGCGCTCTGGGCGGGCGCGGAGTCGAGTTTTTTCTCGAGTTCCTGAATGCGTGCCTAGCGTGCGGTTATTTCCCGAAGGCGTGGAGGATTGCGACCATCGCTCTTCTCCCAAACCCTGGCAAGAATAAATTAATCCCGAGCAGTTATAGACCAATTAGTCTACTCTTCATCCTAGGGAAGACGTTCGAGAGACTGATTTTGTCGCGTTTGCAATAGGAAATACGTCGCCACCCTATTCTCAGAGATGAGCAAATTGGATTTAGAGCTGGTCACAACTCCGCGCAGCAGCTAACGCGGCTTTGCACGGAGATCGGCCTCGCCCTCGAGAGACGGCAGAAGATGCCAGCGGTCTTTCTCGACATGCGATCGGCCTTCGATTCTGTGTGGCATGACGGTTTACTCGCGAGCCTAAGGGAGTCGGGGATGAGCGATTGCTATGTCAGATTGATCGCGAGTTTTCTCTCTGACAGGCAGTTCAAAGTGCGCGTCAATAACGTATATTCGTCCCTCAGACGAGCCGAGCTCGGCGTGCCTCAGGGGAGTGTTCTCTCTCCTACCCTCTTCGGCTTATACGTAAACGACGCACCGCGTCCTGCTGAATCAAAATCTGGTATTCAACGCTGCGGGCTCCTGGTGTTCGCAAATGATTTCGCATACTATGCGAAATCGGCGAACGGAAGGCAGTCTGTTAAATACTTAATCGATTGCCTCGCCGCTTTCCCAGATTGGCTAAGTCGGAAACGACTCGCTCCGAACCTCGAGAAATGCGTGGCCGTCAACTTCACTCGTAAGAGGGCTAACCCCGATGAAATGGTGAGCTTGGCGGGCGCGCGTTTACCTTGGCAGAACAAAGCGAGGTATTTGGGCGTGTTGCTTGACAGCGGTGTCCACTGGCACGCGCACGCTCGATACCTTTCGGCCAAAATTCAAAATCGTACCCTGCTTCTGAAACCACTTCTCCGTTCTCCCGATCTTTCCGTTCCTTTAAAGCGGCGCTTATCCACCGCGTGCGTGCGCCCCTTGTGGGCGTATGCATGCGAGGTATTCGCCGCCGCTCCTTCTTCCACTCTGTGCCCCATTCGGGTCGCAGAAAACAGAGCGGCGCGCCTCGCGACGCGCCCCCATCTTCCCTCCCCCGGACACGATCCTCAAGGGATTTGCTTCTAAATAGAGGGAGAAGGCGGTGTATGCATTGTGTCATGTTTTGTCTGGTGTGTTGTGTGTTTTCCAAGTGAGACGGCGGTCGAAGAAGACCCCGAGGTATTTAATTTCGCTTTGCCACGGGAGAGAGTGTGCATGTAGGCGGATGGTAGCGACAGTGTGCGCGTTGTGAATGGGATGGGAGCAGGCCGCCCCATGTATAAAACCAACGCAATATCGGACGGCATGGTGCGGTACGAAGTCCGACGGCATTGCTCCGGCCCGACGGGTGACCGCGTGGGAGCCCGTGGCAATGGGCGCCAGGCGTCGTGGAGACGCAACCCCGCGTCGCCGTTGATGCTACTTCCGTGTCGGCGGGCGGCGTGGCGGGCGCCGCGGGGCTGACAAGGGTGAGCTTGCGTGCTGCGGCGGCGGCGAAAGCAGATTCTCTGCGGAGGCGGATGGTCTCCTCCGCGATGGTGCGATCGATAAGGCGCGGCGCAGAACACGTATGGAAAGTGTTTGGCACTTTATATCTGCACGCTTTGCAGTAGTTTATATTTGTGAAAGTTACTCTTTGTAACGAGTTACTACGTGCCTTTGTCCGCTGCTGCCGTGGTTGGATAGGTGACGTTATTTCCACTAAGATGGGATGTGCTCCCCGGGCATGCCTTAGTTCACCGCCCAGCCGCCGACACTCAATGCGGCCACATCCGACGTCGCGTTCGCCCTAGAAAATAGTTTTTGATTCGGATTGGCTGACGCAACTGTCTCACGTGATTGCAAGAATTTCCCCAATGAAATAGCTCACTCGCACACGCAGCACGCGGTACGCGGCCGTCCCGTGTTCTCTCTATCCCACTGTTTGCCTGAAATCGGTTGGGTGGCCGCAGGGCATTCCCCGAAAAAATTATTAGGGTGTTAAGTATCGTGATTCTGGTACAAACCGCTGATCTCTGGGGAACTGCGGCCTGTTGTCCCTACGTTCCTTTCTAGTCTCTCCCTGTTGTGTGGTTAGGGTTCGCAGTAAGTGCAAAATTTCATTGATCTGTCTTGTGTTTGCGGAATCCGCATGCGCCCGCGGAATTGGCACTTCTGGAGACCGGGCTGCTGGTGGATTGTAAACAGCATTGACTTGCTGAGTTACTCTCTCCTTGGCCTCTTCTACTAGTTGCGTGAATTTAATTAGGTCATTAATAGTAGTTACTTCCATGGGAATGATTTTTTCTATGATATACGGATCGGCCCCTCTTTATACGCAATCAATTCTCTCCGTTTCTGACATCATGGGATTTGTCTGATTACACAGTCGTAACATCCCCAAAACAAATGATTCTGTTTTCCCCTCTCTTTTTTGGCTGCTGCAGTGGTAGACAAGCTTGGCCGCGCTTGCCCGTTGCCTGGAAGGCTGTTGTAAAGGCAGATTCTATCTCGATGCAAGTAGATAGGGAGTCGCCTGATAAGTATACTTCTGCCCACGCGGCGGCTGGACCCTTCAAATAAAAGGGGAAGTATTGGCACTTCTATTTAATTCCTCCCTCAACCCCATGACCGTGTCAGCAGTGAGAGAAAAGGAGGAATAACGCAATAAACTATTTGCATTTTCAGTCAACATCGAAACTGTTTACTTGTTTTGGGTTTTTCTCAAGTTCTTACGTATCTTACGAAACCACTCATCATATGGCCGGAGGCAGCATTATTGTCTTTCAATTTCTGCGCGCAATGGAAATTAGTTTATATTGTGTTTTATTTCACTATCAATACGAGAGCTTATTTTCGTCCTGTCATATATGATTCATTACCTCTAGTTTCCTACTATTTAGTTCCAAATAATTTTTTTTCCCTTTTTGTGCACAAAATGCATGCAAAAAATTAAAATTACACCACGATTTGTTTTAAAGTTCCCTTTAACATCAATGGCTAAATAATATTGCTGAATTTTTGTTGTGTTAAGTACTTTCTGTTGGTGTTCTCCCCTCAATAAAATTTCCCTGTACTTGTAAAAAATCATGACACACTCTGAAAGCAAATAGATTTGAATTGCGAGTATCTAGGCGAGTGTCCTGTGCTTTCAAAACAGCAGTAGCACGTAATTCTGCAGCAGACCGAATAGTAGTGCATTATGTGTTATTTATTTGAGTAATTCATCTTGCAGGGAAAAGTACAATTATGGGTGGATTTACTGCAGCCTAGCGACAATCTTCCGCCTCCTGTAGACATCACACCGCGCAAGCCGCGTACATACGAACTTCGGTGCATCGTTTGGAATGTTGAGGACATCATTCTCACGGAGTACGATATCTTTACAGGAGATACTGTCTCTGACATTTACATAAAAGGGTTAGTAAGATGAATTTCTCTATTACACTACATACAATTTTATTATTAGACATTATTATTGCATGTATTGAATTCTGTATTGTCACATTGTGGGAATTCTGACCTCTTTTATTTCTTCTCTTGTCACGTGAAATTTACAATAAAATACAATTAAACCTGCTCAAGCGACTACCTAGATTTAACAGTCGCCTCAATACCCAGCCACTTTCTTGTAAGTAAAAATGATTTTTCTTCAAATAACGTATAAAAAACCTCTTTTAAGCGGTCACATGGGCCCGCAGCTAGCGACTAGGCATATTTCGTAGAGACAGTGGCGAATACAAGGGGGAGTCACGCAGGGCGTGGCGTTCCCTCAAAGCCAACGTTGCTGTAATTTTTCTCAATTGTTGCAAAATAATTACCATATGTAAATCTCATGTCATTCAAAGTACTATTCCAATTATGAATATGCATGTCCCTTTTTATACAAAGCTAACAATTAAAATAAAATTAAATATATGTATGGGAGAGATCCGAACTGAAAGTATTATGTAATATTAACCCTGCAGTAGTAACGTTGGGTGAATCAGAGCCAGGGAAAAATTATTTCAACTTATCTTGAAATGGAAACTCAGCACTTAATTGAATTTTCGTCTACCTTTTAAAATGACATTTTTCTTTAGAGTTATAATCAATACTGTATTTCATTGTCAATCATTGTTGAGTGAAAGAGAAAATTGTGACGTAAGGAGACTGTTGGGTCTGACTGACCCATCGTTATTACTTCTATACTTCTTTCTACAATGATTATACTATTTGTTAGCACTTGATTTCCGAACAATGTGTGTGTTAGTGATAGTTATACGTAGATTGCTTGTGTGTTACATAATATGATTAAAATAGATGAAGAATATGAAACTAGAGCTCAGCGAATAAGATGGATGTTCGAGGAAGAGCTAAATGCATCGAGTCATCATGAAGATGCATAACAAGATTTCTGTTTATACAGTGAGCACGATGCTGATAGTGAGGCAGAAGGTAAACAATAAGTATTGATACGAATTACAGCTCACACGTCTTAGAAAAAGACAATACAACTAAACGGGGAAAAGCAGTTGGCAGTATAAAAAAAATTCGCACGCGTCGTAGGAATATTATTACTACACGTTTACCAGTTAGAGGTGCCGCAGCTTACAATAAAAACTCAAACAAAGATATATTGTGTAATGACTTTGTAATTAAAACTTGATAATTATAATTTATGATATTGATAATTAAAATTTATTTTAATGAACAATTCAGAAGAAATGTTTGAATGGGTTTCTCAGGCCCAACGTTACCTCTGATGAAACTTTCTTACGTGTTACCACTGTAGGGTCAATATACCCCTGAAATACTTTCTGGATCCGTTCGTGTTGAGAGAATGTTGACCTGTCACTTCTAGCGATTTTGAAGTGTATCAGAACAACAAGTGGAAGAGCTGTGGAAATACTGTTGATTCAGTAACTTCTTGCGGCGGGGGGCTTTGTCTGATTACTTAGAACAGTGCCCTAGGGAGTTCTTTCAGTGGCAGGGCTCAGGGGGATTAATTATTAATTTATGTAATTAAGATGATTTTAATAAATATCTTTTAATGAAAAAATGCGTTCGCTTCGCTCATTTCGCAACGTGCTTGTGAAGTTGGCTAACCCGTGCTGCCTCTCTGTGGAACTATGTGAACGGCTCGGTAACAAAGGGAGAGACAATGCAGGTAACAAAGAAGACTAGTTTTCTCAAAACAGATGCTGCCAGATAGCTCATACAATGCCCCTCCACGTACGAGCTTGACCACAACTTGCTGGAGGGTATCGCAAAATTAATTCGGGCAATAATGGGTTAATAGAAAGCATATATTACAATGAAAAATGTAAAAGTAAAGTAAAAAACTGTAAAAAGAAATTGATTTTTTAGAACGGGCAGCACAGCACAGAACTCCCAGTTTCGTTTTGCAATTGATTTAGAAATAGTAAATTAAATTTAAATAATTGTAAATTATTTTAATAATTTTCGTTGTCGTGGTTGAAAAATATAATTCTTTATCTGTGCTTTTTTAAATCGGTGAATGTCTAACAAACATAGCACGGCATCCTTATTTGCTGAAAAAAGCAAATTCGCTTTTGTAATGTGCGCATTCATTTAGGGTACATTTCGCCGAGCTCTTCAAGCCTCATACCCAGTTCCAGCGTCGCACGAAAATATTCATAGTAAGGGAATGGTCGCACTGGCAACGGGAGGCTTCAAGTCCCTGAGCTGTGATTAAGAAGAGTCAGTTTCGAGACTACATTCACTTATTGTTATTTCGACTTTGATGATCGTTTTATTTTCCTAAATCTCTGTGAGAGGCTGCAGGACAGAAAGTATCCAAGAACCTCGCTAAACCGAGTGAGTGGTGTGCCAAGGTTCGTCCAAGTTTTCCGGCGCGCCGGTCCACATGAATGAAATGCCTCTTATGACGTTTCCAGCAAACGAACGTCGAACACGGTATTGTAAGAACTATACAGTTATAAGAATTATGCAATGCAATCAGACAATCGAACTAAATCGAGAACATATTGATAAATTAAAAGAGGTGAGCTTTTAACATTTGTAATTTTTCTACTAAACAATTTCGATTATTTAATGGAGTGACATAAAATATATTTGGCAGAACTTTAAAGTAGATTTTATTGGAATATCAGATTAATCATGATGTATTAGGATGTATGATCATGATTAATATGGAAGCACATTTATGCCCTTCTCTTACTTTGTGCATTATATATTTTCCTTTTACAGATGGCTCACTAGTCCAGAAGAAAGTCAGAAAACGGATATCCACTACCGTTCCTTAAATGGCGAGGGAATGTTTAACTGGCGATTCGTTTTCAAATTTGAATTTGTCTCAGCGGAAAGAAAAATTGTGATTACGAAAAAACGCTCTTTCTCGAGGGAGATAGTACAGGAATTAATTCCTTGCCAACTCTCCTTACAGGCTTGGGACAATGATCGTTTCTCTGCTGATGATTACCTAGGTAAGAAACATTACATCGACTTGGTGTTTGGTTACGGTTAACCGAGAAAGATTTCCAAGGTTCTATTGTTACCAGATGCTGTTCTTTCATCAGGTCATTAGACACTTCATGCACGTGTCTGAAAATAATTGAATATTAATATTGCAGAAATCCTGTAGAACTAAGTCAATGTTTTCGTTAATCGATAGCGTCATTGAAATAATGCGAACTTTGGAGTGGTGTACGATAGTTTGCAACGTAGCGACGGCAGTATGGCTGCAGAATTTTCGCCTATCCCTCTAACAATACTAGTTACAATACAGTAAGACAATACTTGTACTGTACTATAACTGTTAGAGGCTTAATTAATCTTTTAGAACTATTCAGTGCAAATGGTAACTAATACATTAAATATCATTGTTAAAATCAATATCAATATCTTTTTTATGTTCGGCATAGTCTCTAATTGTATAGAAATGGTTATGAAGCAGAAACGTGTGTAAAGATTTTAAGCATTTATTGTCATCTAGCAATGTGTTGTAAAATAATGTAAGCGAATTTTTTGGGTGAGCTGTTAATACTGACACCTCATGATTACTACGTCGAGTGTTATCGTTATAAACTTCTGCATTCGCTGAAAATATCTGTCCACTTTCAAGTTAGTCGTTTCTGACAAAAAAGCACCGATTCGTAAATCAAGAGGTAAGGCAATGATAGAATTTCAAGCTTGATACGGAGAGGCAGCCACACTCTTGACGCTTAAAAGAAGTTAACCATTTGCATTTACACTTTTCAAAATTTCGGAGATTTTCATTATTTTAGGATGTGGTTTTAAAAAATAGATTTCATTAAAAAACACTATTATTAATATTGTTGTTTTGCAATATTAATTTTTGTTTGCAATTTTTGAAAAAAACAGTTCGACGAAAATGGGATCTGCTCCATTTTTAAGCGTTCTTTGCTCTATCCGAGGAAAAAAATGAGAAAAATGGAGCTGTTTTTGAGATTTTTTATAAATCCCTTTAATTTCAAGTAGTTTCAAGTCAAAAATATCTTTTAGCGCATATTTAAATTAAGAAAAATAATCTCTTATCATCAGTATTGTACGTTTGCAACGTTAATTTTTTCCAGTTTTTGAATATGCAAAGTAAGGATAAACACAATACTGCAATTGCTGTAATGGCTTGTGGATATTTTGTTGAAGGAATGCTGACCTTAGATCTACTTCGCCTACCTCGAGGGGCGAAGGAAGCTTCCCAGTGCTCGCTGAGGCTTCTGGACGCGAAAGCACCCACCGTTAATTTGTTCAAAGTGAAGTGCACCAGGGGGTGGTGGCCGTTCCAAGACATTGTGGCTAATGCGTCCATTCTTGTAGTAAGTATTAAATAACCATAATCAGGATCTTCATATTGTTCGGAGATTATGGTCACTAGTCGGATAATGTTGATTTGGCCCATCTCGCTAATGTAGGAAAAAGGCATGAACCGGTATTACAATTCTGAGATATAAACCCTACGATATCACGAAAGTCAAATCAAAATTTGCGAATCACTTATTTGACTGTCTTGTAGACGTAGTGTTCTATGCGCCATCCCCAAAGGAATTGTAAGATAAAATCTTGAGCGCTTGATGGTGCATAAAGGTCAGAGGAGGCTAGGGCTGCTCCTTTTGTGTTGGAAGACCAGAAATCTGTATTCTGAGTGAACGTTTATACATAACACGTGCTAACTGCAGTATGCTACTACGCGGATAAGGATGCGGAGAAACAGAGCAAAAACATAACATATTGAATTAATGAATAAAATCAAAAGTCATTACCCTATACATGAACAATAGTAAAATCAAGTGATTCATTCAAGAGGTAGTTAAGAACACTTAATCTCGGCCTCATATAAGTAAGGTGCACATGTATACGGCACCGGGCTTCCCTGATTGGCTAGCGGGCGCAGAGCGCGAAACCGCGCGAAATTCGTATGTTCTCTTTCTACGGAGTCCTGCAAAGCCACAGCGAGCGTCAGTGCACCTAGACTCGGGTACTGTAGTCGTAGGCAAAGCGTTTGACTCTACGTTTGCTCTGCCAACTGCTGTGATATTAATCTTCATCATTATGGGAACTAAGAATCCAACGTGTTTTATCAGTAACTTAACTTATATTTTGGTTTTATATGAATAATTGCGAACCAAGAAACTAGATTACATTTCTTTCCAAGCTAATCACAGCTTTGAAGTTGTAAAGGATAATGAAGAAACTGTCATAAGAAATGTAAAAGTTCAATTGAAAACATTAATAATTCAGTAAAGGTATACGCGAAGATAACCAAAACGAAATAGAATGTCAAATCATCAAAACTTTCAGAAAAACGATTTGTTTGTTCGTACGCTGACAAAAATACCTTTTCTTTATTTTATTATAGAGATAGTAAGCATTGTCCTTTTACCTTCAGAAAATTGTACGTTGTTGTAGTACTACAGAAAAGTAGTAGAGAAGGAAAATAGATGGGTTTCTAAACTTGCTGGCTGTCCAGCTACATTGTAAAAATAAAACTTCACTCTGCGGACACAAGAACAAAAGAAGCTTTTGTTAAGGTGCGTAGGATTTTCAGTTTATTTATGTTGATTTTAAATTTGTTTACAGAAGTTTTGACACAGCTTTAAAACAAAACTTTGCCAAATAGTATTAGTACAGACGTGAACATTAATTTTGAGTTATAATAGTTGTAAAACTGATGTCCGCATTCTCCAAGGAACCTCGAAAGGACAATTCGTTAAACATTTTGGCTATTTGTGATTGTTTTCACTGTTTGCCTCGTCCTGTAGAAATACTCAATTTAGTTTTCTCTGAAACTTGTTTTACCAGTTTAGGCACACAGCATTCTCGGAATCAAACCGCGCGTGCGTCCAGGTTTTAGGCCCACTGTCTTCGTAGAAATTTCTCCCACGTGACGCGCAATCAGGCGTTTCAGATTGCAAACATCCGGAGTATCAATGAACTCTTGGAGCTAATCAAAGAATGATTCTGAGTTCGGCGGACCATTTACATATCATAAACACCACTGGGGCTTTTTTTCAGTCAAGTGCAATAAAATTGAGTTCACAAAAATTTACTTTTCTTCTGCCTAGCAAACTAAACCCTTTAAGAAATATATTTATTTATTTATTTATTTATTTATTTATTTATTTATTTATTTATTTATTTATTTATTTATTTATTTATTTATTTATTTATTTATTTATTTATTTATTTATTTATTTATTTATTTATTTATTTATTTATTTATTTATTTATTTATTTATTTATTTATTTATTTATTTATTTATTTATTTATTTATTTATTTATTTATTTATTTATTTATTTACGTCAAAAAACAGATAAAAGATGTGTGTGACGTAGTATAGGGAGAAATGAATACTGTGCACGTTTTGAAAATTCTGTGATCCCTACACCACTTGAATTTTGAAAAAAAAAGTTCCATTGTAATAAAATCTATTTCCAAGGATAAATCAGCAATAAATTTGGGGCTCTTATCCAGCATGTCCTTCGTCAAGGAATAATACTTCTTGACGCGACAACATGGAAACGATGATTTTGTAACGTCGTGGGTAGGGATCTACTCCACAAGGAAACAGACACGAGTGAGGTATATACAATTTATTTACATTAATTTATGTACACTGTTTACAGACCTCACTCTAAGGTGTTTGTCGGCTACCTGCCGCAGCCCCCTTCTCCGAACACGCGCCTTGCGGCCGCGCATGCGTTCAGCCAACTCGGCCGATTTGCAACTTGGCACCTGGTGTGCCTCGGCAGACACTCTGCCCCGAAGTATCGAGCATACTTCACAGTGTTCGAGACTCGAACACCCACACGTGCCTGCAGCACTTCCGCGCCAGACTTGGCCGGACAAGTTTTGCGGTGTTTAGCCGCGAGGAAACCAGAAACGTTACCCAACCCAGGGCTTCTGCCACAGTCCTTTTATATCCTCGAGTCACATGACTTCCGCGTCATCATTCCCCCCACGCACTCGTCTTGAGGCGTCTGCTTCCGCCGTTGCAAGTTGCACCCGGCACCTACAAGCCCTCTCCCCTTTTGGACTTTCCCTGAAGGGTTGGCCTTTGTTTGGAAGCCTATTTTTGGCTCCCTCATCCCCATACCTTGCGACTTCTCTCCGGAGCAGAGAGTGAAGTCCATGACGCTACAGACTCCTCTATCCCCGGGGAGAATTTTTTCCGCAGGTAGAAACCACAGGAAAAAATTTATAATGAAGCAATTAATGACAGTTACAATTTCACAATTTCGCTGCTTCACATGTACTCATGGTGGTATCTAATTTAACCCTTTTTACACCATATAACATTACTATTTACAACATTTTTTCAGACTTCATAAATTTGACATTTTAACAACTAATAATAATTTTTACGCTCTGGACTCTGTCCGTTACTCGTACTCTACCTCTGTTCTCTGATGTATAGTCATAAATTACTCCAATTGTCCAATTAATATACTCTTATATACAACTTTTTCATAGTAATCTTACTGTTTCTTGATGTGATTCTATACAATTTTAAATACACATATTCACTGATACTCTAATTTTTGAACAATCAATATACTCTTATATACAACTTTTTGATAGTACTCTTGCTGTTTCTTGATGTGATTCTATACAATTTTAAATACACATATTCAATGATTCCCTAATTTTTGAACAATCAATATACTCTTATATACACTTTCTGATAGTAATCTTGCTGTTTCTTGATGTGACTCTATACAATTTTAAATACACATTTTCAGTGCATCTGTGAAACAATTTTTTACAATTCATCAAATACTGTTTTTCAAAAATACTATTTACACGATTACATTTAGACAAGATAGTTTCCAGTTTACATAGTGAAAACTTTACGTGATGCTATACAATACAAATAGGAGCCACTGAAGTGCAACCATTTACCTAACGAGATCAGTTCAGGTTCATGAAAACATGCGACTTAAAGCGTCGGCATTCCCATTATCTTTCCCTTTTTTGTGGCAAATTTCGATGTCATAATGTTGCAGCATTAACGACCATCTCAATAATCTAGGGTTGTTCCCGGAACAATTTCGCAACCACACTAATGGGTTATGATCTGTTTCGATCTTAATTTTCACCTGCCCGTCAAGATAATACCGCAATTTTTGCAATCCCCAAATAATTGCTGTACACTCGGCTTCCACCGTACTGAAATTTTTCTCCACATCCGTCAATTTCCTACTTAAGTATAGAACGGGTTTTTCATCGCCGTTCTCGTCTGTCTGAGCTAAAACTACGCCTATTCCTCTTTGACTTGCATCACATTGTATTTGAAATTGTTTCGTGAAGTCAGGTGCTCTTAATACAGGTTCGCAACATAAAGCTTCACGCAACTTATTAAATGCACTTTCACATTCAGGATTCCAATTTACTGTCCCCTGGCGTTCTTTCCCCCTTAACAAATCTGATAACGGAGCTGACATTTCGCCAAATCTGGGAATGAATTTCCGGTAGTACCCGCTCATACCGAGAAAACATCTGACTTGTTTTTTCGTGTGCGGTCTTGGAAACTCCCGAATTGCATGCACTTTAGCTTCTACAGGGCGCATTTCCCCGCTTCCTACTACGTAGCCTAAGTATTTTACTGACTCTCTACCAAACATGCATTTACTCGGCTTTACATGCAGTTTTGCCTGTTTCAGAATCGAGAACACATTTTGCATGTGTTGTAAATGCTCTTGCCACGAGTTACTGAATATGGCTATGTCGTCTATGTACGGTACCGCATATTCGCTGCACGGCGCTAACAGAGCGGCCATCATTCTACTGCATTGGTATGGCGCGTTCTTAAGGCCAAAAGGCAATCGCAGTGGGCGATATGTACCAAAGTTAGTTACAAATGCAGCCAGCCTTTGCGCTCTTGGCGTTAAACTGATTTGCCAATAGCATTTCGCTAAATCTAGAGTGGTGATTATTTTGGCTGCCGCCACCGTCTCGATTCGCTCTTCCATGTTCGGTAATGGAAAGTACTCTGTCTTGATTAATTTGTTTAACCGCCTATAATCGATACACGGGCGAGGCTTCCGACCCGGTGCTTCGACTAATATCATCGGTGACGTATACTCGCTATCACCTACTTCAATAATGCCGTCGCGTAGCATTTTGCTAATTTCATCCCGTAAAATAGCAGATTGTCTAGGCGAAGTACGATAAGGTGCACTACGCACGGGCGTTGACTCATCTGTGAGCTCTATGTCCATTGTAAGCGCATCGGTCAGTCCTGGTTTTTCGGAAAAGATATCATGATACTTCATGATTAATTGCTCGAGTTTCTCTTTGAACTCAGGCGGAATTTTCGTACCTTCGAGCATTTCCTGGAGATTGAAGTCGCTCGCTTCGAGATGAACGGCATATCTGTCAATCTCATCCTCTACCTGTTCGCAGCCTTGGATCGGTGTTGTCACATAGCTGATGTACTCAGTCCGCTGATGGTACTGCTTCAGCATATTCACGTGATACACCCGTCCGTCCTTTTTCCCAGGCAATAATACCACGTAGTTTGTGTCAGAGACTTTTTCCTTGATCTCGCCAGGCCCTACCCACTGTACCGCCAGTTTTCGGGTACGATTTGGCGCTAAGACCAGCACCTTGTCGCCAGCACAAAACGTGCGGTTTACTGCTCTGCGGTCGTACCAGACCTTCCTACGTTCTTGCTCGTTCAGAAGTTTGGTGTGAGCTAGTTCACGCGATTTCCGAAGTCTATTCACGAGACGGAATACGTACTCTACCACTGAACTGGGCTCCTTCTCCTCACTTCCGGCAATGTGCTCGTATAACAATGTGATGGGAGTACGCAAATTATTCCCATACACTAACTCTGCTGGAGTAAAACCTAAACTTTCGTGCACGGTAGTGCGCAAGGCAAATAATATTGCAGGTAATTGAAGCTCCCATTCCGTACCCGCTTCTAGGCACAGAACCTTCAATAAGCGGTTCATTGTTCGGTGCATTCTTTCCACCGCATTAGATTGTGGGTGATAAGGAGAACTTCTAATCAAACGAATTCCGAACTTCTGCGCGAATTCCGCGGTCAGAACGCTCGTGAAACAGGTGCCCTGATCTGTCTGAAGTTCCTTCGGGAAACCTATTCGGCTAAATAGCTCTAAGAGTGCGTTGATTACAGTCGCCGATCGTAAATCCGTTATGGGAATCGCCTCTGGATATCTAGATGCCATGCACATCGCAGTAAGAATGAATTTCTTACCCGACTCGCTTTCCTGAAACGGTCCGCATGCATCGATATTTATTCGTGAAAATATTTCCCCTACAGGTGGTACCATCACTAACGGTGCTTTCTGTCTGTCTCCCGATCTGCCTACCTTCTGGCATACGTCACATGACCTGACGTACGTTTCCATTTCCTGGAAACATCTTGGCCAGTAAAAATACTTCGCTAAGCTATCCTTACTTTTGGTTGTACCTAAGTGCGCATTCGCGGTCTCGTGACACACTTTAAGTACCGTGCCTCGAAACACAGCGGGAACAACAATCATGTCGTACCGCTCGCCTTTTTTACTAAATCGAGTGCGCAGCAATAATCGATTACGTAGGAAGTACGATTCTTTTCCCGTCTCGGGAACTTCATTCTCGCATTTTTTATAGATTTCCGCGAGCGTACTGTCCTTACTTTGTTCGTTAATAAATTCCTCTGTCGAGATCTGAATTAATTCTACTACAGGAGCCTCTATCTGCATAGAATTTACATTGTCGGCGTCGGCGATTTCCTCGTCGCCTCCGATGACATCTGCCTCCGCGTCTCCCGTTACCGGTGAGTCGGCTACCTGCTTTCCCTTCGCGTCGCTATTTTGAGCTAATCCGGCGCTCGACCCCGTCTCTGCCGCCCTCATCTCCGGCTCGGCAGTGCCCGTCGCCGCTGCCTTCGACCGCGTTACAACTGCGCTCACAATCTGCGGCTCAATGAACCCACCTCGAATTTCCTCGAGTAATTGCGCCGTACGATTGCTAAGCAGATAGTAACCGAAATCACAGTCGCGATTCACTACTGCAGCTCTGGTTGTTACCTTCCCGAAAGGCCCTTGCAGTCGGATCTGTGCTACTGGTAGATTCCTCGGTTTTGAATCTAAGGGTTGAAACACCCATACACTTTCCCCTGTTAAATCAGAATCTTCTATAAACCGTTCGTTTACAACATCAAACGACGCTCCACTATCACGCAGAATAATACCGGGCTTCTCATTTATGAGTGCGTGGGACGTAAATGGTTGGAACAGCTCCGCCGCTGTCTCTTCCGCCATGTGGCCAACCTTTTCGCCTTTCTCCGCGCCGCGCTTTGTCGGGCAGTCCCGCGCGATATGCTGGGGTGACCCGCAGCTAAAGCATTTCCTCACGCTGGGTTTTTCAAAATCTTCCCTGACGTCACGGCTTTTGTGCAAAGGTTTCCCGGCGCCCGATACCTGCTTCGGTTTTTCCGCGCTGGCTTGAACTTCAGGCCCTCCGTCCCTTCTCTGGAACGGTTTTGAGAAACTACGTTTCCATCCCGACCTATTGTTCTCGTAATTATCTAATTTCTTCGCGAATTCAAGTGGAATTGCGAAGTTTCCCCACTCGTCAATGAAGTGTTCCTTTATTTCAGCTGGAACTCGCCGTTTCATTTGATCCGTCACGATTAAGTTGAGCAATCCCTCGAAAGTTGATATGCTAAGCCCCGCAACCCATTCCTTACAATAATTATGTAATTCGCGGGCATACACATTCCACGTGGTGTTTGTGGACTTCATGTGCCTCACGAATAACTGCCGAAACTTTTCTGCATTAAATTTATACATTTCTAACAATTTAGATTTAATGTCGGCATATTCGGTCATTGTTTTCCCGTCTTCTAACGTAAGCCATGAATTGATTTGATGAGGAAGTAGCCCCATAAGATTGGCAACCCAATCTTCCTCCGGCACTCCTAACAACTCCGCTTGGCTCTCGAACACGCTTAAGTATGTAGTGATGTCATCGCTATCGCCTTTGAATCGGTCCATAACGTGATTCAACCGTACATGTGTTTGCGTTTTCGCCTCGTTCCCTGAACTTACGCTTCCTGTCGGCGTCTGATTCGCTATCCGGAGTTTCTCTAACTCGAACTCGCGATCTAGTCTTTCTCGCTCTCGTTCTAACTTTAACTGTTCACGTTCTCGTTCTCGCTCTTTCGTAGTCTGACATAAAGCCTTAACGAATTCTTCCTCGTATTGGCTGCTATTTACTATAATGTTTCGCAACTTTACTATTCTGTCATCGTCGTTTGCCGTTTCCCCTAGCTCTCTAGCAACGTGCGTTAGGCACTCCTTACTAAACTGCGCAAGATACGCCATGATGCCTGAACTGTTCTCGAATTGCAGATGGCTACACTTACGTGAGTGGTGATCCTCGTGTACTCCTTCCGGTCGACTGGCCTGGTATTCGTCCTTCCTGTCAGAGGGATGCCTTCTTCTTGACGTCGGCGCCTTCCGCCCCCCAAGTTTGACTTGCGATTCAATTAAAAACTACCTCGTGTAGCTCGCACAGTCTTACAGCCCCCTACGTTCTCGGACTTCCTAGGATGCACAATTCCCGTTGATTTCACCCACACACGCCAGCTACGCACTCTCGTGCACTGCCGGAACCAGTTCGTTGCACTAGGCCGAAACTGTTACCACTATTGAACTGTGGTGCCCGTATCTTGTGAACTGCCCCATAGACTTTGGTGCATGTTCCGTTAAGCTGCTGCTACCATTACTATTAAAATGGCGCACATACCCCCGTGGGTTTTCTTTAACCGCTGCCACCATTAAAACTAATGGTGTGCGCTCCCCCGTGGGTTTTCTTTAACCGCTGCCACCATTAAAACTAATGGTGTGCGCTCCCCCGTGGGTTTTCTTTAACCGCTGCCACCATTAAAAACTAATGGTGTGCGCTCCCCCGTGGGTTTTCTTTAACCGCTGCCACCATTAAAAACTAATGGTGTGCGCTCCCCCGTGGGTTTTCTTTAACCGCTGCCACCATTAAAAACTAATGGTGTGCGCTCCCCCGTGGGTTTTCTTTAACCGCTGCCACCATTAAAAACTACCTCGTCTGTAACGTCGTGGGTAGGGATCTACTCCACAAGGAAACAGACACGAGTGAGGTATATACAATTTATTTACATTAATTTATGTACACTGTTTACAGACCTCACTCTAAGGTGTTTGTCGGCTACCTGCCGCAGCCCCCTTCTCCGAACACGCGCCTTGCGGCCGCGCATGCGTTCAGCCAACTCGGCCGATTTGCAACTTGGCACCTGGTGTGCCTCGGCAGACACTCTGCCCCGAAGTATCGAGCATACTTCACAGTGTTCGAGACTCGAACACCCACACGTGCCTGCAGCACTTCCGCGCCAGACTTGGCCGGACAAGTTTTGCGGTGTTTAGCCGCGAGGAAACCAGAAACGTTACCCAACCCAGGGCTTCTGCCACAGTCCTTTTATATCCTCGAGTCACATGACTTCCGCGTCATCATTCCCCCCACGCACTCGTCTTGAGGCGTCTGCTTCCGCCGTTGCAAGTTGCACCCGGCACCTACAAGCCCTCTCCCCTTTTGGACTTTCCCTGAAGGGTTGGCCTTTGTTTGGAAGCCTATTTTTGGCTCCCTCATCCCCATACCTTGCGACTTGTCTCTCCGGAGCAGAGAGTGAAGTCCATGACGCTACAATTTGAATAACTATATTTCTCACTGAATTCTAGAAGACGTACACATATAATGAAGTTACATTGATGTCCAGATGCATAACAAGGGGCCATCTCAGCATTTGCTCACTGAATCAGGGAAATTGGACGAAAACCCTGATCGAGATGGGGGTCATTGACTCGGAGGCTGCAGTACAATACTTGTTACAGGTTGCTTACATATATACAGTCCAAGTGGTAAATAGTGAGTTAAATATTACTGTTAAAATTAATGTGACTTTCCTTGTGATGGTTAGTATAGTCTCTAGTTGTATAGAAAGAGTTATGCAGCAGAAAAAATTCACTTGGGATTTAAATTTTTTTATCGAATTTAATCGTTTAATGTCATCTGTAAGAGTTGTAAAATAATGTACATGTATGTGAATTTTTTGTAATGAGCTGTTGATACTGTCACCTGATGAATATGATTTCTACGTCGAGTGTTATAGTAATAGACATCGGCGTTTTCTGAAAATATATTCCCGCCCTTAAGCAAATAATTTTTGACAAAAACCACCTATTCTTAAATCAACAGAAAAGACAATGGTAAAATTCCTAATTTAATAGAGGCTTACACGAATCACGTGGGTGATTCTTGTAATTTGGTTATTGTTCGTACAATTCTTTTTTGTAATCTAAAAGTCTGGGAACTATAAGATGTATTTCCCTAGAACATTATGTTATATCTCAGGCGGTAATGAACATTCGCGAAATATACACAACGAGCATTATGAAGGCTGAATGAATTTGCAAGAATTCTGAACGCGTAGCATAATGATCTTAATTTTGTGTTCAATTCATTTAAATGGACATTCCATTTAAGGTTTGACTGAATTGAGAGATCTAAACATTTTGTTTCCTTAACATCAGTCAAAGGTACCCCGTTCATTTTCAATGGAGTACTGAATTGTTTATGGAAATGGAAAACTGCATTAAAACCGTTTTCTTTTCATTTACTATTAATTTGTTATTTCGGAACCAATTTGAAACATCGGAAAGGTGTGTACATAATGTTCCATCATTCCAGTAAGGTATTTCCACACTCTGAGATCGTTGTTTAAGGTACGAACATAACCAATCTAGGATACCATATAACAATACTACGAAATCCATATTAAGGTAATTTTGAAAGTAAAATTTCATGATCGATGACGCAAAAGCTTTTGAGAGATCTAAAAATAATCCAATAGGTGCTTCGGTTTGGTCCAATGATGAGGCGACATCTTTAAAGAAAGAGAATATTGCTGTTTCCGTAGCTTTTGATTTTCTAAATCCGTGTTGGCAATCTGAAAGCGCGTCGTGTTTACTGAGAAAGGTTTCCATTCGCATGTAAAGAAGTCTTTCTAATATTTAAAAAAAAAACTTATAGAAGAGAAATAGGCCGATAATTTTGAATTTCATTTTTGTTGCCTTTTTGAAGAGCGACTTAATCTTAGCCGTTTTGAAAATATCTGGAAAAGTTCCGGTGCATAAGGATGCATTACACATGTGAGTTAACGGGTGTATAATGGCCGGCGCACAGTAATTTAACAAACAATCCGGAAATTCATCTAAACCGGACGAATATTTATTTTTTAGTTTACCGATTATTTTGAGAATTTCATAGGAAGAAGTTTTGGAGACGAACATCGTGTTTAAAATTTTAAGGGAAATGTCTGATATTGAATTTTGTGACTCAAGACCCTTAGTGAGATCGACAGCAATTCTCGAAAAGTATTGGTTAAAGAGACTAGTCACTGTTGCCGGATCGTTCACATTTATATCGTTATATTTTAAAACAACATTCTCCACAGGGTTTTTAGTTGATTTGGTCGTATTTTTTATTATATTCCACATTGCTTTTGTTTTGTTTTTTGAGTTCAAAATATCCTGATCGTGTTTAATGATTTTAGCCTGCCTTATGACTTTTCTTAACAATGATTTGTATTTTTTTAAACTAGAGAAGGAATTCTTGATATATGTTATGACGTTTAGAAATGAAAGAAAAAAATCGCTTATTTTTATATGATGTTTTAATCCCTTGTGTCATCCAAGAATTGCTTTTCCGTGAAATATTTAATTTTCTTTTTTGAAGAGGAAAGCAAGTGTTAAAATGAAGTGAAAGCGTTGAAAAGAACGAATGATATTTATCGTTTGTATCAACAGTATTATAAACCGCGTCCCATGACTCCTGCATCAAGTAATCTATGAATCGTTTTATTTTACTTTTAGTAAATAATCTAGTCATATCTGTAATATTTATTGTGTCAGTGTTCGCATTTCTTATAATGGTAAGAATTTGTGCATCGTGGTCACTGTATCCTAAATCTTTTGTTTCAACTTCATATCGAGTAGTAGTGAATTATAATTTGATCGATGGCCTTCATCGAATTTAGTGTTATCCGTGTAGGTACATTAATTGTAATATCTAAATTGAAGGAATTAATTAAATGGAGAAACTGTTCTTTTTCGCAGGATCCGACCAGAAAATCAATGTTAAAATCTCCGCATACAACAATGGATTAAAAAGTGCGATTGCCGACTTTGTTAAGTGTTATCTCTAGTTCTTCTAAGAACAAAATATAATCTGCAGTTCTCTTTGTTGGAGGCCTGTAGGTGCAAAGTAATATCACTTTTAGCGAAGTAATTTACGTACACAAATTAAAATATCTATATACACATTCAAAATTCTATTTTAGCAATTGTGGAATACTTATAAATAATTAAGTTGAAAATCATAAGTAAATATCCAAAATTTAGTAGGAATCAATAAAAATGAAAAAATGGTTACTGTTAAATTTAGGTATCTATTCAGTAAACAATGAATAATTAAATATTAACATTTTAGTAATACATCTTCTATGGCTTCTTATAACGTATGATTAAAAACATAAGAATTCTATTAAATTTACTGTAATTTATAATCTGTAATAATATTAATTTTAATATTAAAAATTGTACATTAGCCTAAATTAATTTAATTTAATTTTATATTCTGAGACAGAAGAAATTGTCACTTGCCATAATGCACCTGTCACAATTACTGATGGAAATTAAATGGGTTTCCACAGTGACGGATTAACTTGATTGCCGACTATAGGCTGAAGCCAAAATGCCGCCCTTCCTGATCCCTTGTGAAACACAATATTTACATAAAAATCAAAAAGGTATTTAGTACCAATTCCATGTGGGTGAATGAACATTAAAAAGTATTTTACAAAAATAGTTATTTTTATCTAGAATAAAATTTTAATTTTATCAAATTTCATTATAAGATTGTTTACAGAAGTTTACGTCTACATTTCTTGCTAGCAAAGTTTTCAATTAAAGTGTTATAATCTAAAGACAATGTTGAATTGGATTCAATACATAAAACGGCAAGATAATTTAATCTATCTTCTGACATAACAGCGCAAATAACTTTTGATTCTTTTTAAACAAGAAATTGAGCGCTCCGCAGAACAATTTGTAATTGGATGACTAAGAAATATACGCCAAGCAATATCGATATTTGGATATATATTATGTAGTTCTGATTTTCGAAGAGACTTAAGGAAATCCTCTGGCTTAACCTTTGAAGAGTTGCAATGGGCTTGAAAATGTAAACACTCATTTTCAGTTGCTTCCAGGTCCATTGGATACAAACTTCTCAACTTTTCTGATTTCTGGTGAACTTCTAATGTCATTAAATTTTCTATATCGATTATAATGTCGAATTTGTTGTAAATATTCTTGTAATACGTATTTCTTTTCCTCAATTCAGAAACCAAATTGTCTAATATTACGTTAAATGTTGTAATTCTGAATTGATCTCTACATGTCATGTTGATATTTTCCTCTTTATTCTCGTCAAATGGTCTTTTGCTCTTTGTTTTTCTTGATATCTGCACATAATTTTCTTGAATTTCTGAAAATTCTAATGCCTTCTTTTCGTACAAATCAAACTCATTACGAGTTTTATCAACAAGACCGATCAATGATTCAAAGAGCTCAATAACTTTGCTTATATCGATATCTACTTTCTGTAATGTTTTACTAACAGAATTTATTCGTTCCAGTAAAAAGCTCCAGAGACATAGCATGAAGGTCGTTTCGAGTTTCCCGAGCTGTCTTAATAAACCTGCTGCTTCGCATCTAGTATTTGGTTTTTCAGAGTGATTATTTTCTATTGCATTTAGTGCATTTATATTTTTCTTCCAAGATTCTGTTAATATAAAGACAGCATCACTACGCGAGGACCATCTAGTAGCAGATAGATGTTTCAGAGTGCGTGAGTTTGGCTTTTGAAAAGATATAGTAGTATTTCCCATCGATGAGTTGATGCTGTGAAGAATGTATATAAATGTTGAATTAGATTAAAAAATGAAACAGCTTCTCTGCAGCTTGCTGCTGCACATGTACCCACTCAATTAAGAGAGTGAGCTGAGCAAGGTGTGCATTCTGCAAGAGAGTTGACTTCCTTTCTTAGTGCTTGTAATCCTGCATATGATCCTGACATATTGGCAGCGTTATCATATGCTTGGCCTCGACAATCATTGATATTTATAGATAGTGAATCTAAAGTTTCCAAAACAATTTTTGCCAAATCTTGAGCTTTATGTCCTGGATTTTCCAAAAATGTTAAAAAACGTTCCACTGGATTACCGCCATTTTGAACATACCGTACAATGAGAGATAACTGATCGATGTGTGCAACATCAGGAGGAGTCAACAATTATAGCAAAATATTTTGCTAATTTTATCTCTTCAATAATTTTGTTTTCAACTGCAGTTGCCATAATCTGTATAAATTCCTCACATATGGTTTTTGATAGGTAGGAAACATTACCTTTACCGTTATTACGAAATTTTTCAATGTGCGCAACTAAAAATGGATCGAATTCAGCTATCAATTCCAATGACATAAGAAAATTGCCATTTTGAGGTGAACCAAATTTCTCGCTGTGACCTCTAAAAGGGCCTGGAACCGCTAATGATTTAATAACAGCTACTACTCTCAGTAAAACAGATTGCCAATATGCTATTTCTTCATTCAACTGAACTGTTACAATTTTATCAATGCGATCTATATCGTTTCCTCTATCTTTGGATTTTAACACGCATGCCTTCTGTCCATCCAAATTTTCATGACCACTTAAACGTGCTGTTGCATTCTTCCAATCATTGAATCCACATTTTGAAGAAAACTGAGAGTCACCTTTAAAAAGTAAACATGGTCCGCAAAATACTGCACCAGCACGTTCTGAATAGACTAACCATGATTGAGTTTGTGTTTCACCGTTAAGTAACTTTCTTTCTAATAAAGCGGGTGAAAATTGTCTATTATAATCGTTATAATGTTTCGACTTTGAAAAGTCTCCATTCTTGCTTTGGTCATAACCATGCAGTGCTAAATAGTCACGAGTAAATTCATCAATTAACCATAAAGCTGGATCTGTATACAGTTCTTGAGGCAAAGTGATTTCAGATACTTTTAGATGATTGTCTTTTTCAAGCGAATTCATGAACCCTGTAGACAATTTCAATATATGTACGTTAAAAAGCAAGGAAAATATAATAATTTCTCTAACCATAAATAAATATAAATATTAATCACGAAATTACATTGCAATAATATAATAAAAATATATTTTTTGCAAAATGTTTATAATTATTTTTTAATAATAATGTACATATAATTCTTTTGTTTATTTTTAAACATTACATAACTGGTACATTACAATAATAATTGTAATCCGATTTTAACATTTATTACATTATATACCCTGATAAAAACAGAATATTAATACCCATTCAGAGGTACTGATACGCAGACAATAAGCGGATTGAAGTTTGAAATTCTATCCGTTTATTGTCTCTGTATTGATGTTTTTAAATATGTTTCTATTCGGTCCATACGCCATTTTTAACAGGGTATTGAATAATAATAATTTTCTAATCTGTTATATTTATGTTTATTAAAATTATTTAAGTATTGTATAAACATTTAGTATCCATAAATATCTATAAAATAAAAATAGCAGAATTTATTTTACCTGAAATTATGTCAGAATTATCATCTAAGTTTAATTCGCTTGGGTTCTTTAGGGGATCCACAGTAACATAAGAAGAACTTATCTAATAACAACGTATACAATAAATAAAAGGTTACCCAATTAATAAATTTAAAAATAGTCTATTTGTATATATTATTTTTCAAATTCATGCTTGCATTCAAATTCATTCTATTACTATATCGGATTGCTGTCGATTGGTGTTACATTTTTCTTAAAAAATGAATCTAATTTTGGTGTTTTTTTAACTTCTCGATCTTGCTTTTCACGAGCATGTTTCCGATATTCAGAACCACTGTGTCTAATTCTTCCGTCACTCATTTTTATATTTAAAAACTAAAGGTTATGAAAAAAGAGTTAAAATAGAAACAACCATAATATTCTCCGATTAATATTTCTGTGTACTTGACAGCTGGTGGAAGAGGTACGCGGCGTTGCCAAACCCTTGCACTGATTTTTGTAAACTGGCTTTAAGGTGAATCCTAAAAAATATGTTATGTGAGAAGAACTTAAATAAATTCATATAAAAAGTTATTATAAAACATTAAAAAACGACTTTCTAAAATAAAATTTGCCGCCCCTAAAAATTTGCCGCCCTAGGCTACAGCCTATGTTGCCTTGTGGGTAATCCGCCACTGGGTTTCCATTTAAGGGGAGGAGTGGGTGAAAATTGGCAAAAAATTTTGAAAAATACGATTTTTTATTTTTGATGTGATAATTTTGTATGGAATGTGTGGTTAATTTTGGTGTTTTTATTTTTTCGTTATCGCGATTTAAATGGCTTCTGCGAGCATTTAAAGATCTCAATGCGTCGATGGCCACGCCCCCTTTTTCAGTTTCCAAACGTCTACATCTACTAGAAATTTTGAATGTATTTTCATTTTGAATTTCCCGGCATGAACTTTATATAGAAGTTCTCCGGAACAAATGAGCTACAGAAAAACAAGGTATCCAACTTCAGAAAGTGTTTATTTAGCGTGGCAGCCTTGATATTTAATTGATTTGGAATAAGTGCCCTAAAGAAATATTTGTTTCGAAGAAAAAAATAGAAATTGCTGTCACATCTGCAGTTTCTCAATTTAATATGGGGTGTGAAGCAAGTGAAAAGATAAGATCAAATATAACTGGCGTTAACATGACACCTCAAGGGAAGAAAATAAGTGCAATGAGGGATAAACGCCGTCTTCAGAAAAGTGAAGTAGCTGCACAACCAGGTTTTCAAAGTGCCAAAAAAAACTCAAAATGACAAAAACAGTTAGAGAAGAAAAGGGAAAAGTAGTTGAGGGTACTATGTATGGCTCTGGAGAATTTTAAATGGAAGTAGATAAAATAAAATTCATTTGTACAAAGTTAAATTTTCATTTTCAATTTCCCGCATTTCACTTTCCTGACCTTTTATGGAATTCAAAAAGTTCCACGTTCTACAATTTTTA
This sequence comes from Teleogryllus occipitalis, assembly GCA_011170035.1. Classification (NCBI taxonomy): domain Eukaryota; kingdom Metazoa; phylum Arthropoda; class Insecta; order Orthoptera; family Gryllidae; genus Teleogryllus; species Teleogryllus occipitalis. The sequence goes on along the minus strand of BLKR01002136.1, from coordinate 55,475 downwards.
ATATATTTCAATGAAACTTTTAGAACATCTTAAGAAAATGTAGTTTCATAGAACTGTGGAAGCTCTTTGTGTTATAATCATTCATTACTAAATTAAAAATATTTATTTTTGTGTGTGTGTGTTTTTATAGCCATCAGGTAATAACTGTATATTTTATAATTTTTTTTTCAAAAACACTCTCATTTATTTTTATTATATTCCATGAATGTAATTATATACCTTTTATGAGTTATTCGTAAAAAATTCAGTGATGAATGTTGCTTCATGTGGAACGTAGAGCATTTTATATAATAATAAGCAATTCAAAAAAAAATTCAAAAAAAAAATTTTTTTCTTCAAAACTAAAAACAGCAGAGTAACAAAAATTTGTAGGGTACATAAGTATAATGTATTACTTCTTCTGGCAAAATTTGAAGTTATTTGAATGTAAGATGTAAATTTTCAAAATTTCAACCACATCTCCCCTTAATGAAAAAAGTAGGAAAGTTAGAAAATGTATTGATTTCAGAATAATAATAATAATAATAATAATAATAATAATAATAATAATAATAATAATAATAAATATACTGTAAGAACATACAATATACTATAACAATATACAATAAGAATATAAAATGTGATGTTGAGTAGATATTTGAATAACATTTTCAAATTGCAACGTAAGTTACTTTTAATTTAATTTTGCTCAAATTGGAAATAATACTGAGAAAACTTTCAGTTTCCATTAAAACCTTCAGCCTCCATTGTTTTCGCCACATTTTCCTTCCCCTAAAACTAAACATTTTTTAATGGCCCATTACAAATATTGAGACATAAACAGAATAAAAATCCTTGATTCATCTACGTGACAATGAACGATTATATAAAATAAAACTGAATAACAAAATACGTATGCAGAGAAACGGAATAAACATATATCTATAAATAGTAATAAAATGAAAAATATATGTGCAATTTACAAAGTGACAAAATCAGCGCTTAAAACGAACCTACAACACTTCCGTAGTAAGAGAATATAAACGAATTTCGTACGGTTTCGCGCTCGGCGCCCGCTAGCCAATCAGGGAAGCCCGGTGCCGAACACATGTGCAGTTTGCTTATATGCATCTCGGAACAAAATAAAATGACAGACCGGTCAACCATTCGCAATGCAAAGAGTATGTAAGTAAGCAACCATACGCAATTTTAAAGTAGGATCAATGGATTCAAAAGCTTTTGAAAGATCTACAAATATTTTAATAGGTGCTTCATTTTGATACATTGATGAAGGGACATCTTCAAGAAAAGAATAAATTTCCATTTCCAGAGATTCTGATATTTTAGATCCATATTGAGAGTCTGAAAACGCTTCGTTTTTTTCAAGTATTACGCACTAAATTACATAACAAAAGTGTGATTATGATTAATACTTTTGGTACCTGTATGAAATATTGCACATATGTATTTTTGTAAATGTTGGGCATGCCGTTTATATTTACATTACATCTGTGTTATACTTTAATGCATTACTGCGCACAAATACTTAAAATTATTTCGAATGAACTTTTTCAAAGTCCCAGCGTGAAAAAAAATATTGTTGATTGGAAACAATTTTGCAGGTTCCATTAGTATTGAAATGTTGCGTAGCTCTTATAAATAATGTAAGTAGAATGTAGTAGCACCTCTTGTTTCATTACAATTTAACTTAACTACGCTATATTTCGAAATGGGTGTCAATAGAGATGTTTAAGAATTAAAATACCGTCTCCGTGAGCATCTTTAGAACTTTAAAAAGTGTATGAATACTTCTTTAGGTCTCCACTAAAATCTTCCACAAAACGATTTGTAAAAACATTTGTTTTCGGATAAAGAAATATTGTATTCGATATGGAATTTTGCATTCACTAGTTGTGTCATTAAATGAACAAATACTTTTAGAAAATCGAATTTACAGTTGGCTTTTGGGGTTAAAAGATTTTTGGGATATGTCTTAACAAGTAAAATATCTTTGCAACACTTCATTTGCTGCCGAAGAATACAGTAGAGTTAGAGTGAGTAAGTAGTAATGTTGGAATATTTATGGGTGACATAACAAATTACAGAATTTTTTAATTAGGGAAAACAATTATCCATTTTTCAAAATTACGTTTTTTTTTTCAGAGAAGTCTACAATGTAAATGAGTTATCACAAATTAATTCCTTTTCCTTTCTTTCAGGGGAAAGTAGAGCTGGAGTTAGAACTACTGACCGACGAGGAAGGTGCATTGAAACCTGCTGGTAAAGGACGGTCAGATCCAGAAAAACTCCCCGAACCTAAGTAAGTTAAAAGTTCACGACGGCACATTATAGCTACAGAGAATGTCGAAAAAACGTATTTTAATTTGGTTATGTGGATGTATGTATATATACACACATACACATACACACACACAGGATGTCCGGGGAGGAAACGTCGAAACTTCGAGAATAAACTCGTAAGACAATTTTAAACATATTTTGTCTAATAAACTACATAGATATTCCGAATGGCTGAGCCGCAATAAGCACTCAAAAGTTGGTTTGGTTTGAAAATATTATTTCTAGACTTCCATCGGTAAGATGAACAAGATCAGGCGTGCTTTATCTGTGAGATACTCACCTACTTATCGATATTGTTTTCTTTGATTGTAGTTGACATGTATTACATCGCTTTCTCTTTGTATTTGGTTCTACGACATTATCTTCGGCCGTAGATTTTGATGTGAAAGACAAATTCTGTGGAAGTTCCCTTCTTCTCTCAAGATGATGGCAGCAGAGAGACTGTTCAGAAACAGTCAACGTGCTTTTACTTCTTTTTGGTTTCCAAGGAAAATAACTAGTACATTAATACCACTTATATTTAGGTGTCCACTTAAAAAATTAATTTCCTTCATTTTAGAAATTGTTGCCATCCAACTCACTCTCCGAGGCACTACTTCTCCCCTCAACACAATCACTATCACTGTCCCTGATTGCCTCTTCCTCGCTGATAACGTCTTTATCTTCGCCACTATCACTATGACACAACAGGAAACGAATTTCCACTGCGTCTTCTTTCTTCGGATTTAGACGCATCATTCTGCACACCAATTGAGTAAGCGAAAAATTAACACGATCGGGCGTACTGTATCTCACAGATACAGAGTGTCGACTGAGGCAAAACGAGGCGAGGGAGTAGGAAGTTTAGCATGGCAGCGCATTACTAGGTTAAATGTAGATAGCTATTAGTGCGCAGAAATCTGTGAAGCCCTTCACTTCCGAGAAATCGAACAATCTAGAGCGAATGTATCTTGCAGATACAGCGCGCCCGACGGAGGGCTAGGCAAAATTTTGCGTTGTAGAAGCATATAAACACTCCAGAAATATGTAAATTGTTTATTATTAACAAAATAAATTAATATATTTGATCAGAAAGAAAAATTAACCCAGAAATTAAAAAAACAGGGAATTTACACAGTTCGACTGCTTTTTTATTTCTCGGTTAATTTTTTCTTTCTAAACTAATACATTCGTTTATTTTGCTAATAATAAACAATTTACATGATTCTGCAGTGTTTATATGCTTCTACAATGCAATTTTCTTTGCCTAGAAACCATATTTTCAAACCAACTTTTGAGTGCTTATTGCGACTTAGCCATTCGGAATATCCATTTGGTTTATTAGACAAAATATGCATAAAATTGTCTTAAGAGCTTATTTTCGGAGTTTCGGCGTTTCCTCCCCGGGCACCTGTATATACATACACAGGCACGTGTAGGTCCTGTTCATTTAATAATCTGCCCGCTACCTAATGTCAAGCGCGTTTGTAGGGCTGCGTTCAAAATAGATCTTGCTATGCAGCTCAACTCCGTCAATTCATGGACTTTTTTAAAAATTGGATTATGACTAAAGTGTGCATCTCAATATTTTGTTAACTTGAAAAGTAGTTTTTGATTGAAAAAGTGCCATTCATGAAATGACTCACTTGTAGACAGGTGTATCAATTTGAGCGGTAAAAACACCAGCATCTTCCTTGTAATATTAGCAATAAATAATCGTGTTTCCGCTTTGGTCTCAGAAGCATAGATTCCCGTAGAAAGTGTTTTTTTTATTTTGTAATGTTCCAATTTCGTCGCTGCTTGTGTCTCAATCGAACTTAGTGAGCATTTCCAAGACTCGAAGCGCGGTTGTAGGCTCGGAAGATTTATTTCCTATCAGCGATTGCATTGCAATTCTAATGACCAGCTGCCGTTCTGAGGGTGTATTGTCGGGCACGATCGCAGGGCCGCACGCAATACAGCGCTGTCGTAATGTGAATCCCAATTTCGTCAATTCATACATATACGTTTTTCGTCGTTTGTTCCCGGAAAAAGTAGCATTTTCCTTCAGAAAATCTTAGGAATAACTTCAGCGCTTCGACTCGCTTTAAGCACACCTTTCTGAACATTACAGAATAAGAGAAATCGACAAGAAACTGCTGTGCTGTAACGAAGCCTAGGAAACATTTGCTTGTATAACAGAGAAGAAGACGGTGGTGTGTTATTTCATACACAGTGAAAGATTTAACTATTTTAAATGAGTGTAAACAAAAAGAATCTTTGCATATTTGTATAAAAATAATATTTTAATCACCGAATACGAAATTGATAAAGGCATTTCAAGTATTACATATTTTTCGAAATGAGTTACTACGGAGTCATGAATAAAGCGGGAACTGTGGGGTATCTCACATGTGCCACTCTGTAAAACTGGCCCTAGAATTTATATCCCTTTTCCTTCAAGTATTTACGTAGTTGTTGGCAATAACATTGATGGAAGGTTGATACGGAAATGTCGAATCGCCAGACGTTAAAAAATCGGATAATATAAATCTTACATGATTGACCACTGAAAATATTTATCATTCTTGTTATTCTTGTTTGTTTTTGTTGTTATTATTATTATTATTATTATTATTATTATTATTGTGATACACTGTATAATAATCTTTTCTCTTTGTTTAGGCGACCGGATACATCATTTTCATTTTTTCGAAACCCAATGCGAGCTTTAATTCATTTAACTTGGCATCGACAGAAGTGGCGTTATTTAAAACTTTTAATTTTAGTTTTGATTTTCATTTTCCTTGGTCATGGAATATATTCTGTCCCGGGATACTCAGTAAAAAAACTTATTGGGGCTTAATATCGTCCAAATGAAGTTTGCAAGACCTGGACTTCGCAAGTGGCTTAAAATCGAAATTTTTGTTTTCACAAAAGTTAGTTATCTAATTATTTAACTCTTTCATCCCAAATAATTTTGACATATTATGATGCATAAATTTAGTGTAAACTGAACACGAGAAATAAAAAAACAAAATAATAAAGTGTTTCTTATTTAATATTACATTTTTGGATATGTTTACTGAAGAATGAAGCAAATTGATGTGTATGAAAACACCTGCAGCGAACTTCACTTACCAAGAATATACAACAAATTATAATAAAAGAGCTTACAAATAACTACTGCTACGAACACTCCAGAGTCCACCATTTCTCCTCATTCTCGCTTCAGCTGCGGGCCAGAGCAGTCGCTCCGTTATCAGCAATTACTATCGTTCCGTGCCGAGTAAGGCCTACCAGCCTCGGTCGGACTTCAGTCTAGTGTTTTGTCCGTCCAGTGAATTATAATTTGTATCAAAACTATTCAAAGTGCTACACAATCTGCGCACCTAAGTTATTTTAAACTAGTGAATGAAGTGCGTCCATCAACCGTTCGTTACTCTCATTCATGAGCAACGAAAACAATGCCATCACACGAGAGTTAATTAGTGCGACCCTAACCACATTGAATAGTGAAGCACCATCATCGCCACCCATCAATATGGAATCTTACTCAGCAGGTCATTCCAGCAATTTTCAAACGGGCGCGAATTACACGCCCCCTACAACGTCACTGATGGACATTAGTCCCCCGGCTCCATCATCAGGCGTCCCACCAACCTTCAACCAAGCGGCCGCCGGGACTCTATCCGGTAAAAGGTCGATAAAGACCTGCGAGGAAGGTGACAGCAAACGCGCGGCAACGCAAGGTAACACCCATCATAATAATGTGGCGTCATTGCCGCAGCAATAAATAACAGACGTGAACAGTGTAATATTGACATTTATTAAAGATATTCTCCGACACCCGATTCCACTATTTACAATATATACAGACTGTTACTAAGAGAAACTTTCAACCGGTCACCACAACCACTTGCCTGATAAAAGATCTACTCCCGCGGTGTGATGCACCTTTCTCTATGTCACGACGCATTCACTCCGGCTCCAGCCCCCTCGCCCCCGTAGCCTACACGACATCCCACGAAGATCTCGAGAATCAGAAGACCGAGTTGTGTGCGGGCGCGCATATATACCCTCTGGCCCGGCTGACGGAACTGCGTCATCTCGCCGCTTCCGCCAGCCGCGTTTACAGACAATCGACTACGGGGTTCACAAATCTGACCCCGTGGCAACGCACGTCATGGCAGCTCCCTGGGGTTTTCCGCCCTTCGCCCTACGGGAAAGCCGGCTTTTTTCCGTCCCAATATAGCCTCCCTTTGTTCTGCGAGGTGTCCCTTGCATGCTGCCCGCTGTCGCAGCCTACTTCCTTGTGCATGAAATGCACGTGGCCAATATTTAGTTTATAAGGCGACTGTTATGACGCCACAATAGTAATGCAGACCTACGGAAACAGTATAGCGTAATAGTTTCCAACAGATGTAGCTTTCTCAACGAACAATTTCCTGAACAAACACCTGAACCAAAGAAAAATCCACCAATTTTTGTTACCGCCACAAGTAGTCACGCGGAAATTGTTTGTGAAATTAAAAATAAAATATCTAATAACTTTACAACAGAATTCAAGACCAACAAAATTAAAATTCCATTCCGGACCATACAAGATTTCCGTTGTGCTGTAAAGTATTTTATTGAAACTAACAAACAATTTCATACCTACAGAGATCCTTCGTGCAAAAAATGTTCAATAATGATAAAAAATATACACCCATCAATCACCGAAGAAGAAATATTATCAGATGTTATATTATTAATATAACAGACATAAAATCCCAGTTTCAGTCAGTCAACAAAGTAACCAGATTAATGAAAAACAATGTACCAATTCCAGTGGTAGCAATAGATTTTAATGGTAAAGACAAAATAGATGATTCTATTTTAGGACTGATGTCCTTCAAATCAGTATGTGCAACTCAATAGTTAAACCAGAAAAAAATAAAAAATAAAAAGGTTCAATTCAATGCATGAGATGCTTAGACTTCGGTCATATCCGTAACCACTGTAACTACATAATATCGTGCGTGTTTTGTGCCGAAGAACCCTTCACTGCGCAATGCGCCACCAAATATTATAATAATAATCTAAAATGTAAACTCTGTAATGGAGTACATAGGAGAGACCTTCGATCTCATGAATGCTCATACTATCATAAACTAATTGGAAAAAGGCAAACTATTTTGTCTCAGAAAAAGAAAAGAAAATCCTTTACCAACGCCCTCACCCCCGTTTAATCTCACAAACTTCCTTTTCACTCCCACAAGTAACAGAAATCCCAAACTTCACTCAAATAAACTACAACAACCAAACACAATCACCCCAATCCTAACACTATCACAAACCAAACATTTAATTCAACCAACAACAATCACTCTACGAACAACAGTAACACCTTCACACCAACTCAACAGAATATAATCCTCTCGATCACTTACTAAACTACAGAACTCAATAACCTCGTACTTAAGCAACAATTATGGCCAACCATCCCCTTAAATATTTTATCATTCTCAATTGGAACTCAAACAAAAATCTCAAACAAAAAAAAATGAACTAATTCATTTCATCCAACAAAAATCAGTTGATACAGCTTGCATAACAGAAACTCACCTCAATAGTTCAATGAACTTTTCAATCCCATGTTTCAAAATTTACAGATTTGATTGAGAAAATGATCAAGGGGCAGGAGTCCTAATCTTAATTAAACAAAACGTTCCACACTATCAGTTTATCCCACCACCCACCCCTGGCCTCGAAACAATAGCAATTAAAATTCCATTAAATAACAATATAATAAAAGCATATAAACCTCCCAAAATTAAAATAAACAATAACAATTTATCTGCGTTGTTGCAATTACCCACCCCAACAATCATCATAGGAGATCTCAATGCTAAGCACCACTCATGGGGATGCCGAGTCATTAACCTGGCAGGCAACTTCTCACGTAACTTACAATATCAATTCTTCTTTATTATTGCTCCCCCAGACCCCACATACTATCCCTTCGATTCCCAGAAGAAAAAAACAGACATCCTCGACATAGCACTCACAAATTTCAGTTCCCAATCAAAGTCGCTTACGTACCATGAACTAGATTCTGATCACATCCCAGTCATTATCTCTACCTGTCTTCCCGTTCCCCCTCCAACTCCCCCCTCTTCGATATTCCTAAACACACTTAATATAAATTGGAAAACATTTAACAGAAATATCAACCTCTCAATCCCCTCATTTAAAACATTTAAATCTCCAACAGACATTGACGACGCAATATCAATATTCAATAACACAATAATTAATGAAATAGACAACTACAAAAAAAATTCCCGACCTTCATACTAAACTAAGCAAACCTCTACCTGCTAAAATAATCCAATTAATTAAATTAACAAGTAAAACCAGAAGACTCTGGGACTCGTTAAGAATACCATCCATAAAAAAATACACTCATTTAATAACACTTGCAAACACGTCTTGTACACTTACAGACAGCAGCAGTACTCAACATTATTACAATCTCTAAACGTAAGAAATAACTCTATGGCAAATTTACGAAAAAAATATGAAAAATATAATTCAATTCTACCTCTATTAACAAATACAGGCAAAATACACCTCTCCTAGCGCCAAAGCAGAAGCATTAGCAGAACATTTCCAAAATACTTTTACGCCATCAATTCTCCTTTTCACACTAAACACCATGAAATGCTTCAAATAGCCTCTTTCCCCCATCTTTAACATACCACACAGAATAAAATACATTTCTCCGCGCGAAATAACACTAATTCAGAAACTTCCAAATAAGAAAGACCCCGGACATTATAAAATCAGTTCAATAATCTTAAAAAATCCCCCACCGCCAGCCTTAGCCTTCCTAAGCAATATTTACAATTCAATTTTAAGAACAGGATACTTCCCCCAAACTTGGTAACATTGAATCATTCACCCCATTTCGAAACCATCAGGCCCATCAGTTTACTACCCGTTATTGCCAAAATATTCGAAAAACTAATCCTTGCCAGGTTACACCAGCATATCAAAAACATTAACATAATTCCCAAACATCAATTCGGTTTCATTGCTCACCACGCAACTTCTCACCAACTACTTAGATTATCAGGACACATGCACTCTGCATTTCAGAAAAAACAATACAAAATCTACATTCCTTGACATCACTCAAGCATTTGACAGAATCTGGCAGCCGGGACTAATCTACAAACTAATAAAAGCTGGAACTCCAACCTACATTATTCACATCATCAACATTTTCTTAACAGATCGCACATTCTCAATAAGAGTCAACAATCATCACTACACCCCACACATTATCAAAACAGGCGTCCCGCAAGGCTCCCCTTTATCTCCAACATTATTCAACATATAGCAGACATTCCATCATCAACAAATTCTAATATAACTCAATTCACAGACGTTCCAGCCCTATTTGCCTCAGGATACAGAATACTAAGTAACCTCCGATCACAAATTCAAAATCACTTAAATAATATTGAAATCTGGGCAAACCTCTGGAAAATTCACCTCAATCCTGACAAAACAATAGCAAAAATCTTCTCACTCAGAAAGTTTACCTCCCCCACACCGCTAGTAAGAATCAGACCACTACTGCTTTATGCATGTCCAATATGGGCAAACGCAGCCCCCACATTGACATTTCAATAAAATTCAAGATAAATTTTAGCAAGCAAAATAAATTTTTAAGATTAATCACAAATGCCCCCGGTTCATAAGTAATAATCAACTTCATTCAGAATTAAACAGCAATACAATAATATACCAAATAGCACATATATCACACAACTTCTACCAAAACCTAACAGACATACTAGCAGCATCCCATTACAAACTACCGAAAAAGCCAACCCACACCCGAATAAAAAATAGATTTCCTTTTGAAGCCTTGCTCAAAATTTTAGCCAACCATGAGCCTCAAAATTTCAGCCATAACCCCGAGGCTCTCCCCTAGCGTATCCTCTTCAATGTATAGATTAAGTTAGCTTAGATATTTGAACTAGAATAAATCTGAAAATACAACTGTAAAGTAATTGTACTGAACGATGTAATCCATCTAAAATTAATAAATGTGTTAAAAAACATTTCTCCTATTTCCTTCAATGATTCTCTCATGCTCACGTCAAGGCGGCCAGGCAACGAGAACAATGCTTTCGTGTCCCTGTGTATCTTCTCTCTCCACAAAAGGCAGCATTTCAGGGACTTTGCCTAATATCTTCACTTGCTTACCTGGAGTTCGAAACGAAATCAGGTGATCGTTGCTGTTGCAAACGTGACGTGTTCAAGTAAAGTGCAGTGGCATAGCCCTCTTATTCGTTTTCGGTATAGGCGAGAATGACTAGTTTTCAGTGGCGTGCATTGAACCTCAGCACTGCTGAGATAAGCCAGAATGAGACTTAAATGAACACTGAGAATCAAAATTACAATAAACCGTACGTCACATGACCAAAAACCACTTACTGTTTACTCAATTGCGATTCTTTTCTATTTTTTCATTTATTTACATAGATGGTGAATACATAGCTCAGTTTAAAAAAAACTCTACATATGTTTGATGGCTTAATAGCTAACTTAATTTAAAACTTAAGACTAATACAAAGGTTCAGGTTACCCTTGGGGCTACCCTAGTCGGGATCTAATTCAGAGAATTTTTTTAGGAAAATATGGAAGGGAAACTTAATTTGTATTCGGGTTCTATGTGATGGGTTTCTGCTGAGTCTGTGAACTGATAATGAAGGGATTTAGGATATGCTTGAGAAGAAGTTGGTAGCTAGATAGGTGATATGGTGTATAGTATCTAGGTGGAATTCATTATGTAACTGTTTGTTGGTGACATATCAGGGAGCATTTGGAATCATTCTGAGAAATTGATTTTGTATTATTTGAAGTTTCCTTTGGTTGGTTTTTGCTGCATTTAACCAGATTGGGCAGGCGTATAGTAGCAAGGGTCTTATTATTGTTTTGTATATTTGTAATGCTGAATTGTATGATAATGGGCTGGATCTGTGTATTAATGGCTTTAACTGTATTAATTTGATTGTGGCTTGAGTGATTTTGGCATCTATATGCTGCTTCCAATTGAGTTGAGTGTCCATGTTCAGTCCTAAGTATCTGATTGGTTTCTTGAGAGGGAGCAAGTTGATGAATGTAGGGGTTAATGAACGGAGGTATAGAAAGCATCAGCAAACTGTGCAATATGGAGGTCGTTTACTTTGGGAATATCTGCAACATATAAATTAAATAAAGTAGGTGATATGGGTGATCCTTGTGGTAGTCCTACTAAGATGGGCCTTGGGGTGGAATGATGGTTGTTTACGTTTACTGAAAATGTTCTTTTGATGATGAAACTTTGAAACTGATGAAACTTTGAATGATAGACTGGATATAATGCGGAGTGCCTATTATTTTTATTTTGTATATGAGACTTTCATGGCACGTCCGATCAAACGCCTGTGCTATGTCAATAAAAACTGCTACTGTGTGATATTTTTAAAAAAATAATGAATAATGTTCGGTAATACGGAGGAGTTGGTGTAGTTTGGAAAGTTTTTTAGTGAATCCAAATTGTTCCTTCGGTATGGCTTTAGTTACCTGTAAATGTTCTTTTAATCTTTTGAAAATTTTTTTTCAAACATTTTGAATAACATGGGAAGTAAACTGATGGGTCTGTAGCTATTTGTATCGGCGTAATTTTTGTTGGGTTTGGCAATGGGGATAACAATGGCATGCTTCCAAGATTGTGGAAAATTACCTATTCTACGGCAGGAGTTGTAAATGTTAGTTATATATGCTATTGCATGGGGAGGTAGGTTTTTCTCATATTGTTTATATTTATTTATTATTGTCGTGGCCGGGTGGCATATAAGCCAAATGCACGTGCTCGGCATCGGGCTTCCCTGATTGGCTAGCGGGCTCCGAGCGCGAAACCGTACGAAATTCGTTTACATTCTCTTACTTCGGAAGTGTTGTATTATTTCCAATTTGATAAAAAATAAATTAAAATTAACTTACGTTCCAATTTGAAAATGTTATTCAAATATCTACTTAACTTCACATTTTATATTCTTATTATATGTTGTTATAGTATATTGTATATTGTATGTTCTTACAGTATATTTATTATTATTATTATTATTATTATTATTATTATTATTATTATTATTATTATTCTGAAACCAATACTTTTATAACTTTCCTAATTTTTTCAGTAAATGGAAACCCATTTCCTTTCCATCAGTAATTGTGACAGGTGCATTATGGCAAGTGACAATTTCTTCTGTCTCAGAATATAAAATTAAATTAAATTAATTTAGGCTAATGTACAAGTTTTAAGATTAAAATTAATATTATTACAGATTATAAATTACAGTAAATTTAATAGAATTCTTAAGTTTTTAATCATACGTTATAAGAAGCCATAGAAGATGTATTACTAAAATGTTAATATTTAATTATTCATTGTTTAATGAATAGATACCTAAATTTAGCAGAGACCATTTTTTCATTTTTATTGATTCCTACTAAATTTTGGATATTTACTTATGATTTTCAACTTAATTATTTATAAGTATTCCACAATTGCTAAAATATAATGTTAGAATTTCTTTATTGTTTTTTTAATTTGCGTACGTCAAATATATATTTCTTAAAGGGTTTAGTTTGCTAGGCAGAAGAAAGGTAGCGGATAGCGCAAAAAGAGGTTAAGGTCTCATGTTCATTGAAATCTCTGATTTTTCGTAAGTTGCCAAAGTGCATTTTTTGGGGGCTTTTCCTTAAAACTACAATATTGAAGATAGACTTTTCCCTCAATAAAATCTATTTTTAAAGACATCTTGAAATAAGGTCATGTCCAATTTTTCGAAAATATGAGTAGTTTTCCCGTAATTTTGTACGAAATAAAAGCAATTTAATTTAGTAAACAATTTTTTCTCAAAAAACACTTCAAATTTTTTCTTTAAATTTTCTCTTCGTCTGTCTCAAGGAAGGGTAAAACAATATGGTGCTAATCCTATTTTCGGTGAACTCTCCGAATTATAGAAAATAGTAAAAAGTAAACACTTGAAAACTACAATATTAAAATTCTTTTTTTGCTATATACAAAGTCTGTTGAAAAAATCAGCTCCTTAGATAAGGCCATTTACTATTTTTTGAAAAAAGAGTAGTTATTGCGTAATTTGTGCTTGAAATCAATACAAATTATAAAAATTAAATTTTCTCAAAAACCGCTCCAAATTTTTGCTTTAAGGTTTTTCAGAGATAAAATAAGGAACGCTTAAAATAACAGCGCAGGTCTCATTTGCTTTTAATTACCATTACCGACAATTGCAAATCTAGAAATAATGCGGGAAAGTATGTAGTGTGGTAGCAGTTACTAGTTTCTTCTTGTCTGAAAGATGTTAGGAATGTTTTAGCGAGATGCTCAAGAAGCAAGAGTGTTTCTTCGAAATTCAAAGAAACAGACTTAGAATATTTGATATTGCTATGGGTCTGGTTCAGAGAATTACTCGTTTTTGTTTCTTTCATTGTCTAAAGAGGTTATGATATTATATCACCATGAACTGATTGTTTTTTTCTCGTTACCACTTGTGTCTTATCCGCGTTCATACAAGCAAACCTGAGAACTTTTGCCCTCATTCCCTCGCTTTCCATTAGGGAAAAAAGAAAATTTGCAGTTTGTAGCCACCTGGATGCATGTTGCGCGTATCCATGCCCGCGCGCAGGGGATCTTTTTGGATGTCGAGAGGAAATCCAAACAACTACACATAAATCAATTAAACTGGGTTTAATATTCTGAAACCCTTTTAAAAGGTAACATTGAGAACACATAAAAATATACACAGAACAACAAGAATCAATGGTACCTTTTTCTTTTAATGCATGAAACGTTCATTCATTTCTTTCGCATATTTAACCTGGGAATCCCCGTCGATCAGCTCACACCTGAAATTTACTCCAATTTCTGTTTAACCTACCCAGTGACGCCGGGTTCAGATTTGCGACATTTAGTTTCTAAACAAATTTAACATCAACTTGTGAACAACTTCATAATACTCTCAAATAATTTATCGTCAGTGAGAATAACATAAACCAAATACAATACTTATAAAATTTCTATTAGCAAATTACTTAAAATGGCAGAAATTTTTAGTTTCTCTGCTAGCTCCGTGCACTATTGTATCTCTCCCCACCAACGTTCCCTCTTAATGTTCTCCCCTGTCGCGGGGCGTTGACCTATATTTCAGCGCTTTGCGCTGCGCGCCGTTACATTCGCCGCTCCCGCCCGCTGCGCGCCTCGAAGTCAACCTTGGAGTGACTGACTTCGGGCGTACACCACACCAGATGTCACAGTCTACTCAGCGCCTCTAATCGAAAGTAACTGCGTTCTCACCGTGCAAATCACTGTCCCTTCTTTGCTGACCACTGAATAATTTTTAACTATTTAATTGAAATCACTTGCTCCCGTCCTCGACAGATGACTAATTCTCCTCCGGCAAAAATTCTAATAACTTCGTGACTATCTATAGGTCTCTTTTGCTTCCAAAAACTCCTACTTAATCTCTCACTGAATTTTTAGGTCGAAGTTGCTGCTCGAATGCCGTTCGGAACCAGAAGAAAGAATGTACAATCGCCCGCTATCTTTGTGTCCGCCTTCCTCGTTGGGGTAGTGGCACATCATCTTCCCACCAGTCTGACCACTGATACGCCACCTGGCTCGCGCCGTTTCGCAGACATTGCGCGCAACAGTCTTGGAGACTCGCCTCTTTTGAATGGCGCCGCGCTCGCTCAACACGTCTATAGCCGTCGTTTGCATGTTGCGTGGGCGTGTAGGATGGACGTGGGCACCCGCATTCGTCACATTGCCCCTTCCCTCCTTTTCGAAGATTTTTCTTCGGAAAATCTTAAGCTGGGCGTAGGTTGTGAAAATTGTATTTTCCAATGTGTTCGCTGTCATGGGAAATTAACTGGGCTACGTTTGGAGCTATTATTCTTTAGATCTGATACGGCCCTTCAAACAATTTGTAAAACTTCGTAAACATTTTCAAAGGTGGTTCTCAAACTTTGGGTGTTCTTATAAAGACGTGCTGATTTTCTTGAAATCGATAGGGTTTCTTCTTAAACTTTTCTTTCCATTCCTCGTGAGCTTTTCGAAGTCTATCCAACACATACTCATCAGTAACCGATGGTCGTTGTCCCGCAATTTCCTCTCGATCTAACATTAATAGGGAGTGGGGTTGCCCCTTGCACTTCTCATGGGGTCACCCCTCTGCTATCGTGGTGCACCTTGTTGATCCACGCATTTATGTACGGAATCAACAGGTGCCATTCATGATGTGTTCAGAGCAGTATCTTCCGAATAGTGTTGATAACTCTTTCATGACCCTCTCGAAAGGATTGGATTGAGGGTGAATGCTAGAATAGACGGGCGTTATGCCCTTGTCCCGTGACGCGTCACGATACTGGTTCCTCGTGAATTGGGTGCCATGGTCACTAAGGACGCGGTCGTACATTCCGTCAGTCTCAAAATGTTTCAGTAACAGTCTGATGCAATTAGAAGCATTTGGTTTGTTTAGTGGATAAATTATTGTTAATTTAGAAAATTCATCGATCATCACTAGAACGTATTTACTGTCGTTAACTGTTCGCGGTAGCGGGCCATAGATGTCTATCGCGAGGAAATTTTTTTGTGGTGGGATAATTGCGTGCATTTCACCCGTAAACTTTCTGTTGGGATATTTTGTCGTTAAGCACGTTTGGCATTGTGCGATATCGCGTCGTACGTCACCATCGCTTTCCAATAACATAATTCTTGAATATGTATTAGAATTTTTCTTGGACTGTAGTGAGCGTGCTTACAATGAATATATCGAATTAGATCGGGTACTTTCGTTTTTGGGTCCATATGCCATAACGCCGATGGTTCAGTCCGCAGCCTTATTGTCAAAAGTCCATCGATCACACGCCATTTTTCTGAATCCAGGCCGTGCATTTCTTTCAACGGAGAGTTATTCCCTTCTTTAATGCGCTTAATTTTGTAAATTTCTTCGTCCTGTTCTTGCCAACTAATAACATTGCCCCATTGTCCCATTCACGTTGTTCTGGAATGTTTAATTCTATTGGCGCAACAATTCATTCTTTCTGAGGTTTAGGTAAGGTATTGACCTCTCCCCCTCGCCTACTTAACAAATCAGGCAGATACTTGTCTTTGCCTGGGCAATGCTGTAACAAAAAACTGAATTGCTGGAGCCAAAAAATTCATCTTTTCAATCGATCATTTTCAGTGTAGCATCGGTCCAGGAACCTGAGGGATTTGTTGTCAGTTCTCACTACGAATGTTCTACCAACTAGGTATTGCCGTAGCTTCATTATCGCCCAAACAATGGCATAGGCTTCCTTCTCGCCTACAGAAAATTGTAATTGCGGTCCTAGGAGGGCTTTGCTTATCAACTTATAATCTTGATCAGGCCTTCATGCTCTTGTTATAATACCGCTCCTACGCAGTATGCACTGCTGTCCGTTTATAGATACATCACTTTCGTGAAATCAGGAAGGGCGATGATGCACGCTTCTCTAAACATTTTTTTAATGTCGTCAAGCGTCTGCTGATGGCTATCATCCCACGTCCATTTTTGCTCCCTTTTAAGTAGTTGGTATGTCGCCACAATCATCGCATCATTCGGACAAAAGCGATTATAATAATTGAACATGCCGAGCATACTACGTAGCTGTCGTACGCTTCTTGGTGCTGGAATTCTCTTTATTTCACGGACTTTATCTTTTTTCATTTTCACCCCTTCCTGTGACACCTCATAATTAAGGAAACGAAAACTTACTTCGAAAAAGAAGGTTTTCTTCAAATTCAGTGTAAGATTATTATTGATCACAGTCTGGAAAATTAATTGCAAATCGTACAAGTGATCTCTGAACGACTTCGATTGCATGACCATGTCGTCGACGTAGAGGGTTGCACAAGTTTCTACGACTTGTTGCAGGATGCCATCTAAACAGTGCACCAGCGCAGCGCCACTATTTTTGAGTCCGAACGGTACTCGCGTAAACACATAACTAATCCCTTCAAACGAATTCGGTATATTGGTATCCGGTCTTCTTGTACGATTTGCATTCGCCAATACGCGTGTTTGAAATTTGTACTTGTAAACCGTTCATGGCCTCCGAAATTCATGAGCATATCATTTATTTTTGGTGGAACATCACGGTATGGAACAGTCATCGCGTTGAGCTTACGGGCATCCGAGCGCAAACGAATCGGGACATCTTTCTTTCTGACAATTTCGGATTTGTGTAGGCCGTGGTCGCCTTGCATATAATTCCCTCCCGCTGCATTTCTTCTATTAGAGCTTTGACCTTTTCACGACACGCGACAGGAGTTGTATAGTTTCTTTCCTTAAATAGCGTATGATCTATTAATTTAATTCAAAATTGACATCCCTTCACCGGTTCGCTTCTTTTCTCAAACACATCTTTCACGCGCAATAACATTTCTGTTAGAAATGATTCTCGTTTTTGATCAACGTTTAAATTCGTAATCTCTCCCGCTTTCTTTCTCATTAATTCTTCAACGCGCTTTCGTCTTAGAGAAAACATACTTCAATTTTTTTCATTTCTTCTAATTCTTCTAAATTCTCTTAATTTTTCTTCACTATTTTGTTTCCGCTTTTCCATACATTTGTTCCGTTGATCATTACAATGTCCCTTTCCATTTTAATTACTACGTGGATTTCCGCGAGAAAATCTACGCCCAGGATTAGTGGATATATCAAATTTCTGATGACTAGACAGATGACGTCATACTTCATTCCCTCAATTTCAATTTCTAACATTATTTGCTTCGTTACCGCATGTTACTTTTCCTCCATGCATCGATAACCCTCGTATTATTCGTCGGCAATACTGCTACTTTGATTCCTGTTCGTATCAACTCCTCATAAAACTCCTCCACGACTACTGACTCAACGGATCCGGTATCGATCAATGCGTGACTTTGTACTATTCCGCAATAGATTGGAATAATCGGGCATTGATCTTGCATTTTTGCCCGCCTTCTTCCCCATAAATTTTCTTCGTCCATTGTTTCTTCTAGTCGATTGCAACTATGGGAATCGCGATGTCGTCAGTGTGGAGTCCCATTCCCACGTCAATTCGAACTGTGGGCTTTTCCCTGGCGTGCGTCGTTCGCGGCCCCGCGCCCGCCGCCGTGGCCTGGCGACCTTGCCCGTAGTGCACCGTTTCCATTTGCTCTAAAACTCGACGGCCCCTCGCCTCCGCGCGGTCTGTCGTTTTCTCTCGCGTCCAAGCGACCCCTTCCGCTCTGTCTATCTTCTCGTGGCCGTCCTCCTTGTTCCCTCTCATTTTCCAGTCTTCTCGGTCCCTCCTGGCGTTGCCCTCCGCGTCCTGACGTTGGTTTGTCGTGTTCTCCCACCTGCATGGCATTGACGTTCGTATTTGCAGACTTTTGAGCCTTACTAACGTTCTCGAAGGTGAGATCGTAATACCCCAATAGATTTTGAAAAAAAATTCTACTGTTCCAACCTCTACGCTTCTCAGCAGATTCTGGATGCTTAGTGGGAAATGTCGCGTTAAATGCATATTATTTCCTCATCTGAAACTGGCGGTGTGGACATTTATAAGGCCGAAATTTTCTGCGCCGCGTAATCACGCATCGATCCGCAAGACGTTCTGTAGTAGCTACGCATGAGAGAGATTCTAAAATTAATTTGTTGCTCGATGCTCCAATAACGATTTAAGAAACTAATAACGAAATCGTCCATTGTTTGCAGATAAGGCTCAAGTGTCTGAAGCCACACCTTGGCGTTGATTTCCATGACTTTTTTTTAAATTTGTTGCGTCTACTTTGACGCAACGGGTCTCCAAGCCCCTTGGGGAGCGTTGAGCGCTTTGCGCTCCTCGGAGTAATCCTCCCATTATTCCAGCGTTAATATTGTCTGCCGCGTCTCGTCGCAGTCGGTTGTCAAGAGGACCGCCAGGTAGCATCTCCGCGTACGCGCCTCCCACCGCGCGCTCCTGCGTCACTACCCAGCGGTCAGAATTAGGAAGGAATAGGGATTGGGGTAGGGTTTAGGACACTTCACAGGGGTTGGACTAGCCCTTGTGAAGCAGCCGAACTCGTTTTGTTGGAACAAATTTCACATGAGATTCGACGGGAATCGAACCCGGATCTCAGTGGTGAAAGGGTTGCGACTTTGCAATGAGCTACGAGTTCAGCTATTAATGCAGAAGCATTGTTTTATGGTGTTCCCTTACATTAGATGGTACAATGAAACTTAATTAATGCTTTAACGAAAGCATTCGGATTTTCATTAGGATGTTCCGAAAATCGCAGCGACGGAGGAATATTCACGTTGCCGCCACGACATCCGTCTCCACTTTCGCTCTTTGCTTCGACCAGTTCCTTCAGTATTTCAATTTTCTTCTTCTGCTCTTTTCATTTGTTCGCGACTTCTACTTCAAACCTAAGCTTTGTTTCTTCGCGGACCTCCTTCACTTCCTCTCGAATCTGACCGAAAGTTGCCCCGTTATGTTTGCTCTGATTTTCTAACTCGGCTGACAGCGATTCCAGTCTTGCTACTACTTCGTTATGTCTTTCTTCCAAGCTCTCTTTAACTTCCGCGACCTGTGCCGTGACCTGCTGTCGTAACTCTTCGCACCTATTTTCGACGTGCTGAATTATCGAACGTTGATGTTCTTTCATCTTTTCATCAAAAATTCCCGTTTGGTGGTCGATTTTGGCCGCTATTTGGTTGGTCTGTCGGGATTGTTCTTATCTAATCTGCCTTCCCTCATTCGTGACCTGTTGTCTTAGATATCACAGTCTATTCAACGCCTCTATAATCGAAAGTAACTGCGTCTTTACCATGCAAATTACCGTCCCTTCTTTGCTGACCACGGTGCTCGCTAACCACTTCTACAGCCGTCGTTTGCATGTTGCGTGGGCGTGTAGGACGAACATGAGTACATGCATTCACCTGCATTCATAGTAACATCACACCCTCCGTGAACAAAAATGAACACCTCACCCGAGATCTTAATTAATAGAATGCCGTCGCCGCCGACGGCCACCGCCGCCCTCCCCCGATTCGTCTGCGACAAAGCGGACATGGATTTACGACACCGCAGAGATCCTGTTGTAACTTATACTCGAGGTGACGAGCACGCGCCACCTCGCCCAGTACCACGAAATACTTTCAAAAGGCAACCGCTGTGTCTTTATTTAATATGGACCCGCCCCGCCTGCGCTAGCGTTCGAAAAAAATGCATAATGTATGGAGAATAGCGCGGATAACGGAGCGCCACTCTTTACATTTGCGCGAGGTCTGATGGCTTGAAACGTTACGCGATTTGTCTTGGATGCCCGTGCGAAGGAGCGACCGATCGACCTTTTCAAAACAGCCCAGGGGCCAGCTATTCACTACGCGCGCATGCGCGTCGGCCACGGGTGATTCGGCCAGGAAATAATTTCAAAGATAGAGGCCAGCTGCACTGCATTCCATCGACCGTGGCGAACCCACCCGCACATGGGGCCGGGCAGCAAACTTTCACGCAGAAAATGCAACGGAAATTTCTTTTTGTGCCTCACAAGATCGCGAGCCATTGGTTCGAGTGTCACCCAGACACCGCTCCCGATTGCTTATGCTCAGCAAATCACGGTGAAGCATTCCGCTCGAAGGTAGGGGGATCGAAGCCTTCGTCTTGACGCGCATGAGACCCCCAAAACACTTCAAAATTATTACTTCAGCTCGCAACATTAGAATTTCTGCCGCGACTAGCAACAATACACTCTCTTCAACGATTTGCTGCATTACTACTGCTCGCTAGAGTGCTTCTTTAAATTCTTCTGCTTCTTGCGACTTCGGACTCGCAGCTCGAGTTTCAAATTGTCCCTTTATGCATCCGAGCTTGTAATGAGTTAGCACTTCTGACATGTTCCTCGAGTGTGGTAGCACTGAGCCAAAACGTGGGACCACTGATGTATTAAGGATGCAGTTATTATTTATTTTCGGCCCGATGGTAGCGCGCTGTCGTCCGACGAGCCGCCTGGCTGAAGGAAAGGAGCTGGGACCGCCCCTCACTGACGCTGTGCTGCAGGCCCCCACCGGTACCTCGGCGACGAGGACGAAGACACCACGTCAACACAGTAAGACAATTTGTGAATGACCCGTAATCGGGGTACGAGCAATTCCTTTTCCCCGCCGAGATGCGGAAAGACTTTAGTAAATGAAACTGGAGCGTAGATGCCAATAATACGGCATATTATTGCAGCGGCTAATTGTTTTTTGGCTTGTCATAATTAGAAGCCGCAATAAAGTTTTCAAATTTGTGACAAACTCTGTAAGAATAATTTCCGTGCAAACCCGACTCCCCACCGGTAATGGGAGGTTACTATATATATATATATATAGTAACTATATATATATATAGTAACTATAATGGGAGGTTACTATATATATATATATATAGTAGTATATAATGACCTAATGGTCATGTAACCATTTAGTTTTGTAAAGACGATGCCAATTTGAATCGGGCGCGCAGGAGGGACACGAGAGTCAGACGAACGGCTCCGGGGAACGAGTCGCGCGGGGCGAGAAGAGACGCGGGCATAACGAGAGAAGGAAGAGAGAGTTGATGATGGCGGGCACGGGTGAGGTGAGGTGCATCAATTACGGAAGCGTAATCGGTGAGCATCGGGGAATATAGGCGGGGAGAAGTAGTGACAAGGAAGTGAATAGTAACTAAAGACAGTGGATAGTAATATTAGGTCGAGTGAATTGTGACATAAACATTCGCGAGTGATAAATAATCGAATGAAAATGGAAGCACGTGGCGAGCGAGTGCGCGAGGGCCATCAGCCATGGGCAGACCAATAGACGAACGATTTTTAAGAAAACGCATGGTCGTAATGATACTGAGCTCGCACAATAACACCGAAAGCGTGTGACCGGACAGCAAGACACTGGAGTCGGAGCGGCAACCACGTAAACCAGCCAACGGCAACGCGAGGGGCCCCCACGCCACGCGGTGGTGTGAAGGCCTTGAACAAAAGCAGCCGTGTTCCTGCGCCAGGAGAGTGGAAAACACAGGATGAGTATCCGGAAATAGGATAATTGTAATTCAAGTGAGTTAGGCACAGCCGCGTTGGTCAGAGAGTGCATTAATGGGATAGGGTGTATTGATAAATAATTATATAAATATGGGAACGAGGTAGAGGTTATACACATACGATACTCATAATGATTGCAATAATAATTACAGAATTGATTAGTCAGATACTCATGTATTTATCGGTTTCGGAGTATTCCAGTAATGTATTCAAAATTGGGGTTAATTTATGTTAATGTAATATCATATAAGAATGCAGACTCATGCATGTACTAGTATCAGATTCTCCTTATGTTGAGTTCTATTTGATGAATAAATGTGTGATTAAAACAAATGGCAAAGTAATGATCAATGAACTATGTGAAGGTAGAGAATGCATTAAAAATCACAGCCAACATCCTCCTCATAAAGGCGCTCCCCCCTAAAAGTAATCCCTTGTCCCTTCATCATTTTAGGAACAGCAGACATTGCTATCAAAATTTAATATGTGGTCACTGCCTCATTTGATGATGGGTTCCTATTTGGAAAATTGAGGTAAGTACAGTCACAATATATATATATATATATATATATATATATATATATATATATATATATATATATATATTGTAACGATACCGAATATTGTACCCCGGCTCATCGTAAACAAAATGTTGCGTAATCACGTGCTGGCGCTTTTGCGTCTTTTCTGAGCCGTCGGGCGGCTAATTCGTTACGCACCACTGCTGTCGCGACATCTCGGCGCCAAGCAAAGGGGGAACTGTGTTTGTTTTCGCCAACGCCGACGCGGGTCTATCCCTGGGGATCTAGCTGGGAAGGGGGGCTGCGCAGTTTGGAAACTCCGGGAGAGACCACCTGCGTTTATTTACAAAAAGTGTGCGAGTGAGAGCGCATTATGGAAAATTCCGCTCGAAAATCCGCACAGCTGCAGTCGCGACATCTCGGCGCCAGGCAAACGGGGGAACTGTGTTTGTTTTCGCCAACGCCGACGGGGGTCTATCCCTGGGGATCTAGCTGGGAAGGGGGGATGCGCAGTTTGGAAACTCCCGGAGAGACCACCTGCGTTTATTTACAAAACGTGTGCGAGTGAGAGCGCATTATGGAAAATTCCGCTCGAAAAGTCGTTCCGCACAGCTGCAGTCGCGACATCTCGGCGCCAGGCAAACGGG
Source organism: Teleogryllus occipitalis (assembly GCA_011170035.1). Taxonomy (NCBI): domain Eukaryota; kingdom Metazoa; phylum Arthropoda; class Insecta; order Orthoptera; family Gryllidae; genus Teleogryllus; species Teleogryllus occipitalis. The sequence continues at coordinate 31,836 of BLKR01002136.1, read as the reverse complement.
GGGAACTGTGTTTGTTTTCGCCAACGCCGACGCGGGTCTATCCCTGGGGATCTAGCTGGGAAGGGGGGATGCGCAGTTTGGTAAACTCCCGGAGAGACCACCTGCGTTTATTTACAAAACGTGTGCAAGTGAGAGCGCATTATGGAAAATTCCGCTCGACACACCGGCAAGACGCAAGAGCTGATTGGACAAAATTTAGTTAAGACGTAGAGACATTTCACCAATAGAAGCACCTTTTGGCAAAATTTTCGGAAAACTTCTAGAACATTTGGGGAAACTGGGGGGGAGAAAAGGCTTGTGAGCGCAGGCATGCGCCGAGCAGGCACAGCAGAACGGTGGGAGAGATCACTGTAGGCGGATCAGAAGAGCGAGGAGAGGTGAGCGCTCACGTGCGCTCAGCTCGCAGAACAGTAGAGCGGGAGAAGGGCAGTGTCCCTCTACTTTAAATTGAGGACGAGTAGCTCCTCCGGTTACTCACTTGTCGAGTATATCTCTCTTTTGATCTCTGCCGATCACGCCCGCGTCGCCCGTCACAATTTACGTGACGATTATTATCGCGCTGTCGGACGCCTGAGACTTGAGTTGTCGTCACCATCATCGTCACCATCACTGCACCACCGCCGTCGCCGCTGCCGCCGTCGCCGTGGTCACACTGCGCCACCGCCACCGCCGCCGCCGACGCGGGACTCAAGGGCTCCCCCTGCACCCATAGGACACGCCGTCTGGCGTGAGGTTCGGCGACCTGTGGAGGTTGCTCACCCCAGCGGGCCTGCCTGTAAACGGTGACTGTTCTAATTTGTCGAGCTGCGGCAAAATCTTCATCACGCCCTTCAGGCGCAACGCTTGTTTATAAAAGAAACTTTTATCCAGGGGTTATAGTCAACCTCCAGGAAGTGTTCGCCGCGCATTGGCGACTTCCTTACAATATTAAGTTCCCTTTAATGTATTAGCTTTGTAGCGTGAAATTAGAAGAAGTAATTACTCATGAGCTCAGACCTTGATTTCTGTATGTTAAAATTTTAATTCTTTCATTAAAGTTCATTTGTGTTCTAAATATTTTTTTAATTAATCACGTAGCTAAATCCGTCCACCATCCATACTTCTATAATCTACATGCTTCCTGAGCTAGCCGGTCACACGAGCCCAGGTAAGCACAGGTAGGTTTGGGAGACTGGGTTCGGTGCTATATATATATATATATATATATATATATATATATATATATATATATATATATATATATATATATATATTGTGACGGAACACACACGCCGTGGACTGGCCTCCGGCGCGCCGCACACAATGCAACCTGGTCTTTGATCAGGGGTCGTTAGCCCTGAGGGTGTGAAGCACCGCTCGGGCGTTACCAGCGCCGTGCGGCAAGCCTACTGTCGCTCCGACGCCAGGCCTGTCAGGTTGTTCGTTCGTCTTGCCTGTGAGAGGCAAATAAGGGGTAGCTTGCAATGGATAGAATACAGGGCGGATCGAATTCTAATGAAACACTTGGATGGCTCTGGTAAAATTAGGCATGTATTCTTAAACTTTTTCCAGAGGCACATACACTTACACACTAGATTATAATAAACAAATTGCAATCCTATTTCTATTATAATTATAATCCTAAGTCTGGATTAACGTTCTTGCTCCATCTTGTGCAAATAAACAATAACCTCCCTACCTTAAATACTCAAAAATCATCTTGCCCGCTAATTACAATACTCGGGCAATTTAATTGTTTATGCAAACCTACTGATCTTGGCACTAAAATGTTCTTTCAGTCTGTTCGTTCCATTATGTTGGATCGAACTGAATTCCCGTGTTAGGCGTTCGGCAAGAATACTTCCTAGTTATACCTTTTTAATCACACCTTTGGAAATATTACGACCTCGCGGTCTGAATGTCGCACGGGTACTCACGCTTCGGCGATTGGGGAACACGTAACCTGGACCTCGGCCAACGCAGTGACCGACCTCGGCTGCTTATCGCTGCGAACGGCTGCTCGCGCCGCGGTGACGCTCGGCCTCGCCCAGCTCGCTGCGCTATACGCTCGCCGGTCCGCGCTGCTCCTTGGCTCGCTTGATGCTGCCTCCGTTCGCCCGTGAAGTAGTACAATTTTCTCCGGTCGTCCCGTAGAACGGCCGTGCCTCTACGCCCGTCTTCCGTTCCCAACAAACTTGCTTCTTCGGCTGTGTTGCACCAGGAATGTCGCCTCAGCCTTCCGCTTTGGCGATGCGGCGTAGTTGCGACGTAATGATCGTATACTCGACCCTTCGGCGATCTCTATCAGACTGTTCGGCGGTTTGTTTCAGAATGTTCTGCGATTTCTATCAAACTCTCCGGCGGCCTTTCTCCGACTGTCCGGTTTCCCGGGAACCCCTTCCCCCCCTCGGAGACTGTTCCCTCGTTTTTCTATCAACGGGCCAATCGCAGGATTTAATTTTCCAGCGCTTATCGCCCCGAGAAATCATTGGCGACCACTCGTTACGTCCGACTTCAGCCGCGGCTGACGTCAGACGATGACGTACCAACGCGCCACATTCGAAGTGGTAAACACCCGCGATTTATCTTGGGCGTTTTTGCCGGGGGTTCTGCTTCCTCGCTGGGGCGCATATCAGAGCTCGTCTCAATATATATATATATATATATATATATATATATATATATATATATATATATATATTGTGACGTTTGAGGCATCGCCACAAACCCCACAACGCCCACGCAGCATCGGCGGAGATGTGAAGATCGAAGGAATACCAGAAAGCCGATTACAGATCGCAAAAAGCGCTAGCTATTAGTTGCGGCCTGAAGCGCGGCGGAGGTGTCCTTCCGCATTATGGGCAGCGCGGCAGGGTTGAACTGTGACGTCACGTCACCATTTAAACGGCGGAGCAGCGAGAAAAGGGGCCCTTCTTGTGTGAGACGCGAAGGTGAGATGTCGAGTAAGATAGCGGGTAGTTGTTGGAGAGAAACCGTAGTAGTTCTTGAGGCGTTAGGAAGTGGGAGAAGTGATATAGTAACAAGGCTACGTGATTTAAGTAGAACACTGTATGAGACGGTTGTAAGAACTGTGAAAATTTAGGACGGAGCAGAATAGTGGCCGCGACTGCGGAACTGTGCGAGTCTTACAAAGCATTAGTGAAACGACACGCCAGCTAGACACGCAGAGAGACTGGGCAATACGCGTACTCGTGTCGCAAGATAGGCGGGCGAAATTAAGACGAGACGTGGATCTGGTGGCGGGCGTTAAGAAGACTGGTCCGTGGATCAGGTGGTGGGCGGAAAGAAGACTGGTCCGTGGATCTGGTGGTGGGCGGAAAGAAGACTGGTCCGTGGATCAGGTGGTGGGCGCAAGAAGACTGGTCCCTGGATCTGGTGGCGGGCGCAAAGGAGACCGAATGGCCTTCGGAGCGGCATCGAAGCGGGCTACGTGGCAGGAACGCGAGTGACGGCACGGCTGGTTTTCCAAATTTGCATAACACTGAAGTGGGAGACAGGAACTAGAAAGGTAGTGTTAGCACCAGAAACCAGAATACTAAATTTTTGCATGTTCGCCTTAAAACTGAGTAACGGCGAAGTATTTGATACAACCTCGTGCGCCGGTGGTACATTTCATTCCGAAGCTGTAGTAAAGATAGTTAATTTGTGTTCCTCATTTTGTGTATGTAATTATTGACGAGGAAAATTTTGTATGTGAATAGCAGTAAGATCTGTGATAATGTGTACTGGTAAATCAATACAGGAAGTGTAGGAAAAGTTAAAATTCATTAATTAATATTGGTCAAACAAGTACTCAGTGCACGGGTGTTATAAGGAAAATTATCGCTAGTTTGGTGAACAGTGAAATCATTAAGCAAACATTTTTTTGCAATTGTTCTAAGAGATATTACCACTAGTGTATTTGCATGCGTCCTAGCGCGCAGTTAACAATTTGGTATTTTTTTGTTCTCCTCTTTTCTGTGACAGTGTAAAGGGTTTAATTTGTGCAATACTTTCTAAGAATATATTACTGTTTTTACCTAATTCTGTTTTTGGGTGTATGTCTTTCTCACACCCCAAAGATCCTGCCCCCTGAGATATTTAAAGCTCGAAAGAGCATTCTTTCCGACGACTGCCACGGTAGGTGGTGGCGTTAGAATATATATATATATATATATATATATATATATATATATATATATATATATATAATAGTAAAAATATAGTTGTATCTTTCCTTTAAAATCGTCCCAGTTTCTGAAGCTGTGTGACGAAGAAAAGCTCAAGCAGTCGGATCATGCTAGTTACGGTGAATAGAATACGTCATGTTCCCCTCATATTGCTCTTACGCCCAAGCATGGGAATTTAACTAGGCCAGGCAAGAGGGACACCGGTAACTGGCCGGCGAAGTCGGACTACTGACCCAAAAGGGCATATATATGACCCCTTACTCTGAGCTCCTGTTTTGTAGGAACATGACAAATTTGTAAACTGAAAAACATACATTTCTCTTTGAGATATACAAATGGGACCGTTTATGGGGGTATCAACGGGATCGTTTATGGGGGTAACAACCTTGTGAAAATCATGTGTAAGTGAAATTAGTATGGAATATTTTAAAAACAAAACAAATTTATTAATATCATGACTATAGTTACAATCGTAAATTTTTATCAATGGGTTTATGGCTGAGGTAGTGCCCGATTTTCGAAGTTCTTAAAGTTCTTAAGTAGAGATTTCAAGATTTAATCTTATTTAAATTAAAAGTATTTTGGATAAAAATATATGGAGCTATGGTCATTTGAAAAGTGTCTATTTTGTTGGTTTTAACGTAAAATTGGCCATATTCAATATACTGTGACACACTGAGTCAAATAAGTTATGTTTGATGATCATAAAATTGTTGCGGGGTAACGTGGGCACCAACTCAGCCAAAATCCCGTTGATAAAAATAACATGAAATAATATTTATTCGTTATTTTCTCAAAAGTAGCGAAAAAAGCCCCAAATTGGGGTGTTTATGGGGTTATGGTATACCCATTTTGAAAACGGTTTTATTGGTGCCGAACTATCTTTTTTTCTCTAACAGCGAATTCTTTCTGTCATTTCTAAACATCATAACGTATCTCGAGATTTCCTCCTGTACTTTAAGAAATTCAAATCATTGTTAAGAAAAGTCATAAGGCAGGCTAAAATAATGAAACACGATCAGGATTTTTGAACTCAAATAAGAAAACAAAAGCAATGTGGAATATAATAAAAATATGACCAAATCAACTAGAGACCTTGTAGAGAATATTGTTTTAAAATATAACGATAACGTTGGCGAACGATCCGCCAACAGTGGCTAGCCTCTTTTACCAATACTTTTCGAGAATGTTTTGGTTAAAGAGAAACCTCTTTAACCAAAACATCCTTTAATGGACATTAACATCTACAAGAAGTATGGTCACGTTTGCTTCCGTGAACCATTTACCGTAAGAGGCTTCTCCGTCAAAATAAGACTCAAAGGTTACAAATCATACAAAAAACAACAAAACTTAATTCTATTTACAACTGTACAATAATAGTTCTACAGCCGCGGCTCCTCCTGCCCTCTCTCCTGCTGCCCGCGACATCAAGGCGACGATCCGTTCAACAAAGTCATCACACAACAATGCCCAAAAAAACAACCCATAACCTAGACGCGGTATCTCGGTACAGTACTTATCGTGCGTCATGGGCCCGTCACCGTGCCACCTGCCACGGTCCGTAGGTCACCAGTGTCTCCAAAGAAAGCCTGTGTCCCCGGCGCTGATAAGCGCCGCTGCCACAGACCGCCGCTCCAACGCGCGGCCTGGCTCCGCTCCACTCCACACTTAACGCCGACTCCTAACTATTTCTCGACACTCGCCGACTTGCTTCCGAGCACCTCTCCACTCAACACTTTCACCAAAATTATCGTACGCAACGGCGCGGCTCACTGCCTTCACTCCACTCCGACTTTGTTTACCGTTCACCTCCAACTCTCTAGCGACACAGCTCAGGTCGACCCCAACCCTACTTCACTCCCCTCCTTTCTTACCCCACTTTCACTTTGCCCCTTTCACTGCCCCTCCGCTACGGCCGATACTGCCGCCTGGGGGGCGGGAACCACGAACGGCGCCCTCGCAGGCGCGCGGCCGTGACTTCCCTCATTAACGTCTCAGGTGGACCCCTAGATAGTATTTTTCTTCTTGCAAGAACGCTCTATCCTAATATAAGAAACGATAGTTAACTTTATATATCTGTCAATTACAGTATTTCCTCGATCTAGTAAAATATATCAAGAGCTGACTCGTCACCGCGTTGCTCTAGCCAAATGTATGTTCTAAAAACTTGGAAGTATCCGAATTTTTTATCTTTTTCTTTTGTCTCTCAAAACGCTGCCTATCCCGCCTCTGCTCTATCATTTCAACCTAACAAAAAATAATTCTTAACGCCGGTTGTTTATTTGTGACACAGCGACCCCCTCGCGATCGTCTATTGGCATCCCTATATTCTATGTCAAATAAAATGCCATTTCCGTAATAATGATTCGTTATTTTGGTATATCACAATATATATATATATATATATATATATATATATATATATATATATATATATATATATATATATATATACTGATTGTTATAAATAACACCTAGGAAATTTCACTCATCAAAAAGCACTCCAAATCACTACTACCATACCAGTAAAAAACTACTGAAATTCATATTGGAGCTCTTGTGGACGTGCAAGAAAAAAACTATCAGAGATTTTCATTAAGAGCAACTGAAGTACAATGTAGAATTTTTTTCTAATCCTTCGAAAATCCACAACAATGTCTGATATCAGACAGCAGAAATAAAAATCAATAAACAGACATCTCGTGATTCCCAATGACGTTTGTAAGAAAATATATCACCTTTCGATTGTAAGGTGTTACAATACGAGAAACATTCAGAGCTGTCTCAGATGATCATTCCCAGAACGTGATCCAGTGTGTTCTCATCACTGAACGTAAACAGGGATTGTTTGTGCTTTTTGTGAGTATTTTTTTGTGTCGAATTTTGAGAATAAACTGAATTGTTAGTTAGCCAAGGTAAGAGTTATGTACTTTTTTAAATTATTTATTTAAGGACGCTTTATAAACAGCTAGGTCATTGGCGACCACGGTTACAAAAATACAGTATTTACAAATGCACATATTAGTTACACATTTTCATGGGATACACATACACAAATCCTAAATCTAGATGTTATACATAGGACAGACAATGTATAGTCTTTAGCTAAATATTATTTAGCATATTAAATTTGGTGAGGAGTTCTATAATTTTCTTTTGACCGGGATAAGAATTTAATATACAGTATAGATTATCATTGATTCAGGTTTGTTCTCACAGTCGCCATCGCGTGGGTATCAACTATAATATGCATCGTGGAAACTGGGAGTCCGTAATTTGGGCAAGGATCAGGAGCAGCCTTTTTAATTAGGTAGCTGTGACTGAGTTTAAAATGTCCTATACGGAGTCTGGTTATAACCACTTGATGTCTTCTGCTAAGTCTAATGGAAGTGATGGGAGACTCCTAACTGCTTTCTTCCTAACTGCTTGTAATTTGGAAGGCAACATTTTCCAGTTCCGGTCCCAAAACTTCTTAACTGCAAGTAAAAGGTAGTTTTTAAAGTCGGGGAGTGTGCCGCCAGCCTCAGTATCAATTTCGGGGAGAGAGATTGCTGCCTTCGCAAGTGCATCCGCTTCTTCATTACCCTGGAAGCCTATATAAGAAGGAAGCCAAGCTATTGTAACGCGATATCCTTTAAGGAATGAGTGATAAAGCTTTTCTTGGATTTCTTGGTCCAGTGGATTTAAGGAATGTCGGTTTCGAATAGAGGATGGAACTGCTAGTGAGTCAGAAAAAATAACAATATCTGGGTTACATGGTCTTAGGATGCTATTATCAATAGCTTTGATAATAGCCCAAGCTTCACATGAGAATATGGAATAGAATAGTTATGTACTTTATTAACGTTCAGAAACATTAAAAATGTATGTTAATATTTATTTACTATGTGAAGAAATTAGCAAGGGTGGTTCTTGACGAATTAAATAAGTCTCATCTTTAAATAAATGGTGGTAGAGCAATGTATTATGAAAGCTGCACCACAACTTCCAAGGATTTGCGTGTAAAGAAACCTTCAAAAATATATTAAGCCAGCATTGCAAAGAAGCGGATTCCTTGCTTGTAGCGACAGCGCTATAGTATATTTAATAATGATCATTACCATAATTTGAGAATATTTTGTACCAGTGATCGTGAAGAAGATTGTTACTGTTACTAATGGAGTAATAGAGAGGCCTAAGTACTTTAACACGAAGCCTCTTAGTTGAAAATGTATGTTTGTTATGTGGATATCCGTATATTTGTATGTAGAAGCCGATCGAGTAATGGTCGGCGAGCAGCGCTCCAGAGTGAATAGAGAAACTTTTAGATATAACAAGACGGAGGCAGCAGTGCCGAGGCTTATATGCAGAGTAGCGAGCTATGGTTCATCTAATCGTATACCTCATACCTCTCGGTACCGCCCCTCCATCTCGCACAGCCACGACTGATAACGCCGCTTGTCCGAGTTCAGTGGGCGAATAGAACAACGCTACCTAAACGCGCGGTTTTCAAACGTGCGACACGTTCACTATATATATATATATATATATATATATATATATATATATATATATATATATATTGTAACCCGTCGGCGGTGGGTCGGGGGTTTGCATGCTCAATAATACACAGATGGGCATTTCAAGATAATATTTACTTATTCTAAAATATGATTATGATGATGATGATTGGCATAACAATGATTTTTACAAATGAATTTACATGTTGTTTTTTTTTTGTACATCGGCGGCCTCTTATTTACTTTAAAATGAAATTTGATACAAAAATTGAACACAAGTACTTGGCCGCTACCCTCGTGCCTGATTTCCGGCACATCCGCTACAGCTCCGAATATCTAAAGTTCGTCCGCACTTACGCGGGAAACAAGGGCTGAGCGTCACCTGGCTGCACAAAACTACTTATCTGGTACTCTTCTGAGGCGTGATGTCAGCAGTGGTGAGTGATGCATTCCCGGGCTGGAGTCGGGCGGCTGTGGCGCGTACTCAGGCGGAAGCCACCAGCGACACGCTCCCTCTGGACCCAATGCTGCGCTGGCGTCGTCCACATTTCATGACACGCGACCCAGGTCACAACGTCTCGTTGCCGATCGTAAACAATGGTGATTCCGCGCTCGGCTTGCGGTCTCCGGAGAGGAAGTTCCTTCCGGTAGCGAGTCTAATGAATTTCACCAATGATGTGACATTGCGCAGAGCAAAAATCTCGAATGAAGCGCCAAGTCAACTAGCGCACGTTTTGAGAGTAATCATTTCAGCTCACGTGACTAATTAAGTTTATGCGGCGCGCGGTAGAGCAATTGTCTCCCACCGATCTCTGGACACAAGTGTCTCTTGCCGATCTCTAGATACGAGTCTCTCTCACCGATTTCTAGATACCAGTGTCTCTTACCGATCTCTCGATACAAGTCAGTTTTGGGCGGCGCGCTACCACGAACGAAGGCAACTCTTCCCTCTCCACGGACCGGGGGCCTGTCTTCGATTCGCTCGCCCTTCGCTAAAGAGGCGGCACTTGAGCCAATGGCTCGCGAGCTCGCATCGACAATGTGCGGCATTGTATGCTCGAAAGTAGGTCTCGCGAGTCCACAGGTGACCACGTGCGCATAACGAAAGGGTGGTATATTGGCGCGGCACGTCCGAAGACGGTGACACATGTTTCCCCGCCTTCGCGCCTCGGTCACGGCGTTTTACTCCTTTCTTTTCGGGTGCCGGCGACGGTTAGCCCAGGCCGATCTTTGATTGACGTTATTGCTTTATTGCCCTGCCTGGTGCCTCTCTCCCGGGTGAACACTTGAGCAAAACGAATTTTGATGCTCTTTTAATCAGCACGTCTGTGGATCGGACTCAAAAGGCATACCCAGCGAGCGCGGGACTCGACGCGGCACGCGCCGGTGCGTCTCGGTAGCACAATGCTTTTGACGGTCATAAATATGTCTCCGAGTTCGGCTGAGGGGGTGATGACGAGGGGTTGGCAGAGACCGGTGGTAGGGCTTGGCCTCGATAATTGTCGCTTAGTGTGGAGAGGCTATTGAGTCCGCGGCACCCAGGGACGGTCATAAAACCTTTTGAACGGCGCGGCCAAGCACCTAAGCGGGTGGGGCGGCGGTCGGCATACTATGACCAGTAATTTATTTTATTATATTATTATTTCGGAAGACGTACCGTTACAATATTACCACCACGCCAACACTGACTTATGTTTTGAGAATTTGGACCTATTATCACCTTATGCCGTTCGTGAATTACGAAAGGCAAAAAAGACGTTGCGAAAATATTGCCGAAAAAGGTGTTTCAAATAATGAACGCATGAGTCAAAGCTTCCTTTCGAAATATTCTTGTAACATTGATTTGCTACGTGTGGAGGACGATTCTCACTTCTAAAGTAGTATTTTATACGCCGGAAGCGGTCAGATCATCGTAAAAACCATGAACACGGTGCGCTTATATAGTTTCGTTTAACAGCTTTTTCACTGACTATGAACGGCGCAATGAACAATGCTTTAAAAGTAAACAGTAATTCGGTACGATAGATCCCTAGGACACATTCCCAAGGGAAAGCTCAAGTGCTGACACATGTTGTTCAAACAACATTTTTGTGCTGAATGATCGCCGCACATGGCTTGGCTGCCGGAAGTCACAGAAATTTGGAACGTGAGGGGCTACGCGCCCTTCTTGAGAGGAAGTGACGCTGAGACATGACATACGTTCCTTAGAATAATGTATGTTGGCCGCACAAAGCTTTGCTTCAATAATATATGATTACCGCACAAAGCATTCCTCTCTGAGGAAGCAGAGATTCGGAACGTCAGACCCCGGGCGCCCCTCTTCAGAAGAAGGGACCCCGGGCGCTGACATACGTTCCTTTGATATTTTTGAAAAGTATGGTTGCCCCACGTGTCTTTGCTCCGAGAAGAGGCAGAGGTTTGATCTTTAGAGCAAGAGCGCTCTTCTTCAGAAGAGACCGCCGGAACTTGTATCTTTTTCTTCGAAAATTGTGGACGACGGCTTACGCATTGCTCTCTTAAGAAGACAACGATTATGAACGTCAGAACCTGCGCACCTTTCTTACAAGCAATGAAAATGTAAGGAATTTTGGAAAAGTATAAAAAACATATCTAAATTTGCATCTCTAGGTCTCAAAGTTTTGTCATCTCTGTAATTTTTTATGAAATTTTTTACAAATTTCCGCCCTTCGTTTACTTTTTACATTCATGGCAGATACGGACAAATACTATTCATCGCATTGATTCTCACTAAAACATAGGTACAAAAAAAGAGGCACGTTTGTAAACATTGACGTGTTATGTGGCAAACAACTAGTATTTGATAGAGAAAATAAGGAAGACGGGAGAAAATTCGAAAAGTCGATTTCATTATTTATGTTAGGCTTGGTCGTTTCGCGTCCAGTGAGTGGGAACGTCGGATCCCGGGCGCCAGCCTTTAGAAGGCCGGACCCCGGGCGCCGTCGCGTCCTGCTCCAGGACTCCCTTGCAGCTCCTCCTCCTCCGCTGAGCAGCTGCGCCGCGACCGCCGCTCCTTGGTGCCTGTCCCAGGCCGGACGATGGAGTAGGCCCCGGGCTCCAGGCCTCGTCTGGACGGTCCTTGGACGCAGGCCCGCGAGCGTTCAGCGCTCAGTGACTGGTCGGGAGATGCGATTTGGAAAAGTTAGATTTGTCCACTGTTTAGAGTGGGAAATATAAGCAGAGAATGTTTGAAAAGATTCTGCAAACTAAACTGTTTAACGTCTTTTCGTGCACTCTTGTCAGGGAAGATTGAGGGAAGATTCTAAAACTTTCAGTATTATGTCAATTATCAATCTCGGCGTAAGGAAATATAAAGAATTCAAGAAATTCTCACTGTTACCTTTGTGTGAAAAAAAAGTAAACAACATTCGTACTGATTTTACTCGTCATTCATGCGTGCGCGAATCCGCACTATTTCTCACCTGTTTCCGAACGCTGATGCACGCAGAATGCAATAGCGTGAGGCTTGGAACGCTACCAACCTTGGATAGTTTTTCACTTTCCTTGAAGTGAAAACGCAGGTAGCACTTAGCTTTTTCGCTAGCAAGTTGATCTGCCATGAGACCACCGCTCGCCCTGTGCTCGGCTGCAAATTCTCAAAAAATGCTATCGCCCCGCGTCTTTCCTGGAAAGAGGCGGTTATGAGATCTGCGACAATGCACAACGGTGTGCACGTATTTGGGAGTGGTCCGTGGCGCGCTCTCACGGTCATATTTAGAAGAAAATCATAGCCCTTGATGCGAGGAAAGACATTCTTTCACTTTGCGAAGTTATCGGCGGGTTTATACGGAAAAATAATCTATCTCGGGCGCGCGACGTTTGAAATGTAAACTCTTTGCTGTGAATTCGGCCCTAAGAGTGGTTGTAACTGAGTGTATTCCAAGTACGGCGAAATATTTGAATTCATATTGTCACTCACGTGCCAACACTGACTTATGTTTTGAGAATTTGGACCTATTATCACTTTACGCCGTTCGTGACGTACGAAAGGCAAAAAAGACGTTGCGAAAATATTGCCGAAAAGGTGTTTCAAATAATGAACGCATGAGTCAAAGCTTCCTTTCGAAATATTCTTGTAACATTGATTTGCTACGTGTGGAGGACGATTCTCACTTCTAAAGTAGTATTTTATACGCCGGAAGCGGTCAGATCATCGTAAAAACCATGAACACGGTGCGCTTATATAGTTTTGTTTAACAGCTTTTTCACTATGGACGGCGCAATGAACAATGCTTTAAAAGTAAACAGTAATTCGGTACGATAGATCCCTAGGACTCATTCCCAAGGGAAAGCTCAAGTGCTGACACATGTTGTTTTAAGAACATTTTTGTGCTGAATGATCGCCGCACATGGCTTGGCTGCCGGAAGTCACAGAAATTTGGAACGTGAGGGGCTACGCGCCCTTATTGAGAGGAAGTGAAGCTGAGACATGACATACGTTCCTTAGAATAATGTATGTTGGCCGCACAAAGCTTTGCTTCAATAATATATGATTACCGCACAAAACATTCCTCTCTGATGAAGCAGAGTTTCGGAACGTCAGACCCCGGGCGCCCTTTTTCAGAAGAAGGGACCCCGGGCGCTGACATACGTTCCTTTGATATTTTTGAAAAGTATGGTTGCCCCACGTGTCTTTGCTCCGCGAGGAGGCAGAGGTTTGATCTTTAGAGCCCGGGCGCTCTTCTTCAGAAGAGACCGCCGAAACTTATATATTTCTCTTCGAAAAATGGGGACGACGGCTTACGCATTGCTCTCTTAAGAAGACAACGATTATGAACGTCAGAACCTGCGCACCTTTCTTACAAGCAATGAAAATGTAAGGAATTTTGGAAAAGTATACAAAACATATCTAAATTTGCATCTCTAGGTCTCAAAGTTTTGTCATCTCCGTAATTTTTTATGAAATTTTTTACAATTTTCCGCCCTTCGTTTACTTTTTACATTCATGGCAGATACGGACAAATACTATTCATCGCATTGATTCTCACTAAAACATACGTACAAAAAAGGAGGCACGTTTGTATACATTGACGTGTTATGTGGCCAACAACTAGTATTTGATAGAGAAAGTAAGGAAGACGGGAGAAAATTCGAAAAGTCGATTTCATTATTTATGTTAGGCTTGGTCGTTTCGCGTCCAGTGAGTGGGAACGTCAGATCCCGGGCGCCAGCCTTTAGAAGGCCGGACCCCGGGCGCCGTCGCGTCCTGCTCCAGGACTCCCTTGCAGCTCCTCCTCCTCCGCTGAGCAGCTGCGCCGCGACCGCCGCTCCTTGGTGCCTGTCCCAGGCCGGACGATGGAGTAGGCCCCGGGCTCCAGGCCTCGTCTGGACGGTCCTTGGACGCAGGCCCGCGAGCGTTCTGCGCTCAGTGACTGGTCGGGAGATGCGATTTGGAAAAGACAGATTTGTCCACTGTTTAGTGTGGGAAATATAAGCAGAGAATGTTTGAAAAGATTCTGCAAACTAAACTGTTTAACGTCTTTTCGTGCACTCTTGTCAGGGAAGATTGAGGGAAGATTCTAAAACTTTCAGTATTATGTCAATTATCAATCTCGGCGTAAGGAAATATAAAGAATTCAAGAAATTCTCACTGTTACCTTTGTGTGAAAAAAAAGTAAACAACATTCGTACTGATTTTACTCGTCATTCATGCGTGCGCGAATCCGCACTATTTCTCACCTGTTTCCGAACGCTGATGCACGCAGAATGCAATAGCGTGAGGCTTGGAACGCTACCAACCTTGGATAGTTTTTCACTTTCCTTGAAGTGAAAACGCAGGTAGCACTTAGCTTTTTCGCTAGCAAGTTGATCTGCCATGAGACCACCGCTCGCCCTGTGCTCGGCTGCAAATTCTCAAAAAATGCTATCGCCCCGCGTCTTTCCTGGAAAGAGGCGGTTATGAGATCTGCGACAATGCACAACGGTGTGCACGTATTTGGGAGTGGTCCGTGGCGCGCTCTCACGGTCATATTTAGAAGCAAATCATAGCCCTTGATGCGAGGAAAGACATTCTTTCACTTTGCGAAGTTATCGGCGGGTTTATACGGAAAAATAATCTATCTCAGGCGCGCGACGTTTGAAATGTAAACTCTTTGCTGTGAATTCGGCCCTAAGAGTGGTTGTAACTGAGTGTATTCCAAGTACGGCGAAATATTTAAATTCATATTGTCACTCACGTGCCAACACTGACTTATGTTTTGAGAATTTGGACCTATTATCACTTTACGCCGTTCGTGACGTACGAAAGGCAAAAAAGACGTTGCGAAAATATTGCCGAAAAGGTGTTTCAAATAATGAACGCATGAGTCAAAGCTTCCTTTCGAAATATTCTTGTAACATTGATTTGCTACGTGTGGAGGACGATTCTCACTTCTAAAGTAGTATTTTATACGCCGGAAGCGGTCAGATCATCGTAAAAACCATGAACACGGTGCGCTTATATAGTTTTGTTTAACAGCTTTTTCACTATGGACGGCGCAATGAACAATGCTTTAAAAGTAAACAGTAATTCGGTACGATAGATCCCTAGGACTCATTCCCAAGGGAAAGCTCAAGTGCTGACACATGTTGTTTTAAGAACATTTTTGTGCTGAATGATCGCCGCACATGGCTTGGCTGCCGGAAGTCACAGAAATTTGGAACGTGAGCAGCTACGCGCCCTTCTTGAGAGGAAGTGACGCTGAGACATGACATACGTTCCTTAGAATAATGTATGTTGGCCGCAAAAAGCTTTGCTTCAATAATATATGATTACCGCACAAAACATTCCTTTCTGATGAAGCAGAGTTTCGGAACGTCAGACCCCGGGCGCCCTTTTTCAGAAGAAGGGACCCCGGGCGCTGACATACGTTCCTTTGATATTTTTGAAAAGTATGGTTGCCCCACGTGTCTTTGCTCCGCGAGGAGGCAGAGGTTTGATCTTTAGAGCCCGGGCGCTCTTCTTCAGAAGAGACCGCCGAAACTTATATATTTCTCTTCGAAAAATGGGGACGACGGCTTACGCATTGCTCTCTTAAGAAGACAACGATTATGAACGTCAGAACCTGCGCACCTTTCTTACAAGCAATGAAAATGTAAGGAATTTTGGAAAAGTATACAAAACATATCTAAATTTGCATCTCTAGGTCTCAAAGTTTTGTAATCTCCGTAGTTTTTTATGAAATTTTTTACAATTTTCCGCCCTTCGTTTACTTTTTACATTCATGGCAGATACGGACAAATACTATTCATCGCATTGATTCTCACTAAAACATACGTACAAAAAAGGAGGCACGTTTGTATACATTGACGTGTTATGTGGCCAACAACTAGTATTTGATAGAGAAAATAAGGAAGACGGGAGAAAATTCGAAAAGTCGATTTCATTATTTATGTTAGGCTTGGTCGTTTCGCGTCCAGTGAGTAGGAACGTCGGATCCCGGGCGCCAGCCTTTAGAAGGCCGGACCCCGGGCGCCGTCGCGTCCTGCTCCAGGACTCCCTTGCAGCTCCTCCTCCTCCGCTGAGCAGCTGCGCCGCGACCGCCGCTCCTTGGTGCCTGTCCCAGGCCGGACGATGGAGTAGGCCCCGGGCTCCAGGCCTCGTCTGGACGGTCCTTGGACGCAGGCCCGCGAGCGTTCAGCGCTCAGTGACTGGTCGGGAGATGCGATTTGGAAAAGTTAGATTTGTCCACTGTTTAGAGTGGGAAATATAAGCAGAGAATGTTTGAAAAGATTCTGCAAACTAAACTGTTTAACGTCTTTTCGTGCACTCTTGTCAGGGAAGATTGAGGGAAGATTCTAAAACTTTCAGTATTATGTCAATTATCAATCTCGGCGTAAGGAAATATAAAGAATTCAAGAAATTCTCACTGTTACCTTTGTGTGAAAAAAAAGTAAACAACATTCGTACTGATTTTACTCGTCATTCATGCGTGCGCGAATCCGCACTATTTCTCACCTGTTTCCGAACGCTGATGCACGCAGAATGCAATAGCGTGAGGCTTGGAACGCTACCAACCTTGGATAGTTTTTCACTTTCCTTGAAGTGAAAACGCAGGTAGCACTTAGCTTTTTCGCTAGCAAGTTGATCTGCCATGAGACCACCGCTCGCCCTGTGCTCGGCTGCAAATTCTCAAAAAATGCTATCGCCCCGCGTCTTTCCTGGAAAGAGGCGGTTATGAGATCTGCGACAATGCACAACGGTGTGCACGTATTTGGGAGTGGGCCGTGGCGCGCTCTCACGGTCATATTTAGAACCAAATCATAGCCCTTGATGCGAGGAAAGACATTCTTTCACTTTGCGAAGTTATCGGCGGGTTTATAAGGAAAAATAATCTATCTCGGGCGCGCGACGTTTGAAATGTAAACTCTTTGCTGTGAATTCGGCCCTAAGAGTGGTTGTAACTGAGTGTATTCCAAGTACGGCGAAATATTTGAATTCATATTGTCACTCACGTGCCAACACTGACTTATGTTTTGAGAATTTGGACCTATTATCACTTTACGCCGTTCGTGACGTACGAAAGGCAAAAAAGACGTTGCGAAAATATTGCCGAAAAGGTGTTTCAAATAATGAACGCATGAGTCAAAGCTTCCTTTCGAAATATTCTTGTAACATTGATTTGCTACGTGTGGAGGACGATTCTCACTTCTAAAGTAGTATTTTATACGCCGGAAGCGGTCAGATCATCGTAAAAACCATGAACACGGTGCGCTTATATAGTTTTGTTTAACAGCTTTTTCACTATGGACGGCGCAATGAACAATGCTTTAAAAGTAAACAGTAATTCGGTACGATAGATCCCTAGGACTCATTCCCAAGGGAAAGCTCAAGTGCTGACACATGTTGTTTTAACAACATTTTTGTGCTGAATGATCGCCGCACATGGCTTGGCTGCCGGAAGTCACAGAAATTTGGAACGTGAGGGGCTACGCGCCCTTATTGAGAGGAAGTGACGCTGAGACATGACATACGTTCCTTAGAATAATGTATGTTGGCCGCACAAAGCTTTGCTTCAATAATATATGATTACCGCACAAAGCATTCCTCTCTGAGGAAGCAGAGTTTCGGAACGTCAGACCCCGGGCGCCCCTCTTCAGATGAAGGGACCCCGGGCGCTGACATACGTTCCTTTGATATTTTTGAAAAGTATGGTTGCCCCACGTGTCTTTGCTCCGAGAAGAGGCAGAGGTTTGATCTTTAGAGCAAGAGCGCTCTTCTTCAGAAGAGACCGCCGGAACTTGTATCTTTTTCTTCGAAAATTGTGGACGACGGCTTACGCATTGCTCTCTTAAGAAGACAACGATTATGAACGTCAGAACCTGCGCACCTTTCTTACAAGCAATGAAAATGTAAGGAATTTTGGAAAAGTATACAAAACATATCTAAATTTGCATCTCTAGGTCTCAAAGTTTTGTCATCTCCGTAGTTTTTTATGAAATTTTTTACAATTTTCCGCCCTTCGTTTACTTTTTACATTCATGGCAGATACGGACAAATACTATTCATCGCATTGATTCTCACTAAAACATACGTACAAAAAAGGAGGCACGTTTGTATACATTGACGTGTTATGTGGCCAACAACTAGTATTTGATAGAGAAAATAAGGAAGACGGGAGAAAATTCGAAAAGTCGATTTCATTATTTATGTTAGGCTTGGTCGTTTCGCGTCCAGTGAGTGGGAACGTCGGATCCCGGGCGCCAGCCTTTAGAAGGCCGGACCCCGGGCGCCGTCGCGTCCTGCTCCAGGACTCCCTTGCAGCTCCTCCTCCTCCGCTGAGCAGCTGCGCCGCGACCGCCGCTCCTTGGTGCCTGTCCCAGGCCGGACGATGGAGTAGGCCCCGGGCTCCAGGCCTCGTCTGGACGGTCCTTGGACGCAGGCCCGCGAGCGTTCAGCGCTCAGTGACTGGTCGGGAGACGCGATTTGGAAAAGACAGCTTTGTCCATTTTTAATCTTGAAAATGTCACTTCTAAATCACAAGTATATTGTAGATGATGCATAATAGGAGAAAAATGGTTTTTATTGGTGTTTGTAAAACATCACGTTCATTTTCTTGTTATTTATTGTGGTTTAGGCAAAAATGTGACCTTTGCCTATATTTTAAATGTGTCTTGCTCTATTTTGTGGACAGTCGGACATACAGAAAGTACTTATTGTTGATCATTTAGACGACAGGCATACTGACTGACAGCTGGCTAGACAGTCGGGGGGACATGCAGATAGGACAGAGGAACAGACATACGGATGGTCAGCTAGATCGATTGATGAACTTGAGGGAATATGTTGTAAATAATCTACTTTCTTTTGTACAACTATTTTGTTTTGTTGTTTTGAAACGATGAAGCATAAAAATTTGTTTTTATATATAGTGAAGAAAAAAATAGGTCATTTTCGTCAACATAGTACTGAATAAAAGAATAGTACCATATAACCAAATCAGAATTCCTACAATTCATATGTAGTATTTGTGATTTTCATCCAACATATTGCATCTATATTTATCAATTTATATTAATCAATATTTAATTTTTTCTTTTTGCTCATGAACATCCTGACCCGGTGGAGAGCTAAGGTACTCTCCAGGTGTCGTTCTGGATAATTTGGCGGCCATCCAGTGCAACATCACAAGGTGTTGGTCAGATTGAGAGCGTATGTGGATCTGAGCAGCCTTCATGAACGTGCCAACTTCTTCATTTAGAGGTAATATAACTTTTTAGAACGTGTATCGACAAAGCGAATTGAAACTTTGCTTCGTTTATAGATGAAGATTAAAACTAAAATTCTTGATTCACTATATCGGAGGTTCACAATTTCGGAGAACACTAAAAATATTTTTGTCTTCAATTGTAAGTAATTTTATTATTTCTGATAAGCAAAGAAGTATTCAATAAATACGAATTTAAAATGTTCATTCTTCACACTTTATTTTACATTGTCCACTCTAGATTTCGTGTAGTGTTGATACATTAACTATGTTATTAACTATACGTTTACGATAGAATTTTAGAGAATCAAAAGAAACGGAAATGGTTATTTTTAATGAGTGCTTTGTATTTCGTAATATTTTAGACCATTATTTCGAAACATATACGGACAGAATATCGACAAAAATTATTCAGTCTGCGGTAAAAGTAGCTTTGTTTCAGAAGATAATACATTATGTTTTTATATAAACTCCCTTTCTTTAGATTAATATTTGGTTATTACTTGTTCCCGCTGGGGAACGCTATTAAAAGACACTTGATAGTAATCTATAAATATATCTGTAATTGACTTGCCATGCTATGCTCATAAATTTATCTTATACTGAAATATTTATTATATTGATTCTATTACCATTTATTTGTTGGTATCGACGTACAGCATGGCGGCTCTTACCTTGGTATTCCTCTATCTTTTTAATTGATGACAACTAATTACAAAATATGAGCCCGCCGTCGCCCAAAATATATTTTTTGGACATTTTCTCAACTTTTCAGCTTCTAATAGTAGAACCGAAATATATCATGAAGAATATTAACGACGAGTAAAACCTCGCCCTAAATAGAACATTTTATTGAAAATTTTGAAACGGTTTTTAATAAAATGGCGATTAAGCATTACTGTGAATGCGAAATTTGAAGCTCATTTTCACAGGAATCTATTGAGTTTTCGAAAACCTACATTTAAAGTCATTTGAAGTCCTAAATGTAATAATGTTTACAAATCGACGCAAATATACATATTAATGGCATGGAAGTTATTAAAAAATGCATTTGTGTAACATGAAAAAAGCAACAGAAGAATACAGCGAAATGAACTTCACGTAATATTAAACAGTGGAATTTGCACTATTAATTTGAAAAGTTGGAACACAACAATTGGAGTCATTTTTGAGAAAATGGCGTTTGAGCGTTTCTGAAAATGCGGAATTTTGAGCTCATATAACAGAAAGATGGTGAGTTTTCGAGAAACTTTGACATTATTTAAAGCAAAAGTACTCATAAATTTAATAATGAAAGGAAATCGCTTCCAGTGTCAATATTATCGACGTGGAAGACTAGTAAAAATATACATTTTTGCAAAGTTTGAATAAACAAAAGAATAGAGCAATATGGAGTTTATCTCGTCGTATAGGGTACATACGACACTTCACCTATCAAAATTTTAAAGAAAATCTTTGAAGCCGTTTTTGTGAAAATCTTGTTTTTGTATTTTTTTAAATTGTTCATATTGCAAGCAATTTTCCACCAAAACTGCTAAGAAAAACTTTCAAAAAAATGTACATGAACTTAATGAAACAACTATTTATGAACACCAAATTTCATTTAAAGAAAAAAATCTCTGTATCTCTGTCTTCAATTTTATAGTTGTAGGAATTCGCCAAAAAATTCAAACTTTTGCAAATTTCAAAAATTTAGAGTTAACCATGAAAATCGGAACTATGACACTTTTTAAGTGTATTTTACTCTATTATTACTAGAAATGAAAAAAACTTTTGGAGCCTTTTTGAGAAAATTTTACAAATGTCAGGAGGGGTTCATGTAAAGTATTTTAAATGTTTTTCAAAATGTCAAAGCTTCAACTAGAGTCAGATAGACAGGGGTTTCTTCAGTTTTAGAAAAAACCCTACGCATGGTTTAGGCGCTACTAGTTCACAGACGGACGGAGGGAGGGAGTGACGGACGGACGGTCGGAGGGTGGGATGAGGGAAGGTTGGAGGGAGAGAAGGAGGGAGGGACGGCGTACTTACGTACGTTTTGGCGCCAATTGACTTTTCGGTATCAAGGACCCACAAGGGATTCTGGCTACATCACGTGTTACAGAATTTTCTTCCTTAATTTAGCAATTGGATTTATCCACTTTTTCGTATCAGTCGGCAATGATTTTTCTGCCGAAAATTCGCCGTTTTTTCACGCAGCATTACATAATATTCTCGATACTTCGTATATTAGTCCGTATATATACGTATGTATACGAGAAAGTAAAACGGCGACTTTCTGGCTTGTCACAATAAGTAGAATTTAAAAGTATTCCATGTAAGACATGTGTTCACTTTTGATGGCACTATAAAAAGAGAAAAAAATGAATAGAATTGAAATAATTAGGATTTTAATACAAATATCCTCATAGTATTTACTTTTATTTTTTCAGATCATGTTTGAGAATCAAGGAGCAATATTCCAGTCTTCTGAGAAATATTGCCGAAACCCTCGATATTTGACTGCGATGCCGTTTATTATGTAAAGAATGTATTGAAAATTAAAAACAAAATAAAATGTACATTTTTCTATCAAGATCGTTATTATATGATTGTTCTTGTAGAATCAAATCCAGGTGATTTAATCTAGAACAGAGTTGTTCACAAAAGCTGTTCACAGAGAAAACAATGCAGATAAGATTAGCTTTGTGAAGTTCTCCGCTCCATGCAAGTCACCTCTTTACTAGAGAAGATCAGGGACCGAATACCGAAATAATAGCGAGAAAGGTATTTATACCGGTATAGAAATACCTTTACAAATAAAAGTATCCAAAGTTTTTCATGGCAATCATTTATTTCAGCAATTGCACAACGTTTCGTAACTCGTTTTGTTACATCATCAGGTGCTGAACTTAGTGAAGGGAACGCTATCCCATTGAATTGTCTGCAGCAGAACTTTCAAGAAAACATTATGAAATACCTCACTCTCACTCAGTTGATACCCCATAACTGAAGTTATAATTCAAGAAGATATTCAATAATATAAGAGATAATTCAATGGGATAGCGTTCCCTCACTAAGTTCAGCACCTGATGATGTAACAAAACAAGTTACGAAACGTTGTGCAATTGCTGAAATAAATGTCATAAAAAACTTTGGATACTTTTATTTGTAAACATATATTGACAATCAAGAAGAAAAATAGAAATACCTTTACCTCTATTATATCTTTATTCAAAATACCTTTAAAATACCGGTATAAGACGTCAAATACCGGTATTTTTAGAGGTATTTTACCATTATCCGATGTCTATACCGGTAAAATACCCCTATTTAAAGGTATTATACCGGTATTATCTCATCAAAATATCGGTATTTTCATAAGAAAATACCGGTATTTCAGTAGAATCATACAGGTATTTGGGGAAAATTCATTGTGATTTTTTCCGCTGAGATGGCTCAGAGGAAACAACTGTTTACACGGCAGAGTTTCTGATCGGGAGGTCCTAGGGTTCCAGTCCCGAGAGTGGCGGATTTTCGACACATATTCTAGCTAGGTCGAGTCCTGCTGTTGACTGGGAAGTCGAGTTCTGCCGTCAGATGGAGGGACCAGCCAACGGTCTCTCGCAGACATCAACACGAGCTCGTTCGCTGACCTTGGACCTCACGTCCGGGCGCAGAGCTTGGCGACATGTGATACAGTGTTGAAAATTTATCGAATTTCTTCGTATTGTAATGATACCGAATATTATACCCCGGCTCATCGCACACAAAATGTTGCGTAATCACGCACTGGCGCTTTTGCGTCTTTTCCTGAGCCGTCGGGCGGCTGATTCGTTACGCACAACTGCTGTCGCGACACCTCGGCGCCGAGCAAACGGGGAGACTGTGTTTGTTTTCGCCAACGCCGACGCGGGTCTATCACTGGGGATCTAGCTGGGAAGGGGGGCTGCGCAGTTTGGAAACTCCGGGAGGGACCACCTGCGTTTATTTACGAAAAGTGTGCGAGTGAGAGCGCCTCATGGAAAATTCCGCTCGACACACCGACGAAACGCAAGATATTATTGGACCAAATTTAAGTAAGACGTAGGAACCTTTTGCCAATAGAAGCACATTTTGTAAAAATTTTGGAAACTTCTAGAACATTTGGGAAACTGGGGGGGAGAAAAGACTTGCGAGCGCTGGCATGCGCCGAGCAGCCAGATCAGAACGGTTTGAGAGATCCCGGTAGGCGGAGCAGAAGGGTAGGAGAGGTGAGCGCTGAGGTGCGCTCACCTCGCAGAGCAGTAGAGCCGGAGAAGGGCAGTGCCCCTTTTGCTTTAAATTGAGGACGAGTAGTTCCTCCGATTGCTAATTCGTCGAATATATTCTCTTTTGATCTCTGCCGATCACGCCCGCGTCGCCCGTCACAATTCACGCGACGAGTATTATCGCGTTGCTGGACACCTGAATCTTGAGCTGTCGTCGCTTCTGGGTCGTCGCTTTCGTCGTCTTCATCATGCCGCCGCCGCCGCCGTCGCCGTGGCCACGCTGCGCCACCGCAACCACCGCTGCCGACGCGGGACTCAAAGGGCCTCCCCCGACACCCACGGGACACGCCGCCTGGTGTGAGGTTCGGCGACCTGTAGAGGTTGCCCACCCCAGCGGACCTGCCTGCGAACGGTGACTGTGTTTTGATTGTCGAGCTGCGGCAAGATCTTCAGTGCGCCCTTCGGGCGCGACGCTTGTTTAAAGAAACTCTTATCAAGGAAGTGCTCGCCGCGCATTGGCGACTTCCTTACATTATTAAGTTCCCTGTAATACATTAGTTTTATAGCATAAAAATAGAAAAAGTAATTGCTAAGACCTTAATTTTTTGTATGCTTAAAATTTAAGTTTTTTCATTAAAGTCCATTTGTGTTCTCAATAATTTTATTTTAAATTCATCATCATTTATTTTTAAAAATCCGTCCACCATCTATTCTCCTTTTCTCTACATGCTTCCTGAGCTAGCCGGCCACACGAGCCCAGGTAAGCAAAGGTAGGTCTGGGAGACCGGGTTCGGTGCAGTATAAATCTTGTCCTTCTAGTAGCGATAAAAATGGAGAAACGTGTCTTCTTACCCATAAATGAGTCTTCCCACGCATACCAAACTTCCTTCTTGCACGACTGTGTTTATCACTAAATACGATTATTTGCTTAAATTTGATCGTATCACTAACATTCCCGAAAATAATTTTTTCAGTCGGCCCAGTTTCCTTATTCGGCACCATAATTATAACTAAAACAGTATTAAAAATTGACATTGAACGCTAATAGACATATTAACTATTCTTAGCGTAATGTTTAATTCAAGAAGCGTAATGTTTAATTCAAAATTAATGATTGAAACATGTTTAATTTACACCCATGTATTATTTAAGAAATTTCATTACGAAAAAATATTAATAGTACTATATAATATTAATTAATTTTAATAAATATTTTAAAATATTAATACTAATTAAATTTTAAATGTTTGCATTAAATTTGTGTAAATTAATTTATTATTTTGTTTGTTAATTTATAAATTTATTTAAATTAAATGTTAATTTTAATTAAAAAGTAAAAGTGTTAATATTAATAAACTCTTTTTTATTAATTAATAATGTTAGTATATATTTCTTAATATTAAGGAAGAAACACTCTTCTCGAAGCGGGCTCCTCCAGATGCATTTTACAATGTAAGCTACCCGTGTAGAAGGGAACCCTTGCCCATATGCGATGTTAATAGCTAATAATAATAATAATAATAATAATAATAATAATAATAATAATAATAATAATAATAATAATAATAATAATAATAATAATAAGCAAGGCAGCCAACTGGACTTGTACCTAGAGAGTCGGTGGAGGAACCAATTAAATGGTCAACAGCGGTTCTCAAAGCCTGAGTGGCTACAGTTACCCTGGCAGTAGGAATAAAATGCGCCCATTAAGTAAGGAGACACGTGCTAGAAAGAAAGCCTCGGAAAAAATGCCGCTACCCGAGGAGCGTCGGGGCGCCCCTGGAGCCATCGCTGGGGGTGACAATATGCGAGCCGATGGTGACCAGGAGTTAAGCAGGCGGGCCCTGGTCGGGATACCCGAAATGCGACAGCCTGAAAGGAGCGAACCCATATCTAATGCCTCCCCTGCTGAAGGTACTGCCCAGGTGTTACAACCAGCGCCCACCCAAGCAAGGCTGCCTACACAGCGCAGAAAATGGCCAACGGCTGTTAATGAAGAAATAATGCGCATCTATTACCGGATCACAAAAATTGACACAGATGTGACTGGATACAGGCAGAAATTATTTAGAGAATTTCAACAGAGTTTCCCTGAATATTCCGTAACTGAACAAAGAGTGTCTGATCAGTATCGAGTGATTTTACGTAATAAACTGATTCCTGAGACACGGCTCCAGACCATTAAAATGGAAGTTGGTCGTGAGCTAGAACTGGATGAGGTTGAGAACTTACAACCTAGTGAATCAGAAATTCACCCGGAGTCCCACAAAAATATCCCTACAACAGATAATATAACTACAGCTGAAGACGAAAGACTGGTGGAATCGCTGAAGATGGGAATGAGAGAAGCTATGTTCCAATTTGAAGGGACTAACCCAACTATGAGACCAGTGTTACCTAAGATCAATACATCGAGACGAATGGCACGTATTATAGATATTATGAATTGCGAGGTACTACCAGAGGAAATTGAAATGGCGCACAACTTGCAATATCTCCACCTTGTTATATATTGTGCTGCAGTTGTAGTAATAAAATCCCTGGGAATAGACTGTGAAAATCTGTCAGGAAAAAAGCAGAGAGGCCGGATGATGCCACCTTGGGAGAGGCGTCTCGTCAGGAACATCGAAATACTGAGAGGTGATATTGCCCGTATGATGAGTTATGCCAATGGTACTCGATCACCAACACTTGTGAAGCTGGAAGATCGTATTATGAATAGACGTAAAACGCATACTCGAAGAGATTAACCTAATACGACAGTACAACAGTGCATTGACACGCTGAAACAGAGACTATCTGTATTAACAAATCGATTGTCCAGATATAGAACCAGCAGAAGTAGGAGGAAAGATAACATTTGGTTTGAAAAATCTGAAAAGAATTTTTACAGAAACCTGGGAAGAAAGGAAGAAGGCAATTACAAAGGATTATATCCAACACGAGAGCAGGTGAATGATTTTTGAAGTAAGCAACTTTCTGATCCAGTGGAATGTGATGTGAGAGCGAGCTGGATTGGAGAAGAGAAGAAACGCTGTGAACATCTTACCAAGATGCATTACCAAGAATTTACAACTGAAGAAGTCAGTGAAGTAATCAAGAACCTATTGAATTGGAAAGCTCCAGGACCAGATAAAATTCATAATTTTTGGTATAAAAGATTATGGTGCACTCACCAAAGGCTGGCTGAATTGATCAGTGATGTCATACAACAACCAGATAAGATGCCAGAATTTCTTACCCAGGGAATTACATATCTGATATCCAAAGACCCACAAAAACTAGAAGATCCAACAAAATACCGCCCTATTTCTTGCTTGCCAACGATGTATAAAATCATTACATCGTGCCTTTCACAACGGATATACACCCACTGTAGAGACAACGATATTATTGCAGTTCAACAGAAAGGCTGTAGCAAAGGCTCCATGGGTTGCAAAGAACAATTAATCATAGATTCAGTAGTGTGTGGTGAAGCATATGCAAAACATCGCAACTTGTTTATGGCGTATATTGATTACAAAAAAACCTTTGATTCTGAACCACATACCTGGCTGATAGAAATACTTACGATCTATGAGGTTGATACAAAAGTTGTCTCCTTCTTGGAACATGTTATGTCGAAATGGCGAACAAAAATTATCTTAAGTACTCCTGTTGACAACATACAAACTGATACGATCAATGTGCGAAGAGGTATTTTTCAGGGAGACTCACTAAGTCCCCTCTGGTTTGTCATCTGTATGAATCCGCTATCTAATCTCTTGAATTCCACAAAATGTGGATTTGGAATTAAATTGGGAGCAAGAATGATGTATCGCATACATCACCTTTTATATATGGATGATTTGAAGATATATGCTTCCACAAAATCTCAACTTGAACAACTATTGAGTATTGTGGAATCATTTTCAAAAAGTATTAAAATGGAGTTTGGCCTGGAAAAATGTCGAACATTGAATATTGTAAAAGGAAAGCTCCAAGAGGGAGCCTTTGAACTTGAAAATAAACAATTGATACAAGCGATGTCTGCTGAGGAAACGTACAGATACCTGGGAGTTATACAGGCAAGGCACATTGACCAATGTAAAATGAAAGATGAACTTGCAGAGGAATTCTTCCGAAGAACCCGAAAGCTCCTGAAAACAAAGTTGAATGGAAGAAATATCATGAAAGCTATTAACACCTATGCTGTCCCAGTCTTAAACTACTCATTTGGCATTATTAAGTGGAGCAAAACTGACATTGAGAACTTACAACGGAAAAGGAGAGTTTTAATGACGAAAGCACGCATGCACCATCCAAAATCTGCAGTCGAACGTATAACACTTCCGAGAAATATGGGTGGAAGAGGACTCACAGACATTGGAAACCAACTTTGTCGGCAAGTGAAGAGCATGAAAATGTATTTCCACTCTGTGGCAAATACATCAAAACTGCATAAAGCAATTTGTGAAGCAGATGTCTATACTCCGATAGAGCTGTCGAGACAGGATGTTGCGGACTTCTCATGCAATGACGGCCAAAAGAGAGATTTATGGATGGCCAACGCTCTTCATGGAAGACATCCACATGAGAAGAGCCAAGAACATGTCGATTTGAAAGCATCGAACTACTGGCTTATATCAGGACATCTTTCCAGAAACTGAAGGGTTTATGTTGGCTATTCAGGATCAAGTTATTCCAACGCGTAACTATTTGAAGCGAATTGTTAGAGATAGCAATGTGCAGAATGAGTTATGTCGTTATGGTTGTCCAACAGTGGAATCAATTCAACATGTTATCTCGGGTTGTACACATTTGGTAGGCACCAAATATAAACAGCGACATGATTCGGTGGCCAAAATTGTACATCAAGCGTTGGCTCAGAATGTCGTCTTCTGACTGAAGATAAGGTACCGTACTTTAAGTACCAACCTACGAGTGTTCTGGAGAACGAAGAGTGGTGCTTGTATTGGGATAGAACTATCTTAACAGACCAGACAGTGATTCACAACAGACCGGATTTGGTTGTGATAACAAGTGTGAGAAACATGTCATGCTTATTGATGTTTTTGTCCCAAATACTGGCAACATTCAAAGCAAATACACTGAAAAAATCAGTAAATATGCAAATCTTGTTGAACCCGTTGAGAAACAGTGGAATATGAAAAGAGTCAACATTATCCCGATAGTTGTTTCAAGCACCAGAGTCATCCCTAGGAGTCTGATTGGGGTCCTTAAGCAACTGGGTTTGAATGAAGACCTGTACCACCACCTCCTAGAGTTATAAAGCCTGCTCACTAGTATGTGACGTCACTAAGATGGCGGCGTAGGTAGTCATGAGGCATGGGTGGCCTGGACGCAGGCATGTTGTTTTCAGTTGAATTCGTTTGGTGTTGTCCGTGTGTTCGGTGCAGTTCATACTTCTATTATACTGCCGGTTTGATATGCCGTTTAAATGTGTAGTTCCGAGGTGTCGAGGAAACTGCGATGAAGCCTCGAAAGTACATTTTTTTAGTTCTCCAAAAGAGCCTGCTTTGCGGAAGAAATGGACGGCTGCAATTCACAGAGAAGATTTTGTTCCTTCCAAATCCTCGAAGGTAAGGCTGTGGTTCATATGCACATGTAGAACCTACATTTATTATATTTATTATTTATTCAAAGCATAAATTGTATGTAAGTTGCTAAGGATTTTGATATTAATTAGTAATATTCCTAATGTTCTATCACGAAGCCAAGTTGTTTTGCAATTAGATCTTGCAATTCTTCCTTGTAATATGATGCTGAACTTGCAACTATTTTCTGTATACTGTTATGTGAATAGTGATAGTAAAAACTTAAACTATCAGTTAAAAAATCTTAGAATAGTAGTACTTAAGTTATAGCATTCAATTGTAAGTAATGCGTAAAAAATTCATAACCTCACAAACAATCTTAGAGATTTCCTGTAACTTGTATGAAAAAGTTACTGAAACAAAACAATAATTTATGTCAAAGGAATTACCTTAGGGAAGTATGAAAGCAAAAGTCTCAGTGGTGCATGAACTAATTTCAAATTAATTTTATTTTGTTCTTTGGTAAAATTGGTTTGAAAGTGAAACTTAAATTCTATGTACATATTTAATATTATAGACTAACCACTGTACAATTTTAGTTTACCCCTCATGCAACCTCATTATTATTATTATTATTATTATTATTATTATTATTATTATTATTATTATTATTATTATTATACATATTTTTTCTTGTTTCAGGTATGCCACCTTCATTTCCATCAAAATGACATTATTTGGGAGAAGGTGGTGTATAATGAACAAGGAGAGAAACTGTCATCGAGACTGAATATACCGAAGTTGAGAAGTGATGCTGTACCATCTGTGTTCCCTAACTGTCCAGCTCACCTTACCAAGGAGTGTTCCAGACGGGAAGGCCCTTGTGAAAAGCGAGAAAGACTGGAAATGGAAATTACAGAAAAAACTACATACATTCCAATAAATTCAGTGATGTATTATAAATATATGTGTATTATATTGTAAATAATTAGGTTTAATGTATTTTATTATAAAGAAATATGTTTAATAAAAACCTTGTGCTCAGAACAAAGTTTTTAATCATGCATTGACGTACTATTGTATTAAAAAAGGGAAGAAAATTTAGTTTCCTGGATTATGCACTGAAGAAAATGTAAGATGAGAATGGGTGACTGCTCCCAATGACTCCTTGTAATAAGGAATGCTTCAAAAGTCACCAATGAAAGAAATGTTTGCTGTCCCACTATCTTAAAATATCTGAGAGAGAAAATTCGTTCGTGATGCTTGTGTAAACGGTCATTCAGTAAATGATTTAGTCAAACATTTACGCTGGAAAGCTGTATTTTTGATAAGTTTTGTCAAAAGAAAATAATGGATTATCAAACAAGTTGCAGATGATTGAATATTTTCCAGTAAATTCATCACTTGTATTCGCATTAAGTAGGTTATAATATACTGTATTCAAAACCAATGTTTATTAAAAAGTGTACTTAAAAGAATTTTTATCATGAATTGATAATTTTTAATACAAAAGGAGTGAAAACGGGTTTCCTGGCGTTGAAAATGCTGTGGAAATGGTAAGCGAGGAATGACCGACGCTCTCCATGACTACCTACGGTGACGTCACGAAACAGTGAGCAGGCTTTATAACTCTAGGAGGTGGTGCCTGTACAAACCCGTGCAGACGGCAGTTGTTATTTCAACAACAAGGATAGTACGGAAATTCAAACAATGTATTATAAATTCTTTTTAAAAAATAGATGTTTTGTGCTCTGATTTTGTATATCTGTGCAATTCATTCAAATGTACCAATAAGATGAGAAAGTAAAAATAATAATAATAACATAATAATTTACTTTTATTACAAATTTTCTCAATATTTGCAGTTAATGTCAAAATATAAACTAGGAATAACCCTTAATATAAACTAGGAAAATAACATTTTATTTTAGCCCTATTTATTAATGTATAATTAAGATTTAATTGTGAAATGAAGTAAAAGGAAATCATTTTTTAAAAATAACAAAACTGGCCCTGAAAGCCTGAGCGTTCGTTGTTATCTCAAGGTGTCAAAGCTCCCTCAGTTCGCCGAAGGAGGGGTCGGGGAGGGAAGAAACGGTCCTACGCCAACGGCACGGCGCATACGTTGACAGCCTCTCCATGTGCGAAATACAAAGACAGGCTTAGGTCATCTCTCAGGTCAGATGGGAGATAGCTCGATGAAGGACACTAAGAAAAGGTTCTCTTCAATGGAATCAATAATTATTATTTCATATTTAAACTTTTCCGAAGTTTAAATTATGAGACGTTTTCAATACATGCAACGTATGCAAAATGTAAACGCCCGAACACAAAACATTTACAATAATAAGAATAGAATTTAATACTATTGTTTTATATATATACAAAATAATAATTTAAACAATAAATAACAATTATGAAATGATATTTGATTAATAAACATTTTGTGAGATATTATTAACTAAAGTAACCTATTTTGTCAACATGTATGGATGGTAAGCTATATTTCTTCATTGAAAATATCGGTATAATACCGGTATAACCTTTATGGACGTCCATACCGGTATAGACGTCCTACAGAGGTATTTTATCGGTATAAAAGAATAAAGGTATTTGAAAAAGGTATTGAAAAATACCAGTATTTTACCGGTATTTTTACCGGTATTCAATACCTTTTCGGTCCCTGGAGAAGATAACAGAGA